>CM031237.1:453874382-454206882 GCA_018340775.1 Taxus wallichiana var. yunnanensis | reverse complement strand
AAGAGAGTCATTTTGATAGGAGTGAATTCTTGATCGGAGATGGTGTTGATAGATTCATCAGGGGAAACTGTTTGTGAGGTGGTTGATTTTCGGAAGAGGATCCCTCGGTGAGATGATTGGTGATAAATTGTCCTTTGATATATTTCTGTGGGATAAATTCAAGATCAAACTCGGTCATGAGCATGAGCCATCAAGTGATGCGGTCATTGTGATATGGTTTAGAGTGCATGGTTTTAAGTGGGTTAAAGCTAGTAACAACATAAGTCTTGTGATTGAGTAGATAATGGCAAAGCTTGGAAGTTGCGAAGGCACAAGGAATAACCTAAATTTTGGATTTAGAATAATGAGTCACATGTTCTTGGAGAGTTTGAATTATATATTAAATTACCTATTCATGACCTCTCTCATCTCGATAAGCTAGCATAACACCTAAGGCATGATTAGTAGTGGATATATAAAGGTAAAAAGGTTCCCCATCGCGTGGAGGTGTGAGCATGAGAAATGAGAGGAGATATTGTTTGAGGTCGTCAAAGGCTTTTTGAAAATTTTGATCCCATCTAAAGTTAAAATCTTTATGAAGAAGGTGGTGGAAGGGTTGACAATGATTTGATAGTTGTGATATAAAGTGATGGATAGACTAAAGCTTACCTTGAAGGATGTGAAACTGCTTGAGGTTAGTAGGTGGAGGCATTTCAATGATAGCTTTGATTTTTGTGGGTTCTAATTCAATGCCCCAGATGGATACGATGATCCCTATAAGTTTCTTGGTGAGAACATAGAATACACATTTGTGATGGGGTTGAGATGAAGGAAATATTGAATGAGATGGGTGAAGATAGTGTTGAGGATGATGAGATGATCCCTACATTGTTTAGATTTTCCTAAAATATCATCTACGTAGTCTTCTGAGTTTTTTGGATGAGGTCATGGAAGATGTATGTCATGGCACGTTGATAATTTCCTCTCGTTTTTGAGTCGAAGGGCATAACATGGTAATAAAAAGTCCCCAAGGAGTAATGAAGGAATTTTTGTGTTGATCATCGATAGCGATGAGGATTTGGTTATAACTGGAGAATCCATCCATTAAGGAAAGCATCTCATGACCGGTTGTTAGATCGATGAGCTGGTTAATGGTTGGAAGAGGGAAGTCATCTTTGGGACAAACAAGATTGAGATATTGAAGTTCAATACAAATACATAAATTTCTGAAGCTTTGGTTATGGGTACAATAGTAAAAATCGTTGTGGATAGTCAATGGGTATGATAAAGTTAGCAGCTAGCAAGTGTTGTAAATCTTATTTGATTATAAGAGCTATACGAGGGTACATCCTATGTAGCTTCTATTTGACTGGTTTGGAATTAGGATAAGTGAGGATATTATGGACGATAATATTGGGATCGATACCTGACATGTCACTATATGACCAAGAAAAGGCTTGACTATACTTAGACAAGAAGGCGGTGAAGTCATTTAATTCTTGTGGATCTAAAGATTGACTGGCCTTAACTATGTGAGGATACTATGGATTCCCTATATTAATATCGGTAATGGATTCATTAGTGTTGAAGTTTCAGTGTGGTAATAATTTTTGAAGGAAATGGTCCTCTGCTCCCATATGGGAAAGAATAGCTTGATTTTCTTGACATTGAAGGATGTTGATGGTGGGTGAGTCCTCTTCGATCATTTCAGGCCAGATGAGAGGAAGTGTCTTAGTGTCATGATTAGTTTGATAATTCAATGGTCCTAATATAATAGTATTGACTAATTCTTTTTAGGAGGAATGGACATGGGGTCATATGTGTCCATAGGGTCGTCTTGTGTGGATGAAGAAAATGGTTCCAAAACCATGATTGTTTTAGATGTAGCATGGGTGGAGGACTCATAAACGGATCTCTCGTAACCTAGTCCATATTTTTCATGTGGTTTGAGGGAATGTTGGATAATTATATCATGGATTCCCTATTTGTAACATCCAAATACGAAGCCTTTCCATTTGTAGTTTTGGAGATACATCTTTGCAAAGAATTTATTATATAAGAATTTAAAGTTTGATATGAATGGCATGGCGTGACGTTGATAAATAGGTTGTGAAAAGGGGTTTTCGATCCCTCCGTAGATAATATTTTTCTTCGGATGTGGATGACCATGGGAGATGACATCTCGGATGCTAGGTTTGTACATAGGTTATTTATCGTGTCTCCAAAGTATGTCTTAGGCGTGGGAAGTGAATTGAGCATAAAGCAGACGATACTCCCCAACGAAAGGTGTTTCATAACGTTGTCAAAGGAAGAATCATTTAGTAATTTGGATGATGGAATGGATGAACTGGTAGATGCTTCATTAGATGATCCCAAGCTTGATTTAGGAACAAGCACATCATTAAAATGGTAATTCATGTTACAAGCTTTGAAAGGATTAGGATCCATAGAAACAATAAAGATTTTACCTTCGTGTTCATACTTGAGACATCAATGAAGAGTTGATGGAATACAAAACATAGTGTGAATCCAAGGTCATCCTAACAGTATGTTATATTAGAACTCTCCTTCTACTAGATAGAAGAGTTCGGGAAGGGTTTTGACACCAAATTTAAGAGGTAAGATGATTGTACGCAGTGTAGGATCTATCGTATCGTTGAAGGCTTGAAGTGCAACTGGTTTTTATGCGATAAGGATATTAGGTATTCAATTTTGATTGAAGGTGTATGATGATATGATATTGATACTAGTGTCGTTATCGATCATGACTCTTTTTACGAGGATGTCATTGATTTGGGTAGTGATGAAGAGAGGAATATCGTGGTCTTCTAGTTGTAAGGATGGTATTTTTGAATTGTCAAAGGCTATAGACATGGATGTTTGAAGCGTGTTGACTAGATTTTTGAAAGGTTGTGGATCATCCAAGGAAGCTGATATGGAATTGATACTCGTAATTTAATTATATTATATATGTCAATCTAGGGTGGTGTCCATGGCTGTTTTTGCAATAAAGGGAACAGAAGGAATTGTTCTTAGCATGTACTTAATAATGGATTTAACTAAATAATAACTAACTGCAATTATAAAATGAAATACATTGAAAGCAACAGAATATTAAAGACAAAATTTAAAGGTACGAAAAATAATTCAATGTTGGAATCTTAAATAAATGTGTGATAGAAAGGAAACAATAGTAAAATATCCCTTCTCATTGGGGAGGAGTGGCCCTTGCTCCTTCCCTTCGATCAAGTTTAGTGTCCAAATTTACACAACAAATTTTCACCATGAACCTGTAATTTTATTGAATTGAAAGAACTACTTTTTACAATCATAAACTAACTAAACCGAACTTGAATATTAATACATTATCTCCCTTATACAAGAGCAGTCCGAGTTCCTTTAGGAGAGAACTAGTTTATTTGTAATTATTATCATCTACTTAATTAGACGCTGACTAAAATAATGACTAACTATTTTTAAGAATTACAATTATGGAAGGAGTCTTCTATGCAATGCTTGTAACTATAGAGGAGGTCTGAAATTGGATCCTTTGAGGGATTCAATCGGCATTGGAAGATACTACAAATCTTGGATTGATTACTAGAGAATCATGGTGATCATAAATCCATCGGATGTATGTCTTCATCATGTTTCAAGGAACTGAAGTTAAACTAGGAGTGATTGGTCATCATAATCTTCATAAAAGTGGGTTGAAGCAGTGGCACACATTTCATACTCATGTTGTTATGTTTCCAGATTGTATCAACCTATACTTCATCCATCTGAGTTATTTCTTTCCTTTGTGTAAGTTCCTTATTTTTAGGAAATTTGAATTGATGACCTAGATGAGTCTCGGGCTCCATAGTGAGTCATGCGCTAATGCAAAGGTGATTCCTGGGCTAGCTTGCAATTAAATCCTGTAATGAATCAACATATGTTTTTCCAAATAGATTTTTAATACTTATAAAATAGTTCATTTAGCCATATTTTAAGAAATAATAACAAGGTAAAGATAACAAGAATATGCACAACATTTCCTTCCAAAATATAGCAAAGTATTAATTATAAACCGCTAATATCATATATCATGCAAAACGATACTAAGGTAACACATGGTTTCACATGATAAGGTAGGACCTCCTGCTACCTATTTAGTTATTCCGCTATCCTTGAACAATTATATTCATTGGAAAATGTTTGCCAAGTTTCATCCAATCAAGTATTACATAACCCAAAGAAATCAATAACTATCCTCCAAGTTTTTTAGCTACCCTTTGGTTGATCATCTGTAGAATCGCACCATGGTACTGGTGCAATGAGCGATGGAGGCCTATACCGCATCCCAATCCATTTTTCCTGCATCTATAGAATGATTTTGTAGAGGTCCTTGGCCCTTTTTAGTGACCAATGGAGGTTAGTAGGTGAAATCACCTCCTTTTTCTTATAATGTTCTGTAAGAAGTTGATACCTTACTTGACATGAAAGGAAATTTACATTGAACATTGGGAGTACTTGCTCCCTAAAATTTCTAACACAAGTTCTCAGGATATCTTTGTACCGGTCCACCAATCGTAAACAATATACTTGAGACCAAAATTTGTTGAAGAACTAAATGGGGGTGGAAGATCATGCCTCATTAAGAGGCCTATATTAGATTCTTATTGAAAAAATGTTTCCCTTTATTCCCTCCATTCTAACTAGTGCTTTAGAGTAGATATAAATGCCCTTAGTTGTACTTCACCCACATAAAAATTTATGGGGATTTCAATCTGCTCAGGAAGAAGAAATTTGTGAACATAAAATTCACAGAGGAGGTTCTTTTCAACATCACTTCTTGATGCATAAGAACCAACAAATTTCCTGTCATCTTCAAACTCAATATCTTGCATATCACGAGCTCTAGAGATCTGCCATTTTAGAATTTTTCTTTCAAAAATAATGCATAAAAATTAGAAGGGGCCTATATGAAATAACTTGATCATATAACCGAGAAATAGTAAGAACATTCTCCTTGAGCAGTTTTTTTTCTTCCTTCAAAGCCTTATTCTCATCAGTAACTTCTCTGAGCCTATAACATTCTTCCATCCATTTAATCATTCCCTTCAAGATAATAATTTGGGGGAAAACAAATTCTGTCTAAGTTGTTTTCTCTTCAGTGACCATAGGCTCTGTTTCCTACCTATTTTCTTGCACAACTACAAGGGATGCATTCAACTCATCTATTTTGGCCTAAAGGGAGTTAATTTGTTGTTCTCTTTCTTCCAAGGCATGTTAGAGTTGAAGAGTTGCCTCCTCTTGTTGCTCTACAGTCTGTTGTAACTATTGGATCTTCTGATTTTTATCAACCTCAGTTGTGATAAACTGGTCTCTTTGGCCTCAAGAAGTAGTTGGAGATGTGTAATTATTTCCTAAGCTATTTGTAGCTCAAACTAAATTTTAGATAGGGACAATACTTGTGGTAAAATTGTGTCAGGGTTGGGGGAGAACTAGGTTCTCCTATCACCATAGGTGTCTTACCTTTATCTACAACAATGGTTGGAGTGTGCTCAACTTCTTTCTCATCAATAGGGATAGAGGGTGACAGAGATGGATGAGGAGACATAGGTGGTGTCTTGAGTAGGGTCTGTATAATGGTCGTTGCTTCATGTTCTTCCTGAGAAGGAACAATTTTAGTTGGTGTTTCATTGAGAGCTTGAGCATGCCTAGAGGTCTTAGGCGTTTCTTAGGTATTTCTGAAGTAGAGGGATTTTCTCTAGGACCAAACCAGACTCTAGGGCACACTTATTTTGGAATTTCAACCATTTCTTAGGGTCATGCCTCTTCCTAACAAACTGGTGTTTGTAAATCAAATGAATTAGGCCTTGGAATTTTAGGTAGGAGGCCCCCCAACGGAATTTTTCAGTGGCCGAATCAACAGAATCATACAAAAATTGAGGCAAATTTATTTTATATTTGGGTTTTGTTTGGCCATGGTGAAGGTGTATCAGGATTCTCAACATAGGGCCCAAAATGATCTCACACGGGTGAAATATTTAACTACCCATTTAACAACTCTTGCCTAGGGCTGAGGGAGAGTATTTCTTTTTATACATTTTACTTTCCCCTTGTTGTCTACCACCAATTCCGATTTTTCTTTTTACCAACTGAAAAACCTTTTAATAAGCTCAACATATAATGTCTTATCATTGACTGCTTTACCTTCTTCAGGTATACTAAAGATGACTAATTATAGTGGGGGTAAATGGAATTTTCTTACCTTTCACAATGGAGCATCCTTCCCCCATGTTTTTAGAAAAATCTTCTGTCATTTTAATGTTGAATTCCTCATAAGAAAGCAATTCAAGTCTAGCCATCTCATTTTTTTCAAAGATTTCTACTAATGCTGCATTGGCTAAACGTTCTACTGAATTGGTTGGTTCATGCCTTAGTCTAGGTCCCATGACTGATAAGTGAAAAATAGAGGGGCACAAGACTGGGATGACAATATTTGTAGAGAGAAGTAGGCACAACAATGGAGGTAGCGCATGAGTTTTAAACTAGAATTTGGAAAGTGACGGGGAGGAGAAATGGTTACAAATAAAACAACCGAATTGGGAAAGGTTTAATCAAATCCCAAAGTGATAACGATAGTTATTAGTACGTGTGGCGGTTAATGTGGAGAGGGATGATAGATTTTTGGGGATATGTGAAGCGTGGGAATGCATTGGAAATAAAGAAAGTAATCAATGTGCACGAATGTAATAATTAACAGTTCATAAATTAAAACCTTTCAATATTTAAGAGGGGAATATTGCACATACCTTATTAAATTTTCTTATCCCATCATTGATCGCCATCTTCATGTTGATTTGATCCTCCATCTACACATCATCCTTCATTTATTTCCTACAAGATTCAAGGGTGGTGGCCGTCATTTTGGTTTTGGCCACCTGAATTTATTATATTTCTTTTTATTTTCCTTTTTTTTTTTTTTTTTGAAATAGTGGCCACCATTGCTGGTTTGTAGCCAATGCTCCAGAGGATGATGACCACCATTTTTGGTTTTCAGTCATCTCCCCTTTATTCCTTGATGACAAATAGCTCAATTCTGAGTTGTGTTGGACAAAGAGACTTTGTCCAAACAATTCAGAGTTGAATATTCCTAAATTTCATTACAAAACTCTTCGTTGGATGTTGGTTTATGGTACAACCTCAGTCTATGCCCATTAATCAACATTACTTTCTTATCTTCATCAATTGGAATCAGTTGTACGGTCCAATTATCAAATACTTTTTCAATATGATATGTTCCCATCCATCTTATCTGTGGCTTCCATTTGAAATCCTTGTACTTTGAATTAAATAATAGAGCCCAATCCCCTTCATGAAATTTTCTTATTTTGATATGTTTTTCATGTCATAAATGCCTCTGGTGTCGGATGATTTCAGTTTGATGTAATGTTTGAAGTCTCATTTCATCCAACTCATTTAGTTTTAAAATCTTTGATTGTTGTGCCTCAAATAATTCAATTCCCACCTCTGTAGTTGTTCTCAAGGTTTGAATTTCAAATTCTATGGGAAGAATGGGCTTCTTCCCATACACCAAATCATAAGGAGTAAATCATGTGGTTGTTTTCCAAGTAGTGTTATAGGCCCATATTGCTTCAGGTAGTTTTGAACCCAATTTTTCCTTGAGATATCCACTATTTTTGTTAGGATATTCTCTAACTCTCTATTAGTAACCTCCACTTGACCATTGGAATGTGGGTGGTATGGTGATGACTTCTTGTGCTTCATTGGTATGTTTCAAAAAGGAACTGGATACCCCGACATGAAATGTGGTCCCTGATATGATACAATGGATCTTAGTGCTCCAAATCTCGAAATATATGCTCATATAAAAAATTCTGCAACCTTCTCATCTCTTGCATATTGTAGTGCCTACACTTCAGCCCATTTAGTGACATAATCAGTACAAACTAGGATGTACTCCTTCCCTTGAGAGGTTGGGTCAATTGGTCCAATGAAATCCAATCCCCACTTCTCAAATGGTTCCAAGAAAACTTGAGGTTGGAGTGGCATTTCAGATGTAAATGTTGGTTTCCCCATCCTTTGGCATTGATCACATCTCCATACATACTTTTTGACATCCTTAAACAAGGAAGGCCAATAGTAACCAAATCCTAAAACTTTTTGAATGGTCCTTTGAATTGAATAATGCCCTCCTGATGGCTCATCATGACATGCTCTAAGTATGTCAAATACTTCATCCTCAACTACACACTGCGTAAAACATGGTCAGGTCCACATTTGAAAAGAATTCCATTTAACCATGTATACATCACACTTTATTTAATTAATTTTTTTCTTTGCTTTTGTGTGAGAAAGGTTGGGAACTTCCTTGTAGCCAAGTAATTAGCCATATCTACATACCAAGGAGAGGTAGTGGAAATTGCAATTGTCTAGAAATTCATCATTGACCTGCTCTTCTTCATCTGAAGTTGTAATTTTTGAAAGAAATAAGCCACCACGTTAGATTTACCTGGTTTTTCAATGATTTTAATGTTAAATTCTGCAGTAATAACAACCACCTTACAATCTGTCATGCACTAAAGGTTTGTTCATTAGATATTTGATAAAGAGTGGTCAATGTGAACAATCACTTCATATCCTGTAATATAATGGTGAAACTTGTTGATTGCATATACAACTGCAATAAATTCCTTCTCTGTTGTGGTGTAATTCCTTTTAGCAGGGGAGAGGTTTTTACTGATATAGTAAATAAGCATGCATACATTCTCCCTCCTCCTATTTTCCAAGAACAAGGCCTACTACTTCATTAAAGGCATTTATTTGTATATGGACGCGAGGCTTCTAATTCAGGCCTCTCAACACTTGTGTTCTTATTAACTTACCTTTGATAGCCTTAAAATCTTGTTGGCATGTTTTTGTCCATTCAAATTTAGAATCTTTAGTTAGGAGAGAAAATAATGAAGTTATCTTGCCAAAATCAGAGATAAGTCTTTGATAGTAACTGACATGGCCAAGAAATATTCTTACCTCTGTTTGGTTTGTGGGAGATGAGATCGTTACAATGATATTTATCTTGTCTGGGTCTACCTTTATTCCCTTGGTTGAAACATGATGGCCTAAGACTATTACTTGTTCCATCATAAATAAACATTTTTCATGGTTCAAGGATAACTAATGTTTTTCACACCGAGAAAGGACTTTGTTTAGATTGTCAACTACCTCTTGGAATGTTGCTCCATAAAATGTGAAATCATCCATGTAAATATCTACACTAGTCATGGGTGAGATCAAAAATATTTGCCATCGACATGGCCCTTTGGAAAGTGGCGGGAGAATTACATAAAACAAAAGGTAACACCCTGTAAGAAAAATTTTCTCATGGGTAGGTGAATTTTTTTGTCTTGATCCTCAAGTGCCACTATTATTTCATTATAGCTGCATTGAACCCATTAAGGAATGAAAAGTACCTTTTTCCAGATAAATTGTCTAAAACTTGATCAATAAAAGGTAATGGAAAATAATCCCTATGAGTTTCCTTATTTAGTTCCCTATAATCCACAAAAACTCTCCATTTCCCGTTCTTTTTAGGAACTATGACTAATGGAGAAACCCATTGACTTATCGAGATTGGATAAATGAATCATACCTTTAGAAGTTTTTCAATCTCAAGTTTTTACAATGTCTCTTAAAGTAAGGTTTATCCTTCTTTGAGGTTTCCTAGCTGGTTTGGAATTAGTGGTGTAGATGTGGTGTGTAAAAATACTAGGATGAATACCCTTCATGTCACTATATTCCCAAGCAAATTCTTGAGGATGAGAGCATAAAAGTTTGAATAGGGTATTCTCCTCCTGACTAGTCACCAACTATTAATTGTCAGTGTCTTCCCTAGAAAAATATGTAGTTGTTTGGTACTTGGATGCAAGGAATATACAACAAGATACTCTCTCAATAATGCATTCAATAGACACTTGGAGAAGTAATCTATGAACAACAATGATGTTTTGAAAGATAGACTCGGTCATATCTATATTTCGTGCAAAAGGAAAAATGATGGGTTGGTTTTTTTCATCCATAAAATCATCTCTTGTTTCCATTAATTGTAGCACATGACTCGAAATAAACCTAGCACAGGACTTATATTGTGTCTAGCATAGGTCTCATGGTCATCATATTGAATTTGATCTGAGTGTTCTTGAATTTGGCCATGGCCAAAGAAGAGATGATGTCATATGAATTGTCCTTATACCATTGTTTATTATCTGTAGAAAATGGTTTTGCAGTAGGGTATATTGATAATTTTTTTGAATCTTGTCCATTTTTAATCACCATATTACTTTTTCTGCAATCCATGAGTGTAGCAGTTGTGGGTAACCAAGCACGTCCTAGGATTATAGGGTATCCAATCTTTCTATTCTTCATTTTTATGATCATGAATTCTACCAAATAGTCCCAAGATTTAATAATAATGTGATGACATCCTCTATAATTCCCTTTGGCTTATTTATAGACTGATCTGCCATTTGTAAGACTATGGAGGTTGACTGTGGTTTAGGAAGTGATAGTGTGGATAGAGTATTTGTGGTCATAACATTGATAACAACTCCTAGTTCAACTAGAATGTTAGGAATCTAGACATCTCTTATGCTAACTGTAACAATAGGACTTCCAAGGTATCCTTATTTAGGAGGGGTGATATTCCCTTCCAAAATAATAGCAAGTTTCCCATCAACATGGATGGTTTTAGGATGGTTCTTTCTTCTTCCTGGAGTCTTAAAATAGAGCTCTTTGATCATTTTGTTTAATTCAGGAATTTCCTTAAGAGCTTACAATAGGGGAATGCCAATACTCAATTTCCTTAGTCCTTGAATTAACTCTAACTTTGGTTGTTCAGGAACTATAATATTGTGTTTTTCCGAGAGTCGAATGGAAAAGGAATGTCAATGTTTGGTTGAGGAGTTTCCTCAACAACAGGACTAGGTTATGTTTCTTTGGATTTTTGCGTATTCTCGGGATTTCTTCTATCACGGGGATGAAGGTTTTGAGGTAACCTTCCTAAGCGTAGCAAGATATTCTTAAAATCCATAGAACTCGGCTATGGGGTTTTTATCTGATTCCACAATGTACGTTGAGTTACCATGCCTCACATTTTTGGGATTTTCCACAGCTTGTGTTGGTATCTATGGTTGGGAAGTTTAATCAAATGGAACAAAATTTGTAGGTCAAGTCAACAAAACTTATTGACCTTGGGATCTTCTTTGATTATAATATTGTTACCCAGATCCTTGAGGTACATTCCATTGTTGTTGGTATTGAGGATTAAACTATTGAAATAGTGGAATGTTTGGATATGGAGCCCATGGTTGTTGATAATAACTTGGTGGTGCATTCCACTATGGGCTCCACTCCTATGGGGATTTTTGAGCCCAAGGTTGGGGATATGACCATGGTGCATTCCATTGATTTAAGACCCATTGTGATTTTGGCATGTAGGACTGATTTTAGTTGGAATGAAGATTTCCTCCTTGCCTCTGAGCCATATAGTTTAACTCAAACTCGTATTGTGTTATGTTTCAAATGGTTCTTCAGCAAGGGAAGCAACCCACATTGTTCTGTGGTATGCTTGAGTTCACAAATAATATAGATGTATGTCTTGTTTAAGGGGTAATCCTTAAGTCTATGTTTGTCTCTACATCTTGGCGCAGTAGATGAACAAAGGCTCTGTATTTTGGCTTTCTCCCTATCCATAGTGGTATTGAGTTGAACCAAAGGTCTGTTCTTAAATATGTAATTTCTTTCCTCAATTTGGATATATTTCCACTAGCCATTTTTCCTATATGTCTATGAAAGTTAGGGCGAGTTCAAGAGTAGTTCCTACAGAGGTCAATGATTTCGTAAATTCTAGTTTGTTTATGTCTCCCTTTCCCATAAGATTGAAGGCTTCATGTGTGTCTTCATCCAACCCTTTGAGGAATAAGGTTTTGAGCATATTAATATCCAGACTAGTCCCACACCTCTTGTGAAGGAAGAGGAACCGATCTAGATAATCTTCCACACTCTCATCTTCCTTTTGTTGAATTCTAAAAAGTTCTTCCTTCATGTCCTAGACTCTATAGTAGTCTTGATACTTGTCCAAGAAAATGTTTCCATCTCCTCCCAACTATGGATGGAGTTAGGGTTTAACCCATAAACCATCTCATAGTTGTATCTTTTAAAGTGGAGGGAAATAACTTGAGCTTCTGGGAATCGGAAGTGTAATCATAAGTTTGGCACAAGACCTTGAATTCAAAAAGGAATTGGTCAGGGTCTTCTAAGACTAATCCCCAAAAAGGTTGGTAAGATTGAGGGGGATATATTTTTCATAGGAGCCTGATCGTTAGGATCTAGTTGTATAGGATAGGTAAACATTATGCCAATTAGAGGGTTTCCATTCTCTGCACCATTGGGGTTATCTACTTCATCATCCATCCTTCCTTGGTCAGCAAGTTGTTCCACAGGCTAGTTTTGAGGGGGTTTGAAAATTTATCCTAATGAATCTACCTCTATGGTCTCTAGGTCTAAACATAAAATCCTATCATATTGAGGATAGTTCCCTAACCATCAGCGCTTAACCTAGTTGTTTGTGTTCCACATACTCCAAAACATAGAGGATTCTTGTTGTCACTACAAGGTCTTCTATACTTCTAAGAAAAAGAGTTATGGAAATAAAATTTCTGAATGGAAACTTACCAGACACCAAGAAGCACTTCTAGCTAGCACTTTAACCTTTGATAACAACTTGAAATCACCTGTAAAGGCACCAACAAGTGATGAGTGTCGTTGATGCTCGTACTTTAATTATATTATATGTATCGATCTAGGGAGGTGTCAATGGTTGTTTGCAACAAATGGAACATCAGGAATTGTTCTCAGCACGTACTTAATGATGGATTTAACTAAATAATAACTAACTGTGATTATAAAATGAAATACATTGAAAGCAACATAATATTAAAGAAAGAATTTAAAGGTAGGAAAAATAATTCAATGCTGAAATCTTAAATAAATGTGTGATAGAAAGGAAACAACATTAAAATATCCCTTCTTGTTAGGGAGGAGTGGCCCTTTCTCCTTCCCTTTGATTAGGTTTAGTGTCAAAAGTTACACAACAAAGTTTCCCCATAAATCAAGTAATTTTATTGAATTGAAAGAATTACTTTTACAATGATAAACTAATTGAACCAAAATTGAATCTTAATACATTAGCTCTTTTATACAAGAGGAGTCCTAGTTCCTTTAGGAGAGAACTAGTTTATTTACAATTACTATCATCTACTTAATTGGATGTTGACTAAAAAAATGACTAATAATTTTTAAGAATTACTAGTTATGGAAGGATTATTCTATGCAATGCTTGTAACTACAGAGGAGGTATGAAATTGGATCCTTTGAGGGAGTCAATCGGCGTTGGAAGATATTACAGATCTTGGATTGATTACAAGAGAATCATGGTGATCATAAGTCCATCAATGTATGTCTTCATCACGTTTCCAAGGAACTAGAGTTAAACTAGGAGTGATTGGTCCTCATAATTTGTATGAAAGTGGGTTGAAGTAGTGGCACACATTTCATACTCATGTCATTATGTTGCTAGTTGTATCAACCTATAGTTTAGTCATCCGAGCTATCTATTTCCTCTACGCAAGTTCCTTCTTTTAAGGAAATCTAAATTGATGACCTGGATGAGTCTTGTTCTCCACATCAAGTCCTATGCTAATACAAAGGAAAGTCCTACGCTATAAGGTGAGTCATGTGCCAGTGCACCAACGAATCTCGTGCTAGCTTGTAATTAACTCCCTAATGACTCAACATATGCTTTTCCAAATAGATTGTTAGTACTCATAAAAGAGTTCATTTAGCCATATTTGAAGAAACAACAAGGTAAAGATAATAAGAATATGCACAACATTTCCTTCCAAAATATAATAAAGTATTAATTATAAACTACTAATATCATACATCGTGCAAAAATGATACTAAGGTAACACAAGGTTTCACATAGGTTTACACATGAAAAAATAGGGGTTCATCAAATTGGAGAGATTTGATCATGGCTTGTCGATGTGAAGGTGAGGTTTGCACTAGCTCATAAAGTGATATCTTGACTGGAGCCTGGTGAATTTATTTGATGACGACATTTTGTATTGTGGTGGTAGATTGTGTGGGAGGAGCGGCAAGGATGGAAACCTTAGCTTTAGCGAGGTGATGTTTGGTTAGATGGCTCGGGAGCGAGGGAAACAATGACTTTGGACTAGTTTTGATCGGGGTGTTAGGTTCGTGGTGCATTCTTGTGTGGTGATATGTACTGCGTAAATTTGATGTGGAGGGTCTTCTTAGAAGAGCCCTAACTTTTAGTGATTGTAGATGTAGGCAAGGAGTTAGATGTAATGGTTGTGGATGTTTTATAAGTTGTTTTTTTATTTTTGTAGATATGAGGGAAGAAGACCCTTATTTTTAAAGTTTTTGATGGCAGCGTGGAGGGGTTTACAATCTTTTGTATGATGTCTGGTGTGCGATGATAATCACAAAAGGCCTCGAAGTTATACCGAGAAGGATTCCACCCTCAAGAGCCAGGTGACTTAAGAGGGGGTAGAGCTATGATGGATTATTGAAGGATCCTTTCAAGGGTTGATTCGTAATATCATGAAGGAGATGGAAATTCTTTTGATTTGAAAGATGTGGAAGACACTACCTTTGATGTGGTTTCTTTGGATGTGTGTTAGGGAACTGAATTTGATTGTGTAACAATGATTGGTATTTTAGATGAAGGATGTGGCCCTAGAATGGAGGGCAGAGGTTTAGATTTGTGTGTAGAAGGAGTAATATGATGACGTGTTATGATTGTTGGATTTTTAGATGAGGGATCGTGGGGTTCTATGACAATTTTCGGGATATACGTAAGTGATATTGGGTGATATGATCATCATATGAGATTTTCACAATTTGTATAATGGGTTGCTTTTGTAACGTTTGTGAAGAACTAGTGGATGAACTTGTCGTGGAAGGGGTAGATGTGGATGAAGATGTTTTTGTTTCTATGGTAGGACTAGTGGATGTGCATGCTTCTGTGGATGATTGATTTGTTGTTTGAGGTGGTAGAGCTATTGGTAGACAATTGAGATTTGGATTTTGTGACTATGTTGATAGTATGATGAGCTTGAATGTTATTGGATTGTGGTTGAGTGGTAGATGGGGAGTGATTAGGGAATGAGTTGTTTGAAAAAATCTAAATTTTGATTTTGAGGTGCATTAGGATTGTCTAGTTATAAATCACCTTTGTCAATAAGATCTTGAAGAGCGTTTTGGAATGAACGACACCTTTCGATGTCATGGCCCTTGACCTATGGTATTTACAATAATCATTTTCTCTATACCAAGAGGGTTTTGAGACGGATGTATCGATGGGGCGAGATGGGAGGAAGAGTGATCATGTTGGCAATCAGGAGTTTATTGAAATGACACATGCGATTCACTGATAGGGGTATAGTTACATTGAGGATGAGAGCACTCGGTGGTCGAACATTCTTTGGGAGCGCATTTGATGACTATTGCGTTGGTTGATGATTTAGATTTCTCTTGACTAGAGGATGGTTTGCATGAAAACTCAGGTTTTGGTTTCTTTGACCCAAGTTTAACTCTACCTTCTTCAAAAGCGCAAAACTCAATTTTGTGAGCCATTGTGAAGGATTCGTCAAACATTTGGAAGTATTGGATTTGTAATGTAGATGAGATGTGTTTGGCACATGAATGAGAAAATAATTCTATTAGCTCAATCCGCGGGAGAGAAAATGACAGTTGATTGATAATACCCCTCCTCCAGCGGGTGACAAAGTATGCAATGGACTCGTCTTCAAATTATTAGATTGCGTATAGGTCAGTGATAGTGATATTACGGGAAATATTGATCTAGAAATGTTACACTTGAGCAATATGGGTGAACGAGAAGAGCGAATATTATGGGATGTTGTTATACCAATCTAAAGTAGGGGTCAACTAAGGACATAGGAAATGTCCTTAACATGAGGTCATGATCGTGTGCTATAAGGTAACAAGCATGTCGGAAGGCCCGAATGTTTTGTTGAGGGTCTTGTTTTTGTAGAACTTGAGAGTTCCTAGTGTGGATAATAAGCTTTATAAGGGCGACAGTGGATGGGTTTGTTGCATATTTGTTCGTATGATAATGTGTTTTGGGACCCATGGAAGTGGCTTCAAGACTAGATATTTTGTTCATTAAATCCTGGAGAGGGTCATGTTGTGGTTGTTGTTTTGTATTGGATGAGGATGAACTAGGTTGATTATACGAGAATTGATTTGGTTGTTGATAGGGTTGATATTGTGAAGGGATATTATATTGGAAAGGGATATTTTGTCTGATGAGGGGTACCTAGGGAATGTTATAAAGAGGTTTTGAAACTAATGGCTGCAAAGGTTGAATGTATTGATATTGAAAGGGTACGAAGTGTTAAAGAGGTGTTGCGATGATTTGGGGTATATGTTGAAAGGGAATCAATGTGTGAATAAGGGTTGGTGATTGTTGTGGAATGTGTTGAAAAGGGGTGGATGAATGAATAAGTGGTTGGGATTGTTGAGGTATGGATTGAGAAGAAGTAGGGATAGTGGATGATTTTTGTGAGGATGGGAAAACAATAGAAATAGAGCTAGTATTAATAAGTGGAGTCGATGTAGGGATGAACATAACTACATTTTGAACAATAAAGGTAGGTTGTTGGGATGGGGACATTCAGCTACACTTAATGAGATGGATATGGAACTCACAAGAGGAGTTTGGATGGTAGAAGAGACTAAAGGAGTTGATGTGGACGAGGATATATTGGTATTATTTTGGGATGATGTAGAGCTAGATGAAAGGTCTGCTGAAGACGTGGATTGTTGATTGGTCATGTCTTGTGAGGAGACCACATTAAGGTCAAAGGAAATGATGGGAGCTGAGGACGTGGCATTGGATGTTTCTTATTGGTTGTTGGTGGGATAAGGATGTACTGTTGGATGGTCGGCTCATGATTATGATAAATAAGTCGGGATAAATCACATGAGGGGTCAGGTACAGAAGGTCGCGGTCTAGGTGTGAGTGGTTGGAGGTGGACACCCTGAGCAGTAAGATATGCATTAAGAGCAACGAGGTTTGAATCTAAAATTTTAGAAAAGATGAGATCCCCGCCATCAAAGAAACAAGGACTAGGTGGATCAGGTATTTTGGTGAGGTAGATTGATTGTTGGGAGAGTGTGGGGTTATTGATCTTCTATTCAAGTGATAGAGTTTCTTATCGTTGTTCTAGTAGACGCGAGGCATCCTTAATGTAGGTTTGAAGATTTTCAATAGACCGCTGAAATTTTTCTGTCATATTTTCAGAGTTTTGAAGACGAGATTGTTGTCTTGTAGTAACCATAAAAGAAAACAATCACCTAAAATGGAAAATAAATCTAAATAGTCGATTCTACAAACAACAAGCAAATCATGCGAGAAGAATTTTTTGATTATCTTGATTATTTGAGAAAGAAAGTATGAAATGTGTAATATGACCGATAGGGTCCTAAGAAATGGCAATCTATGGATGGTTTCAAGTGATGTTTAAGGCTAGATTTCTCGATATGCCCAAAGGTACGTGATGCTTGAATATTTTCCGGTGTCAATACGCGGCCGGTATTGGGGCCTTCCCCACACTTCACCTGTCCGATGAGCGATAAGGGATTCAAGTTTTTAGCTAATATATCGGAAACCAATTGTTTATACTTGGCTAGAACATTGAGTTGGCTTCTCCTCTTGGTGATGAAATCCAAGTAGGTCCACCTGGGTAGGAATGTTTTGATGCAAATTATGTTTGATGTGGTTTTGGATGTGTGTGGGGGAGATTAAGTGAATGCAATCTATTAACCTCCTAATTAAACTATGTGATAAAAAAGAATGACATGTTCATTTTAAACCCAAAATAAAGATTGATTTCGATGAGGACAAAAAACAAGAATGTAATGCTTTGAAAGAAAGAGAAAGGAAAGAGATGCACAGTAAAATGCTTTTGTTTTAATTTTTTAATTTTTTTTTTTTTAACACAGCTACAAACACAAACAAAAAGCTCCCAAAGCAACAACCTACAAGGGTTAGATGAAAATAGAGAACAGAAAAGAGAAATGAACGTTAGAGGCTAATCGACTAAGCAATCGAAACAATCTACTGAGATCGTCGGCAATTCACAGGAATCACCGTGATGATTTGACCGAATTGATAGCGATTGCAAAGTAGTGAACCTAGAAGTGAAAATTAATTAATTTTCAAATGAAAGAAAGGGACAATGGTCCCACCAGGCATTCCAGAATGTACCAAAGAGTTTTTTTATTTCCAACTTTAACTTAATAAAATGAAACAACAAAAAGGAACTGACCTCGGAAGACAGACGGGGGTTTATCGATACTCGCGATGATAAACATCGATGTTAATGGAAAAATCTTTTTCTTCTTCCGCCTACGAAAAAAGGTAGATCACAGACAACTAAACAAAATAGATTAGATAAATGGATGAACAAGCTACTCAGAAAGGCTGATTCCAGGGATCCAAAGGGAATTTCTTAGAGGATATCAACTTGTTTTGATACAATTAAGTAGATTGATCAAGATAATGATAAGGATGTATATAAATGACAAAGATAGATTAACAATAGATAAGAATCTTTAGAACTCAAGGTTGAAGGGTAAGTCATGTGCAACTTCAAATGTGGCCCAAGCAAAGGTGGATGCAACTGACAAACTCGAAATAATCGTACTAAAATTCTTGATTTCTTGTTGAATCTCGTGGAGGAACTCGAATTGATCCTCGATATCTTCAATGTCGGTGGCAAAACATATTTCAAATGGATGTTGTATTGTTCCCAAAATAAGGGTTGTTAGACTATAGGAAGGTCATAAATGCTTGTGATAGGATGGGACTAGCCAGGCATTGCCATCTAAAGTAAAGCCATGCTTGCAGAGAACAAGTTAAATCCAAAAGATTGATAAAAACTAAGATCACACTAATAATTTGATAAAAAGATGTAAATTGATAGGGATCGCTAGCGATTCAAAAGAATCGGTTGGCGATCGGACAAAATTGTGGGCGATTCGAGAAAATCGTCAGGCGATTCTTGTAAAAATGATGAATTTTGATTAAAAAAACAATAAACAAAGTTCTAAATGATGATTTTTGATTATTTTTATGTTTAAGTGAAATGTAAATGATGAGACAAGGAGATAAATACCTTTTGATGTAGAAGTGAGCTGAAAATGCCTCCAAACGTTGGTTGGAGCTAGTTGGAGTTGATGGCCAATTGTTGGGCTTCGTGAGAGATGATTGACGAAAAAGATTATCAAAATGATGTGTTGACAATAGCTTGAGGTTGATACAGGTCCTTGATGGTCTCTGGAGTGACTTAAATTCATTGTGGAATCAAAAACGAAGTGCAAGCATGAGCAAAAGGTTTATGAAGATCCCTAAGAAATGAGTGAAAATTCCTATTTATAATCGCTAGTGATCGGTAAGGATCGCCGACAATGCGGGATTTTCGGGAAAACATTTAGGAAGTGGTTAGAACCACTTACCAAACAGGGTTTTCGGATAAATTACGTGGGAAAATGGTTAGGGGAGGTTAGGGACGAGTTGTGGAGGTTAGGATGTGAGAATAAAATAGATTTGAGTGGTTTTAAGATGGTTAAGGTAAATTTAAAGTGGTTAGGTGGTTTAGGATGTGTAAATGGTAATTTATGAGAGTGTAAAATTGTTTTTATGGAGGTGTGGAGAGGGTGACTTAGGATAATGATTTTTAGATAGGTTTTAGATTAAATAATGTGTGTTTAAGATGAAGCAAATGATGTGTGGTCATATGAGCAACAAGTAGATTTTATCTTCCAATTGAAATTTGTAAACTTTTTTATTTTTATGACATCAATGTCATTGATTAGATTGTGTTTAATTTGGGATAAGATAGAGACTTGAAAGGAAATTCAGAAATAAAAAGGTGGGAATTAAATAACTACATGTCCCACACATGATTCATGGTTTAGATTGTTCCTTCCCAAATAATATTTATATATGTGCTCTACTTTATAGTTAATCTCACTCACACTATTCATGTGAGTGCAATTTGTGCTTAAAGGGGCCAAAATAAAAAATGGGGAAATCCAATAGGTTACATGATCGAAACCCAACCAAAATACTTAATTCTTGTAGCACTTTGTAGCCCCACTTGTCGGTTGTTAGTTCTAATAATTGCATAAAACAATTGATGTGCGAACAATCACCGATAATTGAGACCCTTCAACGATTGGTCATATGAATGACAAGTACATTGCATATGTTGATCGAGCTTTGCAACCAAATTAGAAATTCCAACCAGTAACCAACCTCCAAAAACTCGGGAATGTTGAGCGGTTATGCAAACAACTCCGCAAGCCTTGTTGAAGCCGGAAAAACTTGATGCATGAACGATCAAGTAAACCACATGGAAAATTGTATTAAAGTTGGACAAACATGCAAGAGGTGTTGATAAATTACGGGCAAGCACAAGAATCAAGTGTTGTATTGTGTCGAAGATGAAAAAATCCGACAATATCATTTTTGCAATGGTTGTGGTGGTAGAGAAGGGGAAGATAGTGGTCGTGGCAAGGATTATCAATGAATTATATGGCATTGTCCTGCGGTGCCCAATACAATATTATATGTCATTGACATTGTTGTTATTAGAATCGGCTAAGTTCTATCCAAAAAGATAGGTAAAGTACTTTGGAACATGCTTAAGCCTAAAAATATTGGACCTTCAAAAACATATTATGACCCCTTAATATTTTAGGTCCCTATGGTGCCCACTTTAAATATTAAATTTTAAGAGCCCTTTAGTAACAAAGTCTCATTTGTATCACTTTTAGATCCCTTTTCATGCCTAAATCAAGTTGTTTGAGTCATGGTCAAATTAAAAACGAAACCCCTTCATAAATTATTAAGGACTTGAACCCGACAAACTTAAGGGAGAGGGACCAATATGTGAACAAGGTCCAATAGTTGACATGACTATTGATCACACAATACCCAATAGTTGTCATAGTAGTGTGTAGTAGTTATTTACTTTTGACATAATAGTTGTCATAGTAGTGTGTAGTAGTTATTTACTTTTGACATAATAATTATGTAGAGTAGTCAATCACATCATGACATGTAAGACCTCTCACCCATGTACAAGTACAAAAAATTCAATGTTCAAGCATTTTCACCCATATTCAAGTATTGGTTTCCACCATGGTTGTAGTGTAACTCAAATTTATTATTTTAAATCAATTCAAAATATGGTTTTCCTTCAATTAAACATTCCAAAGAAAAAAATATAAGCTAACACAAATCTAAACTACATATTAGTGAAAAAATCACAATCCCATATGATAAACAATTGATTTTGTGGACCCCTTAACTTAAGATGTACCACTACTAGCCCCTCTCCCTAATAATCAATCTCAAAGTATCCACAAACACTTTTGAAATGTGAATGATATATGTCCCTTGTGCATTGTTTTATGTCAATTTAACATCGGCCCTATCTTTTTATAGGATACGTTGCACTGTCAATTTGCTCAAAGATTATAAAATCTGTGAGTCCCTTATGATCTTGATTGCATGTGATGCTTCAACATACATGGTAAATTGAGATTGTGCAACCTAATCTGTGGTAGAAAAATTAAAAAAGAAGACAATGCCGAAAAATAAATTGCGAGTTGATCTGAGAAGTTGGCAAAGGATGTCAAAATCAACAAGCCACACTCTACTTTAACTTGGAAAACCGCCTTTAGCGTTTACTACCCCTAATTATTATGAGGAAATTCACAAAGGATAATCAAGTCTACATGTAAGGTAGGAATATATGTGAGAGCAACTTCCAAACAAAGTAGAATAGTACTCTAAAGAGATGGTCTCCTTCGTACTTGTGTTTTTGGGGACCAAAAACATCTCCAATATGACGTATGATTCACAATGGATCGATATCTCAATGAGAGGTATTCACATGATCCATACATAATGGCACTTTGTGCCTACTCCCTCAACACCATTAGTTGTTGAGGTGAGGATTTCAAAACCAATACTAGGGCCATAAAATTTGGTCATATCATAGCATCCGAATTTATCGTAATATAAATCCATCTTGGCCTTCCTACCACGAGCACTATCATTGGACAAGAATGCTCCGATTTAAAGTTGTAGTGCTTGTTCTTTGGTTGTAATTTCATAAGAAAATGGGGAATGTTGAAAGAAGATGTACCATAAGCTAAAGTTGGAGGAACATGTAGACTCGGAGAAACCCAATCAATATGCATTCAAAAATTTGATGTTAGTCTAATATTTACATCAACTTTACATATGGTGAATTTTGACAACTTACATTGAAACACGTATTTTTGAGTGGAGATGACCAAGCAAAGGAAGGCATTATAGCAATCCAAATGAAGGATTGATAATGCTTCCATGCTCTAAACAAAGTAGAAAATTGCAGTAAACACACATAGTCTTACTTGTGATGGTATGAAGTTGTATACATTTTCCCATTAGAGTTTTTCTACTCCAAGAGAGCCAAGATGGCTTTATCCAAATAATTACATTTGAGTTTTCAACAATTTTTGCAGAAAACATATCCACAAAAAGTGCAACTTGGATTTGGCTTATAGTAAGGACCCTATTGGCATTAAATAATAGGACACTATGCTTTTCTCAATTATTTTAAAATAAAAGAGGAATTGACAATATTTTTCTACATAACACCATTTTGTTTAAGTGTTCAAAGCAATATGATATTGTATGATATCAAAATAGTTTCTCATGCCTCATGTAGGTCAATAGATGAAAATGGATTTTGAGCATATGGCAAGTTGACTGAACCTCTTATTTGATGCACTTATGTTCGTGTTAAATGAAAAAATATTTAATAAGTTTTCCGATCAATTTAAATGCACGGAGATTGAAGTAAAGTATGTAGAAAAATTTGTGTTTATCCTTTTGAGACCTGATTTATTGATGGTTTCTAGAAAGGTTATGAATAATGGGTCTCCACAGGTTATGAATAACTGCTTTTGGACGGGGTGGTGATGGCAATCGCCCTAAGACATAAATCAGTGTGTTTTCTTTTTGTATACCTTTTGTGAGAGAGATCCATTTTTATTCTTATATATATATATATATTTGGAGAATTCTCTTAATAAGTAGGTAACATGTATTTTTAAAGCTCGTTCATCACTTAACAGTGAAGACTGCAGTTATCCTGCTTGTTGGATATAATAATCTCATGTGTTGTCTCTATAAATATAACCAAGTTAAGCAAGTCCCAAAAAAATAGACAAACATTGGATGGCAATTATTTGACACTTGTAATTTCCACTTTCTGTAGCCATGCTGGGGATCTGAATTTTGAATGTTCATGTTCTGTATATTTTCGAGACTTCTACCTGCATAATTGATAGAACATATTCTTACAATTGAAAAATGCAGCTGTCAAATTCTGAAACTGATACATTTACACAAAATCTTTAATCTCGCATATGCACATTCAATTTATCATCTTAATCACTTTGCCCGTGTGAGCCAAATCAACTCATCCAACATATTTATTATTTCGATGACAAGTTCTTCCTTGGCTAAATCACAAGTTCAAATCTTGTCTTAACAAATATAATTCATATTACAGAATATTTGATGCCTGATCCTACAAAATACAAAAAACTACCAAAAAAATCATTTGCATGAATTAATGGCCATTACATATTCAGTCAGAAAGATGTATTAATTGCCGCCAATCCAATCGTATCAGCTTCCTCCAAACTAGATTCCGCTGTGTGTTGCAAGGATCTAGCTGCTGCTGCTGCTGCAAGGAAACACATAATAACCATATTATAAGGAAATACTTCCCTTCGAATAAAATTTCACAAGTCGTATGATAATGTACACTCGTTAAACAATAAAAAATTTAATTACAGGGTTTATCTTTTCATTCCGAGCCCGCCAAGAAACATTCATCTATTTACAGAACTCGTAGATTATAAAAATCATTAACAAGCTACATATTAGCTTAGAGCTGTGTTGTGTCTCTGTTAAGTTTTCCAAACTAGTGTTTGATTTGGCATACAGACATAGATTACCATATTTTTACATAATTGAGCATACAGACTCGTCCTTATAATAGTCCTAGTTTTCATTACTTTCTCTTAAAGCAACCTCAAATTTAAGTTTTCTGTTTACATTGTATACCTTAAAATATATTTATTGCATGTTCAAGTTGTTTTGTGGGCATCATAAACCAAATGAGGAGATACGACTCGTCTTCCTGAACACAAATACAGTTTTTAGTATAGCTGCTATCCTTGGGTAGTTTTCCATTAGGCTACGAATCACACCCATACGGCCACATTCGTAGTGAAAGATTACCACATCTAAGCACCACAACCTTACTTTCAGCACACAGATCATAAGGCCATCTCATCCGGGTCGAAATTCCATAGGACTAATTATGTCTTCTTCGACTAATTCATTGAAGTTACAAGATACCAGGGGTAATACTCAGTAATAATTGTAAGACGGTTGATTTATTAAGCACTGCACTCACCAATACCTTTGCCAATGGGGAAAGAATCTAGAGGGTGAGAAGCCCAAATTAGTGAATTCTATTCATCATTCTACCCCCTGCTAACAAATGCTTACGGTGCTTGTGTGCTAAAGTGGGCCCCCTTTCCTTGCTATTATTAACAAAAAAATACATGAGGGAAAAAAACCAAACAAAAAAATTAAAATCAGTAGAGTAATGAGTACTCATGAAGGTCATTTAATTAATGACTTAAATCACACAACTATAAATCCCATAAAAATACCTTATGTAACTAAATTGCTAGTGAAAGCCACCAACTTAACATAAAATATTAATGATGTAAAGTATCAGTATAGAGATGATGACGAACTCCTAGGAGATCAATTTGATGAGTATTACTAAATTGTAAATTGAAATATGAACTTATAAAGTTTAATGTTTTTATTATTTAAACAGCTTTCATGAATATCATGTTTCAGTATTTTTGATGTGGCAGCAAAGGGAAAGATGAGGCTTGCTGGTGATGGTCAGGAAATGGAAAGCTGAGGCTTGCCAGTGCTGGTCAGGTGTTGAGAGATGAGCAAGGTCAACTCTGCTTATATTACATTGGTAGGATGGTTATGCGGTTGGAGTTTTTTTGTAATGGACCTTTCCGTGGACCTCTAGGTAGTAGTAGAAATATCTGTTTATATCAGATCTCATGAGTTAGATCGTGTACTTTCATTTACAACAACATAGCTAATGAAGGTTTGTACCTTTGTCTGCTCACTGTTCATAGTGGATGTATGAAGATACATCCACTCCTAAATGGATTTAACTAAAGAGAATGTTGAGACTAGAAAATATAGAATTATTAACTAAGCACCTTGCTTAGATTTTGGATGAGGCCCTACTGCACCTGTTTGATATCATCCAAGGTTATTGAACAATCTTGTTATGGGGAGATGTTAAGTTATTATGAAAATGATATAGTTTGAGCTTCTTTGATTGATGGTAACATGAAGCAATGTATTTTCATGATGTGATGAAAATGCTTTCATATAAATGATAGGCTCATTCTTTTCTATAGTGATTTGTTTCCAATTGGATTGATTATGTACCTTAAACATGCAGAATTAAATTTGTAAACTGCCTTTTCAAACAGCAATTCGTAATGGCCTATTATGGGAATTTATTATCTATGGTAAATCAGTTGTTTCTATTGTAATTACAATCAACACTGGTTTTTTTAGAGTGCTATTATCACATTATATGCTCATATGTGATACTGTGTGTGTTATTATCACATTATAAGTTCATATGTGTGTCTTCATGATTGTAAATAATGCATAGGTACATGTGTACACACAACTGAAAGGAGTGGCAATATCGGTCACAGTGGAAGTACATGATATGTATTTATGCATGGTTCATGAGATGTCCCTTACAAAATGCTCAAATAAAAACATTGAAAGACTATTACTACAGAAATGGCCCCTACTTAAAAGCACGGATAACAGAGACAGAAATGCTCCAAAACAATGATATTTTTAATAGTTTTTTCTTTTTTAAATTTCTGCTGACAAAATACATTCAAATGGAAATCTATAAAACTAAAGTAGGTTACTGGACATTCCGGCATTCGAACTGCACAGCATTAAGGATACTATGGTACTGCACCCTGAGGGTTTTCATCCTCACAATGATTAATATCCATGCTTGAAGGATTTCGTCTCCAATGCACAGCTGCTGAAACACCACGTCCAGCCCAGAAAAGAAAATGGTTTGTTTGCAATATTCAAAAAATGATATCCTTTCTTATTTACCAGCACTACTTTATAATCTTCAAATTTAGGAGATCCCAAATTAATGGCAGTCAGTTCCACAATTGGTGGTTTCTAACTGACAATCAGCTCCCCATAATTCATGGCAGCTAACTGACAAATCAGTCCCTCAAATTAAGGCAGTCAACTGGCAGGTTAACTGACAAGTGTGAGACCAACTCAGCACCTTATTCCACTATTCAAATATCCTAACTGAATCCTAACTGAGAGTCCTAGCTGCTGCTCAACTGGAAGACATAAAGACACAGCTGCCTTATTTAAAACACAAACATTCCTAATTGAAAACTAACTGCTGACAAACTCAGTGCTGTGGATTAAATCAAAAAGGGGGCATTACAGTTCGATCTATTCATGCAATTCGGTGTTCATTCCATCAATGTTTGAGAATTGGTGTGAATGTTGTTTATTCCACTCAGATAAGCACAAGCTGTGGGCTAAACTTGACAAGTTCAGATGTAAACCCATTTAGATAACATAATTTTGGTCAAGGTTTTGAGAAAAGAAAGGGTTAAGGGTGTGGGTATGTCTTTTGTGCGGGTAGGTCATTTTGGACATTAACTACCACCTTACTTCTTCCGTACAATGGCCACCAAACATTAATCCGGCAACCCAATTTTATGAACAGTTCTGAATTTCAGAATGTAGAGTATCACTAAGAACATGACATAATCTAAAACTATGTGTGTTTCTAGTGCAGTTGAGACCATGTGGGACAGAATTGCCAGCATATTTGGAAATCCCAGTGGTCAGTTCAGCCAGTTATTCTGTTTGTATGTTATGACATTATTGACCTTGTACTTAATACTTATCGTTATGACTGTTTTATTTTTCATTATAAATGGTGTGCTTATAATTATGATTGTTGAATTTGTCACTATGTATGTTGTACTTGGCATTACGTTTACATATCATCATAATTGCATAATGGTGCATCTTATTATGAACTTAGTGCATTGATGGTACATATGATTCAGAACTTTGCAGATGTTAATGGACTGTACCTACTTATGAGTTGTGTACAAGAAATATGTTTGACACGGTGACATTATCTGCATTGATGAGGAATTGGAAATGAATTATCGCCATTGGTTGGGGTTGGTCAAGGGTCTATAAGATGATACCCTCTTCATCCTTCCAACTCAAATCTTTGGTCTCAGGTGGTAGACAGTGGGAGTTGCAAGACGAAGTTATGATTATGGAGATCTATTTGTTATGATCACTGAATGTACACCTGTGCAGCAGATCAAATATTCGGTTGTACCTTGTAATGATACATGTAATTTATGAACATGTGATATATCATTGTTGTACAATTGATTTGGAAGCACACGTACTTGCAACTACGTAATTGTGATGTTATGAATCAACTATGGATGAATTTCGTTATGTATGCTTATGTTGTACTTTGATTAATTTATGCTTCTTTATTATGTTACGAAGGATCTCTTTGAATTTGTTTAGAACAAGTTCTCAAAGTCGGCCTTGAGCTGATAACAAGAGGAGTTTTAGGAACCTAGATGAGTGGATAACGAAAAACAAACATTTAAATTGTTCCAAGTGTTTAGTAGTTTTCGGTATATGTTACACACATTGGGTGCCAATAGAAATGTGGCTATACCTCCACTCACAGTAGCATAATATGTAGAGTTGTGCTCAATGATATTTATACATATTGTTCCCAAGTTTTCAAAGATTTAGAAGTTCATTGAGAACAAGATGCAGAAATGCATGATTCAAGAGTAAAGAAAGTGTGATTTTACTAAAAATATTGTTTTGACCAAATTTAGGTCGGATAAAAATACAAAATGGGAATACCATGATATGTGCCATCTTAAAAGGAAGATTTTTGAATTTTTCTAGTAGTGATTGTTTGTGTTGTTACGATATACTCTATCATAGAATATGTTTAAACAATTGCATCTAGATTTTATGAGCTTTTCATCATCCAATTTGAGAAGGATGATGTGAAATGCATTACTATAGCTATCATACCCAGAAGAATAATCTACAAGCATGCATGATGCACCAGTTACATTTGACATTGCAAAGGAAGTCTTTCTCTGTTCAAAATGATCGTGTTATGGATCATCTCACCAATGCCTGCACCCCATGACCAAATTCAAGGGAACAAGCTAAGCTCCATTAAAAGTCTAATGACAAGCAGTTAATATACCTCTGCTCAAAGCTGAAACAGAGGTTTATCCTTCTGTCAATGTTGGTGCAGAAATTCAACATTGTATTAGAAAATTTGATGCTTAAAAAAGGTCAACACTGCAGAAGAGATTCAATGTTGCAGAAAAAATTCAACACAATATTATATTCTCCAATCAATGAGGTCAATCCAGTCAAAAACATGATACTTATAGTGCTCCATGCCCAAAAAATCAATGCTTTCAGAGTCAATGTAAAAGATTTGTCATTTTTTCATTTTTGCCTTGGGATAAGGGATCAAATTTGAAATTGTCAATGCCCTTCAAATGCCTCCCAACTCATCACGGAAGGGTGACATTTTAAATACACTTCAGAAAAAAAAAAACTTTAATATCCCATCAATTGGAAAGGGCGGGAGAATTATTACTTTTCAGTAGGACCATGTATTAAGTTGCCCATGGTATACCAATTTTAAAATATAATATATTTTTGAAGTTTCTAATTTTTTCGCCAATGATCGAATTAGAAGAAAATCACATGCACTTCATTATTACCAGCGAAGGAAATTTCCATTGCTAATGCTTATTGACCTTGTAACATTTAACATCAACAGTGGCCAGGACTATCTCTACTAATAAACTTAATATTGACATGGGCTCGAGTTGAAATACAGATTTTATTTTTATGGTTTAACAGATTTGGTTCAAACTTGAAGGCAGTTTTAATGACAAGTATTCCAAAGGAAATAACAATATTAGTGATAGTTTCATTCGGATTATATTACCCATTAGGTTCCTACAATAATGGTGTTGCAAAGTGGAACAAAAGAGATAAGCTAAGAGGTTCTCAAGCACCTCAATAAACATAATTTGGATACATTTGAATGCTAACCTGATAAAACCATCACTAATATTGTTATTTCCTTTGCAGTTATTCCTTTTCAGTAGAAGGGTGGTGTATTTTTTTTTTTGATAATTGGTAAATGGAGGGTTATGTCGTGGTCCCTTCCTCGTTATAAACAAGGATTTACCATCCTGATATAGCAATGAAAATTTCAAGGAACTACAAGGGACTAAAAAACGAAACAACTGAAACATCCAATCCAGACGGCCGAAAACCAGAATAAAACCATAGGAAAACCTGACTAGAACAACAAGAGGAGCCTAGGTTTTTGCATTAGTAACACGAATCCTATTCACTCTCGGGGTGACATAGAGAGCGTAGCATTTTCTTCTTTACACTCGTCCAACCTTCTTCTCCTCCTTTGCTAGCAGAGATCTCTACTTTACCCAAAGTTTTCGCATTTCTACCCGGCTTAGCAAGAGGATCCGCTTCCATCACCGCTCCAACCATATCATTATGGGGTTGCTCGAAAATGTAATCATTAATATTATGTCCCACCAAATTATCTTTTGAATGGAGTTCATATCTTCGGAATGCTTTCCAATGTTGAGCCATTGTTTGGTAGCATTTACCATAGGACCTTGTCCCACGCAACCACCAGGAAAAACAACTTCACGTGCCTTAACCTTTTCAACATTATCCTCGGTGGCCGCGCCCATTAAATTCTACGAAGGAGAGGGAGATTTTGAAATATTGATGCGTAAGATCACCTCTTCCAAATTCTCCCGACAGTTGTCCAACACCCTCTACCAGTTGTCTCCTCCCACCCGCCCCAATTTTGAAATGGAGCCTACGTCATCCATAGGGGACTACGATTCATTCGCCCGCCCAAAGAAAGAAGCCTTCGCCCAACATCGACTCCCGGATCAACAATGAGCCCACCGACCTGGCTCATCTCATTTGGGATGTTTGCTCTACCAACACGGGATTCCCTTTACCCCGCTCCACGTTTCTCTATTCTTCTCCAAACAGCTTCGAACGTTTTGATCTGTTGCGGATGTTTTCCTCGCATCCATAAGCCTCATGGCCCACTCTCCCGCATTTACCACAAAACTGGTGAATCTTCATAGATCAATTTTTGCTTCCAGATTCTCGTTTATAGACGCTGATTGATGTCCTCAGAGGAGAATAACCAATAGAGGCATGAACACACATCCCGGTTACGGTGAATCTAGATTTGTGCTAGGTCAAGTCGAGTGCAATCAAATCTCCAATCTCTTTTGCTATCCTTGCCAACACATCGACTTCCCATAACTCCATGGGCAAGTCCAGGAAGCCTTAGCCAAACAGGATTCTCACAGATGGGGTGTGAGTTTTTGCTCCGGCTTCCATCTAACAATGGAGAGCGTGGTTCTCCCATAGAACCACGGACCACCCTGTACAACCTGGATTAGATCTTCTTCTAAGGTGAAAAACAAACAAAAAGCTTTTTTTAGATAGGGCAAAGGTGTTAACTTGCCCCAAAATCTTCCATTTCTTTCTGACCCAAATTCTTACTCTGATCAATATTTGGCCTAATCCCGGCAAAACATCTGATCAAAGAAAAACTAAAACTACCATAGGCTTTGTCCACCACCGAGTCTGGAACTTGCAGCCATGGAGAATCTTGCTTCCATTCCGGTTCTAGCTTCGCAGTGTCTCCATCGGCTGCTTTCTAAACAACTTTGAGGCCACGAATTTGCTTTCTCTTTGCTCGTAATATCTCTTCCCTCAGCTCTTCCATCGGCTCTTCCCTCCAACACAAAAATATATTATTGTTTCAAATCAATATTAATGCTTTGAGGCCCACGATATTAAGTTGCCCGTGATATACCAATTTTAAAATATTTTGTGAAGTTTCTAATTGTTTTACCAATGATTAAATTAGAAGAAAATCACATGCACTTCATTAAGGTTTCTATCACCAACAAAGAAGATTTTTGTTGTTAATGTTAATCGACCACTCGTAAGTTTTAACATCAACAAAGTGATCAAGACTCTCTTTACTAATAAAATTTAATATCGACAGAGAATTGAGTTGAAATACTCGTAATGTCTCTTTTGGGGGACTTCTGGAAATGGCCCAATGCTGGTTGTGAAGGACTGAAATCAGAACTAGGGTAGATTGTAAATGACTAAAATTTTACTTTGAAACCCTCAAACGCTGCCAGCACTTTGCTCCTAGGGTGGCGACCTCTTAGGAGAAGTCAAACACACTTTTCTAGGCACAAATCTCACTCAAACTTTTAAGGAAAATGCTCAGAATTTATAATAAATAACCAACAATCATTAAATGCAAGAAAACTGATTTTTAGAAACCCACAAGTGCTATTTTTAATTTATCATGCAACCCATCCACTGCAGATTTAAATAATAATTTCCAGAACTGAAATATCACTCAAATACACTCAACAATTGATAGAAATGGAAGATTTCACCTTTAGAAATTATAGAGAATCCAATCATGCAATTTGTTCACATAAAAACCAGCCACTTCACCCAAAACACTCTCCCAAGCAAGTTGCTTAGGGCATAAATCAGTTGTAACCAGCAATGAAGTGTAAAGAACCAAGTGCAATGTGGGGTTTTGTCCACACCAACTTCTCCACAGGGGTTTTGTCCTTGGGAGGGTCTCAATCAAGGGTTTTCATCCTTGAGAGAGATGGAAAAGGTGCTTAACAAGCAATCCTTCACCACAATATGAAAATTCACCAAAAACATGATTCAATAATGGCCAAGCGACCTCCTTTTATAACCACAAGGAGTGTTTTACAATACAAAATGATGGCCGACTCTTTAAGATAATTTCTTTTAAATATCTAATAAGTATTTGGAGCTTACATGCTCAAAATACTTTTATCTCCTATCTACTTAAGTCCTATTGGAGCGCTAGGCTTCCCAATAGGATACATGATAATAATAAAAATAACTACCTAAACAACAATAAAAATGTAATCCATATATTCCCCTTGCTTTCTTCCTTAGATCCACGGGGACAAAAATGGGTTAAAGTCTTGAAAAATCAGCCTACAAAAAGGTACATGACAGTCCCCCCTTCCCAAGATTGTTTGTCCTCAAGCAATGATGAACTCAGCTGCTCCAAAACCTTGACTCCTTGTGTGTTTCCCTCTTGTGCTCCCTCATGATTCCCATAAAGAGCTGGTTTTCATGACAAGGCATCCGTTGTTGCATTGTTTTTCCCTTTGACATATTCAATGTCAAAATCATAGGCTTGTATCTTGCTGACCCACTTTTGTTGCCTTTCGTTTAGATTCTTTTGTTGAAGGAAGAACCTTAAACTATTATGATCGGTCTTCACTATAAACTTCCCACAAACAAGATATTGCCTAAATTTGACCAAGGCATGCATAATGGCCAACATTTCCTTATCATAAATGTGAAGATTCAACTCATGTTTCTTGAGTTTCCTACTTTCAAATGCAATAGGACATTGGTTTTGCATTAGAACAGCCCCTATTCTTTCACCACAAATGGAAGAGAAAAATCAGGTACAACAAGTACTTGGCATGAGCACATGACTTCCTTGAGTTTATCAAATGTTCTTTGAGCTAAAGGTGACCAGCTGAATGCACCCTTTTAGTTAAATCAGTTAGAGGGGCTGCAAGATGAGAAAACCCTTCACAAACCTTCTATAATAGTTGCATAACCCAAGGAACCCTCTAAGTTGTGAAATGGAGATGGGGGAGGCCAATCAAGTATGGCTTGTATCTTTTGCTGATCCACATGCACTCCTTGAGAGTTTATGATATACCCAAGGTACAAAATTTCATTCAAACCAAATTCACATTTGGATCTCTTTGCAAATAAGGACTGCTGTTCTAAAACTCCCATCACCATGTCAAGATGTTGTAGATGCTCCTCCCATGTTTTGCTATATACCAAAATATCATCAAAGAAAACAAGCACAAATTTCCTTAAGTACTCACCGAATATGTGGTTCATACATGATTGGAAGGTGGCTGGTGCATTGGTCAAGCCAAATGGCATGACAAGGAACTCAAAGTGTCCGTAGTGGCATCTAAAGGCTGTCTTGCACACATCTTCCTCTCTTATCTGGATTTGGTGATAACCGGATCTCAAATCAATCTTTGAAAAGAAGACCACTCCATGTAGCTCATCAATCAATTCATCTATCCGTGGAATGGGGTACCGGTTCTTGATGGTTTTCTTATTTAGCATCCTGTAATCAATACACATTCTTAGAGTCCCATCCTTCTTCTTAACAAGAACCATGGAAGAAGCAAAGGGGCTGGAACTTGGTCGAATAAATCCCATATCCAACAACTCCCTTATGGTTTTCTCAATTTCCTCCTTATATGCTCTTGGGTGTCGGTAAGGAGTAGAAATTACCGGCTTGGCACCTTCTTCCAACTCTATCACATGTTGGAACCCTCTATGTGGCGGCAGCCCATGTGGCAAATCATCAAATATCCTAGCATGCTTATCCAATATGAGCTGAAGATCATCACAAATAATTTGCTTACCTTCCATGGATGAAGTGGACCTTATTAAACAATGTACAACCCAAGAGACCTGCCCTCTTTTGATAGCTCGTTGCATACTCTTCGTTGTTACAACTTGAGGAGATCCCCTTTCAGCCCTTGTAGAACAATCTCTCTATCATTGGCCTTGAATTTTAGTTCCATGCTTTGGTAATTTTGAGAGAATTCTCCCAATGAGTGGAGCCATTGTACCCCAAGCACCAAATTGGTTTCTCCAATCCCAATCACATAGAAATCATCTTGGATCTTATGCCCTCCTAGTGTGATGTTGAGCTGAGATACTTTCTTAGTGCAAGGAATAGAAAACCCATCAACAACTATGACATTAAAACCTTTGAATTCTTCTACCTTTAGCTTCATCTTGGACACCAATCCTTCATCAATGAAATTATGGGTAGCCCCACTATCAATTAAGACCATTACCTTTTGCCCATGGAGAAGACCTTTTACCTTGAATGGGTGGTACCTAGGAGCACCGGAAAGTGTAGCAAGGGTGTTGTTTTCTTCCGGATCAGATTTTGGTGCATCCTCTTTTATTGGTTCAGAAATGGCTGCCACTTCTTCCTCTTCATTGTCCTCTCCTTCATCATCGGACACCACTTCTATGTAGTGTATTTTTCCCTTTCCAAGACACCTATGTCTTGGTGACCACGGATCTCTACATGTGAAGCAAAGCTTCTTCCTTCTCAGCTCACTCTTGGACTCTTGGTTCTTATCTTCTTGCTTCCGTTCTTGGCTATTAGCCCCTTGAAAAGGCTTCATAGGCTGCCTCAAAAAGGTACTTTGGGCTGAGATAGAAGACCCTTTGGCTGCCCTCCCATTGCTGGTCTGTTCTGCCCCTTTTCACCCACAATTTTTGATGAAAAACCAGTCCTAGGGATTGCACCTTCGAGGTCCAAGGACTTCCTTATTGTTTCTTGCAAGGAAGATGGGTCAAAAGCCCTTACTAAACTCTTTAAGGGTTCGGTCAGCCCTTCTATAAACAACACCATGAGTCTCCCTTCGAAATATCATCTACTACGACTGAAATCTTTTGAAAATCAACAACATATTCTTCTACCATACCTTTTTGTTTGAGTTGGGAAAGGTCATGGAAGTATGCTTCAGGATCCTTCTTCTCGAACCTCTCCACGAGCCTTGTGCAAAATTCTTCAAGGAATGTGTTATGTTTGTGGAGCCTATTTTCATGTTAGAGTGTGGTACACCTTCTATGTGTTACACTCGGTATTTTTACGGCATTTATTAACCCAAAACAAATTTTCATGGGTGGTTTATTAACCCATGGGTAATGGGTAACCGTTATGGGCTGTTTTTGGGCCCATGGTTTTTCGGTACCCATTGTTTTGGAAAACCGCCTCTTTGGCTACCCATAGGTTTATGGGACGGTTTTGTTTTTTGCCCATTGTTTGATACCCATGGTTTTGTAAAACTGCTTAAGCAATTGTCTATTTATATGGTCTTATGCATATGATAGAAAGACAAGCAAATGTATTGCACATGTATTTTGAATTCAGGTGTGAATTCGCAGAGTTTGTTGAGCATAGCTCCAAACGGATCAGGTATATCATTGACAAAGAGTGGAGGCTTGTAATAAAAGCCTCAAGCAAACTGAGCAAGTGATTCTTGGTGGACGTAGCCCAAATTGGGCGAACCACGTTAAATCTTGTCTCTCTATGTTGTGTTATTTATTCCGCACTTTTATTTGAGATTTGTAATATTTTACGCATATTAGTGTCTATTGTTGCGATTCTCAGTAAGGGATTATTCCGCATATTTTATCTCTTATTTCCTAAATGTAATGAATGCGGTGATGTCCTCAGATCAACATGTCATGGTGCCAATTAATCATGGGCAACTCTCCTTCAAGGTGAAGGGTTGTAAATTTTATTTCCTCTTCTTCCGCCATAAGTCTCAAGGACAAGTATGTGTCAATTTTTGGATCCAGTGCCCTAACCGATCCTTTTGTGGAGCCATCAAAAGTGGGAAGATGCATCTTTCCCAAGGGATGTTGTACTTCTCCCTTTGGCGCAAGGGTTCTTTGCCCATAATATTTTTCTACCATCCTTAATTTGATGAAATCCATGGGAGACATTACCCCGAAACTACTCCGACATTGCTTGGTACTTTTCAAGCCATATGGTGTAGTCCCGAGCTTCCTTAGGGCTCCCATGTAGAGTAACCGCCTCTTTGGTCACGAGCTAGGGTTTGTAGGGCCTTAAAAATAAATTTTCTCCTTCTTTGAGTCACGAGGGTTGTAGGAAACCTCTTCCCCTTGGCCAAACCACTACCCTGCATGTTTTGGATGGCTAGGGAAAGCCTATCCAATGCATCCGCTATCCCTTCTTGCGTCTTCATGATCATGTCCAATTTTTCTTCCCGGTCTCCGAGGGTTTCCTCTTTTCCCTTCTTTGGTAGTATTGCATATCATTATCATCTGCCATACTTCACAAGTTGGGAGGATGGAGCTCTAATACCATTGTAATGTCCCTTTTTGGGGGACTTCCAAAAATGACCCAAAGCTGGTTGTGAAGGACTGAAATCAGAACTAGGGCAGACTGTAGATGACTGAAAATTTACTTTGAAACCCTCAAATGCTGTCAGCACTTTGCTCCTAGGGTGGCAACCTCTTAGGAGAAGTCAAACACACTTTTCTAGGCACAAATCTCACTCAAACCTTTAGGAAAAATGCTCAGAATTTATAATAAATAACCAACAATCGTTAAATGCAAGGAAACTGATTTTTAGAAACCCACAAGTGCTATTTTTAATTTATCATGCAACCCATCCACTGCAGATTTAAATAATAATTTCTAGAACTGAAATGTCACTCAAATACACCCAAACAATTGATAGAAATGGAAGGTTTCACCTTTAGAAATTATAGAGAATCCAATCATGCAATTTGTACACAAAAAAACCAGCCACTTCACCCAAAACATTCTCCGCAAGCAAGTCGCTTGGGACATAAATCTATTGTAACCAACAATAAAGTGTAAAGAACCAAATGTAGTGTGGGGTTTCGTCCACACTAGCTTCTCCACAAGGGGTTTCGTCCTTGAGAGGGTCTCAATCATGGTTTTCATCCTGAGAGAGATGGAAAAAGTGTTTAATGAGAAATCCTTCACCACAATATGAAAATTCACCAAAAGCATGATTCAATAATGGCCAAACGACCTCCTTTTATAACCACAAGGAATGTTTTACAATACAAAAATGATGGCCAACCCCTTAAGATGAGTGCTTTTTAATACCTAATAAGAATTTGGAGCCTACATGCTCAAAATAATTATTTCCTATCTACTTAAATCCTTCTATTGGAGTGCTAGTCTTCCCAATATGATACATGATCTTAATAAAAATAACTACCTAAACAACAATTAAAATGTAATCCAGATCTTCCCCTTGCTTTCTTCCTTAGACCCACGGGAGAAGAGTGGGTTAAGGTCTTCAAAAATCAGCCTCCAAAAAGGGACATAACAAATATAGATTTTATTTTTATTGTTTACCAGATTTGGTTGAAACTTGAAGGTGGTTTTTAAGACAAGTGCTATTCCAAAAGAAAAATTAATATTAGTGAAAGTTTCATTGGGATTATATTACCCATTGGGTTCCTACAACAATGATGTTGCAAAGTAGAACAAGAGATATAAGCTAAGAGGTTCTCAAGCACCTCAATCAACATAATTTGGATACAATTGAATGCCAATCCAATAAAACCATCACCGATATCATTATTTCCTTTGTAATTATTCATTTTCAATAGAAAGAAGGGTGATGTATTAGGTTACCCATGATATACTAATTTTGAAATATTTTTTAAGTTTCTAATATTTTTACCAATGATTGAATTAGAAGAAAATAACATGCACTTCATTAATGTTTCTATCAACATCAAAGAAGATTTCTAATTCTAATGTTAATCGGCCTTGTAACATTTAGCATCAATAGTGATCAAGACTCTCTTTGCTACTAAAACTTTATATCAACAAGGAGTTTAGTTGAAATGCAAATTTTATGTTCATAGTTTAACAGATTCATTGAAACTTGAAAGGTGGTGTTGAGGACAAGTCCTATTACAAAGGAAATAAAAATATTAGTGTAATGTCCATTTTTAGGGAACTTAGGAAATGACCAAAAACTGAGATGTAACTTAAAAATCAGATTATGGAACTGTTGTTAGATGGCTAATTTAACCCCTGCAAATCTGCAAATTAGACCCTTCCTAGGGCAACGACTTCCTTAGAGTTAAAGTCCTCAAAGTTGGGTCAAACCTAAATCTCATGCCAAAACTATTAGGAACTCTTTAGCAAACACAATAAGTTGTTAGCAATCAGAATTGAGCGTGAAAATAATTAATTATGGAACCCTCATTCAACGAATACTATCAAGTTTGGAAAAATAGTAAAACACCTCCAATATTCATGAAACTCAAGATCTTGGCCTTAGAAAATATGGAGAACAAGATAGTAAATTCAAATTTGCCAAATTATCATCACACATACCAAATAATCACTCCCAAGTGGGTTGCTTCACTCCAAATAAATAGATCCTTGAACCAAAGATATAAATAATGCAAGAAAATTATTATTTATTTCCTTTAAAATCAGTTTGCATACATAAAACCTTATGGAAGGGTTTTCGTCCTCCACAAGTCCTCAACCAAGGGTTTCCATCCTTGGGAAAGGTCCTCAATCAAGAGGTTTCATCCTTGAGAAAGGTAGATAAGGTGCTTTATAAGAAAACCTTAACCAAAATATGAATATTCACCAAAACATAATCCAATAATGGCCAAGCGACCTCCTAATATAACCACAAGGAGTGCTTTTTATAATATAAAATGATGGCTAACCCCTTAAGGTAAGTGTTTTTAAATATTCAAATGGTATTTGGAGCCTACATGTTCCTAATGCCTTTATTTCCTAAATACTTAAGTCCTTTTGGAGCGCTACGCTTCCCAAGAGGATACATGATAATAAATTAAATAACTACTTAAAACAACAATAAATATATAATCCAGATCTTCCCCTTGCTTTCTTCCTTAGACCCATGGGGAGAAGAATGCGTTAAGGTCTTCAAAAATCAGCCTTCAAAAAGGGACATGACAATCCCCCTTCCCAAGATTGCTTTTCCCAAGCAATTACGAGATACCCGGGTGCTAATTAAATCTCAGATGCTCCTCCTTTGATAGACCTACACATGAAGCAAACTTGTCAAAGAGAAAATGTGTTCCCTTTTTCATCCACTCTTGCTTGGTGGATATGATGTCTAATTCTTCTACTTTGCTTGTCAAGGCCTCATTAATACTATCCAAACATTAGTTTTTCCCAATTTCCCTCCTGTTGTTCCAAACATAGTTGTACCATGTATTTTGTTCTCTAAAATCAGAAGGATAGTGGCTGGGATCCTTCATATAATAGTAGAAAACACATCAAAAATGATAGTAGATTGCAACCCCTTCATCCTCATGGTTGGATACTACTCTCTCATTGTCAAAAGAATTGATAGAGAGCTGAAATTGGTGCATGACAATGTATAAAACAAAAATGCAACTGTCATGATGATTACCTTCGCCTCCAATAGATGCTTTCAAGCTGCCCCAAAGTAATCTTTTCAAAATTTGGATCGGATCAAAACTCATGAGTGCTGGTATGTAAGTATAACAATCATACCATGCCCGGAATTCTGTCCCTTACAATACCAAATATGTTGGAACATTGGCCTTAATTGTTCTCAATGAGTGAACCCTCTTACCCACCATTTCGCATAAAAAGAATGTCTTCAAATCTGCCCTCTATTGCTTTCCCAAGAAGATATCCACAACCCAACATGTTATGTGACTAAATCCCCGAAGTTTTAAAAAAGAATTAAAGACTTATGGATTGTTAAAGATCAAGTTTGATTTAAGCAAAAATATTGTAATAAGCTATTGATGTAATGAATATCCCGAGCAATTGATTAAAGATGCTTAATTTATTTATGAAAGGGTGTGAAACCATTGTGATGGTTCATAACTGCCAATGAAGTCTTATAAAAGGCATGTGAATTATTCTGAGAGAGAGAATGGAATTGTGCTAGTGATTCGAGAAAGAGAATATTGACAATATTTTTTAAAGATTTTGTAAATTGAGTCCGTGGAAGTAAATTCCAAGGTTGACTAGGTATAGGGGAAGTGGCCAAGATTGAGGGGCACCAGCGGTGTCCTAACCGGGGTATAGAGTACAACCTTGGATGGTCCTGACTAGGAAAGGTGAACATACACGGGGTGTATAACACAATCCTCTCATAGTGTGGCCATAGTCTGGTGTCTATTTCTTGTGTATGTGCATTGGAATTTTGTACTAGAATTCCTGCGCACTGCGTCTCGAGATAAGTTCTCTCTGTAAAAGCTCTATAAATACCTCGCAAAAGTTATGTAAATATTTGTATAAGGCTAATACAAAGAATTTAATTCTTCTTTTTTACTCTCATAACTGAATATATTCTCGTATATTTTCTATGTATATCTTGGAAAATATGTGCTTGTGTTATCAGAAACAATGAATTGCATAAATAAGTTAATGAAATATGTAATTTTAGATATGTAAGTTTGTTTTTAAAGAGAATTTGTATAATTTAATATAGAAACAATAATGTATGCATGTAATCAATCATATTTAAAGTAGTCTTGCAATTTAATGGTGTTTTCGGGCTGAATTATCTATTTTTTGTCTTTCCTGGTTGTGTTTGTTGTATTTCCTATATTTTATGATGTGGACCTGAAAGTTTCCCTTAGATACGGTTAATCTCATGGTTCTAAGTCCGCCCGACACCAAAGCAATATATAAGATTGCGAAGTTCGAGCCAATAATGATCCATGTAACCATTGTGCGAGTTTTGCTAGTTACAAAGTTTTCGCCAATCATAAAGATCCACGTCCCTTCACAATGTCAATATTTTGTTAAGATCCTTCTAAGAGTTGTGAAACAAAGCTTTGAACCAATGAGATCATTCCACACTCTTCCCTAAGCCGGACTCTTGCTAATCATTCTCTCATTCAATAGGAAAACCCGAACCAATAGAAATGCTCCAAGTCTTGTTGCATTTTGTGTTGTTGGTCTTCAATTAGTCTTGACAATTGTTAGCCAATAAGATTAAGCCATCATTTCACTACTTTATTTACTTGTCAAAGTTAGTTAGAATGCAAGCCAATAAAACGTGCCCACGTTCTTTCGCATGTTGTATTTCTTTGTCAGAGTCGTGTCAGTATGTGAAAAGCGAACCATTAGGAAGGTTCCACGTATGTACGGTTTAATACATTGTTTTGCTATTAATTAGTCTTCGGTCTTGTATGTTGCATTGCGAAGTGCGAACTAATAGCAAAGCACCACGTACATACTAGTTTCGCAGTGTCAGACTTTAGATATCCTTTGCCATTGAAATATAGCCATTTGTCTTTGTCCTTGTCTTCGCTAACTGTTTGGACCCAAAATTATTTGGTCTTTGGTTAATTCTCGCGAGCTAGTGTCCATAAGGCAAAAATTGTTAAGAATAGCCGCGAATCGTGCCACATGTCATAACTCCTTGTCACATCATTTTTAATCGTGTTTAAAAGCTTTAATTGATCTTGTTTAGCCATAGCCGCATATTAATAAATTTATCTTAGGTTATTAATCAAATATAGCTATTTTTAGACTTAGTTTTTGTAATTAAATAACATTAAGAATGTAAAAGTGTATCAGTCTTCCGTAATTAGATATTTTGTCAAGAATTATCGATTCTTTTCGAGGGAAAAGTTGCATTTCACAACAAATGCGATTGGAAAAAACACCTCATCTTGGTTGTAGCATTGCAAGTTCAGAAGTGTAGTGGCCAAAAAACATCTTGTGAGAGTTGCCCTTACCTTGTCAATGTCACTAGAAGAAGAACACCACTTCCTTGTGATTAAAATCCACTTGGTGGTTGCAAATAGATCGTTGAACCAATTGGAAATAATAGCCACAAGATCTAAAATAACTCCCATAATGATTTGGGGTTCATGACCCACATTTTCCAAACTCATCTTATTCATGTTAGAAGGATGACTTACAACCCAAAGCTCTTCAGAATTCACTTTATAGTAATAAACATTCTTACCAAGTGTGAGTAACCTTTGTTGTGGAGGATTTTCTGATTGCAAGTGCCTTACTTTCTGCCCCCAAACAACTATCCTATGTTGTTCCTTCATGCAAACTCCTTCCATGATGTTACTAGCAAGCTGATTTTTGACATATTCAGCTGTGACAATATTTTTCCAATCAGTTGTTATGTGAGAAAGCAAACTACAATGTGATTTCTAAGCATTTTCCATTGTACTACCTTCATTCTTTATACCTTGAATTCTAATTTCTATGTCTTTGTCATAGAATTTCAGTTATCTCCCATGATAATTGAGGGTGAATTCCCCCAAAGATTACAGCCCTTGAACTCCAAGAAGTACTACGTCATTAGCTAAATTAATAAAAAAAAAGTCATCACATACCTCATATTTCCCTAGGAGAAGTGATAGCTTTCCCATTCTCTTTGTGCAAGGTATGGTGGTGCCACTCTCTACAAGCCTAGTGACCCCTTGGTTATGAAGAAAACCCTTCACCTTGAATGGATGATAAGTAGGTGTGCCACACATTAGAGTAAGGGTGCTCCCCTTCCACCCTATTCTTTCTAGCTCTTCCATATTCATGGAACCATGGTTTAACCACATATGAAACGAAAAATACGAAAGTTTGAGACTAGATTTACACAACAAGATTGACGGAATAATGATGTTGATTTCAATTCATTACGGATGTTTACACAACATAGAACTCTCCCTATATGTGGAATTTTACATCCCTAGAATCTAGGAAACTACCTCAACTACTCATCCCACAAATATCTCATATTTTCCTATATACGTGAGTTGTTTATAAACTTCACATATAAAATAACAAATGTAACAATTAACCTAATATTAATAATGTTTACAACAGCTTAATTCCTAACATTCACCCCCTTGGTGTGAACATTATTAATTCCCAATATTCACCCCATTAATGTGAACACGGGAAAAACCATATTTTGAAGAAGTTGAACCACCTCCTGAAAGCACTGCTTAGACCATGTACAAACTCCATAGATTATCTCTTTACCCTCGTAAAGGCGTAGTGTCGAGCCAAATTATGCAAGAATGCTCCCTTCCTCTTTGGGTTCCTGTGAGACTTTCCCTTCCTCCCTAGGCACCCGAATTTTGAATCTCCAAGATCCACAAGCTTGGCACTAGCTGGATAACCATCCCTTGAATCTACCTCGAAATCTTCTCTTGCTCCCCAAAAGTGAGTTTTTGAAAACATGAATCTTCCCAAAAATTCTGGAAAGGGGTTTATTCAAAGAAACTAACACACTGAAAAAATAGGAACTCTTAAAACTCGGGCATTGAAACACATACTAAAAAATGTCACCAAAGCATTTCGCGGCCCCGTCGTTGGCGATTGACGAGAGGTCGTTGATTGACCTCCAACCTCTCGTTTGCCTCCATCCTCCGGTGTGATGTTTCTAACTCAGTTGAATTTGATCATGGAACTCAATTACAACTCGGACGTCGATTCCACCGAAAATGCGTCCGCGAGGCAATTTTTTTAATTTTTCAAACTTTTTGACACTTACAAATCTTAATAACTCTTACTCACAATATCAACTAACGACACAAAGACATACAACACCACAAAATAAGCTGTTCCACGGGGATGCGTCCCCTACATTTTTAGCTCGTCCCCATACCGTGGACGTATCGGAACCTCGGGACGGGTAGGAAACGTCCCCTTCCCATCCCCAAACTCTGCGAAAAATCGGAAACGTCCCGAGGACGTCAAAAACAGGGGATGGCTAGACATCCCTAGTACGTTTAGGGGACTTCTAGAAGTCCCTCGACCGTACCGGGGACGTCCAGCCGTCCCCTACGCATAAAGCCTTTAAAAACGTTTTTTTAAAACACACTTTTAATTAAAAGTAAAGCAATGTGGGGGCCCACAAGGACCCCCACTTGCATTTCTAAGTGCCCTAAACCTAAAACAAACATCAAAACAAAAAAAAAAAAAGCTCATTTGACTCATTTCTCATTTTGTGAAGGAGAAGACAAAGAAAGAAAAGAGCATAGAGAAGAATAGAGAGCAGCAGTGAGAAGAAGGCAAGAGAGCAATATTCTACTCCATTAGAGGTATGTTTATCATCCTTTGTTCATTTTACAAATTTGCACAAACTATTTCTTCATTGTTTCATTTTTATTTATTTTTATCATAGTTTCAAGCTTCACAAACTTAGGGAAGTTTATTTTTTTTTGTTTTTTTTTTCACTTGCAGTTGCAGGGTTGTTGCATTTCCAATACAAAACAATGAGCAACAGTGAGGGTAGTGAGGGTGAAGAGATTCAATTGGCAATGCAACATAGAGGTAGAACCAGAAATAGGGTTTCTTCAGGGAGTGAGAGTGTTGCACCAACAGTGGGTTCAAATAATCCGTTTGATTGCCCTTCACAACTCCTCAAAATCTATGCAAAGGGGCCATTCAATGCTAAAAAGCCTCTTTCACAATTTGTAACAGCCATTGACAAAGAAAAAAAAAAGAATTCAAGGGGGAGTAGAGTGTGGTTATGCCATATTTGCAACAAAGAATTTAGGGGCAGCTACACGCGGGTTTATTCACATCTTTTGGGCATAACTGGACAAGGGGTAAGAGGTTGTGAAAGAATATCATTAGCGGAGAAGACCGAGGTGACTAGGTTGCACATGGAGGGTGAGACAACGAAAAAAGGGATGTCATTGGAGACTACACAAGTGCCTACCCAATGCGTGGATGTTGAAAGTCAAAGAGGAGGGGATTATGCCAAGGGAAAGAGAAAGACTTCTACTGTTACGGGTATGTTTAATGTGCAATCAAGGGAAGTAGCTGACTCTTCTATTGCCAAATTCTTCTTTGCCAATGCTATACCATTTCATGTGTCACGTTCCCCTTTCTTCAAACAAATGTTCAAAGATGTAATTGTTTGGTTCCTCATATGTCCCTCCTGGAGAACACAAACTATGAACCAGCCTCCTTGATAAAGAATATTCTAAGGTGAGTGTGGTGATGGAGGAGATGAGGCAAACTTGGATACGGGTGGGTTGCTCTATCATCATGGATGGGTGGACCGATATTAAACATCAGCCACTCATCAATATCATTGTCACATGTCTTGTTGGCCCTTATTTTCTTAGAGCTATTGATTGTACAGGGAAGAGGAAGGATGCAACCTTCCAATTTCAAATTTTGAAGGATGCCATAGAGGAGATTGGGCCCTCTAATGTTGTACAAGTAGTGACTGATTCAGCCTGCGTATGTAAGTTAGTTGGCATGATGGTTGAGGGTGCTTACAAGCACATTTTCTGGACTCCATGTTGTGTTCATGCGTTGAACAACACATTGAAAGACATTGGAAAGATAGATTGGGTGAAGGCAGTGGTGGCAGAGGCTAGACACATACAGATGTTCATTTGCAACCATCACACCTCACTTGCTCTATTCAGGTCTTTTTCGAGGAAGGAATTCCTCAAGCCCGTGGACACTAGATATGCCAGCTATTTCATTTTGTTAGAGAGGATGCTTGAGGTGCAGGAGGCTTTGCAATTAATGATGGTTAATCAGGAGTGGGGTAGATGGCCAGAGGCAAACACTTCTGAAGGAAAAGGTGTGAAACAAAAGATCCTCGACGATGATTGGTGGACCACAGTCAGGTAAGCTATTGCTGATTTTATATATGTAAGTTTAGTTTTTAATTTTTAAATATTTTTATCCATGTTTATAACTTGTAAATTAGTTTAGTTTTTCATTCTTGAATCTTAATGTTTTCTAATTTTTTTGTAAATTGTTTGCAGATATGTTTGCTCCTTCATCTCACTTGTAGTGGGGGTCATAAGATATGTTGATACAGACTCTCTTAGTCTTGGAGAGATTTATGAGACATTTGACAACATGCTTGGGACAGATGAAGCAAGCCATTCATAGCAAGGATCCTACTTTGGGATTTTATGAGGAGCATATTAGGCCCATTGTGACACGGCGGTGGAACACAATGAACACCCCGCTTCATATGGCAGCCTATGCTCTAAATCCCAAATGGTATGCAGCACGACCTAGGAGAGTGCCTCCATCTGATGATGAAGAGGTGAAAGAAGGGCTCATGAAGGCCTTTCGAAAGATGTACACTGATGAGGAGTCCACTTTATTGCGGACCCAATGGCTATCCTTTGTCAATCTCCATGGACCAACATTTAGCAAGCCAGAGGCGAGGACAGATAGAGCTACATTAGCTCAAGTAGACCCTATTGGATGGTGGACATGGCATGGCAAGGATGCACCAGACTTGAGGATTCTTGCCACTCGCCTCCTTTCACAGGTTGCTAGTTCCTCTGCTGCAGAGAGGAATTGGTCCACATATGGCCTCATCCACACAGTTAAGAGGAACCACCTTACCTCTCGACGAGCAGAGAAGTTAGTAGCCATGCATAGTGCCTTGAGACTTCAGGATCGATCAACAGACTCTGAGTATCGTCAGACTCCAGCCACACGTTGGGATGTTGATCCCGAAGATGCTTCACAGATTGATGAGGAGGCACAGTGGGATTGGTTGGGGTTCCATTGGATGAGGCAGCCCCTCATAGTTCCAGTGACTCAGACTTAGAGTCTGATTTTGATGCCACTTTAGCAGAGTTTGATTAGGGGCAGCTATATATTTTCATTTTGATTTTCTATGTTTCAGACATTTTGTTGCCCTTGGGCATTTCATTGTAATTGAAACTTGAATCTTATGTGCAATCTCAATTCAGCTCCAGTTTTATGTATTAAAGTTTTATGATGTGTGTGATGAATGCTTTATTAAGTTTATCAATGTGTTATACTTATCATTATTCATATGAATATTTGAAATTTCCTATATTTTTAAGGTTAAATCTTATGTGAAATCTCAATTCAACTCTAATTTTATTTATTAAGGTTCTATAATGTGTGTGATGAATGCTTTAGCAATGTTATCATATGAATATTTGAAATTTCCTATATTTTTTAAATTTTCCCTTATTTTTTAATAGTTGTCCCCTGTCATCCCCTAAAAAAAGGCCTAAAAAAATCTGTCCCGGAAACACATCCCCCGTCCCCTACCGTTTCTATCCCGGAAACTTGGTGGAACATAGCAAAATAACAATTTACGATGACTCTACTACAATTGACAAACAAATGATTTTGATTATACTCGTCAAGATACTAAGAGAATACTTTTATAGACAATATAATGACTCGCTAACTTTCGGTCCTATGAGGATTATAATTCAAAACATCTTCCACTAAAACTATTAACAAACATACCTAGACCGATGGTATATAGCCACGTGGAGACATAAAGGACAATTTTGAAGGATAATTGCAATTGCTAGTTTTCGCCTTATAAGCAATTGAGCCACCTATGGAGGAGCAGTTGCCGCCGATAGAAAAAAAGACACCACTGCCATGGAGATTCAAACCAATGTTAACCGCCCATCACTTGGGCGACTTTTAAAAGATCCCCGCCAGGAATTGACTGTCTTAAGAATCATTTGACCAACAGATGTAATGGAATCACGTCTGCCAAGAGAGACACATGTGGGTAGCGATAGATTAAGAGAAAACTTGCATGTAAGAGATAATAGACGAGAAATGTTGCAACTCAGACTCAGTACACAGGTGTATACATTTTATGAACTCGTATCACATCTACGTGAGACGAATAGAAAGTCGAACGACTATGTGTGGATGTTGAATGAAGGTATTTACTCAAGTATGCACGAAGTCCACAAATATGTTATTCTAGGCACATGCTTGTTCACATATTTACAAATCGCTAGGTATAGACACCACGCAAATGAAAACGGGCCTTAGATTTGATCAAACATTCTTTATTGCACATGATAAGGGTTGGACGCTTTTCAGGAACGTGAGCAGAGATCAAGAAAAGATTGATTCAAAATAATAAATGACATTCAACCTTAGAATTGTAAATCTATAGGCTGACATCCATCTTACATGAAGGAATATCATGGAGAAGTAAGCGGGACTGACCCTTATTTACGCAGATGATGGCAATACGGAAAAAGCAGATCCAATACAGAGAAAAATAATATATTCTAATTGCCACGTTCAATTAGATCTTGATTACACAATGATCATCAATTATTGAACATACATATATATATATATATATATATATATATATATAATCTAATCGCTTCTTTCAATGACAACAGGATTTCCAGCATACACATAGGAATGGATTTAAATCCACACGCATCAGAATCCAAGACAGACATGGGAGAGTGGCAGAAGCTTGATGCACCTCAGACGAGGAGTGTGTCGAAACTCTCTTTGTTGGTTGTACATCACATCAGACGAGGCAATGACGATCAATATGACTACCCCTGCAAACAATTTATTATTCCATTACACAAACCATAACTCGTAGCAAATGAAAGCTTGAGACCAGATTTACACAACAAGATTCACCGAATAATGATGTTGCTTTCAATTCATTCCGGATATTTACACAACATAGAACTCTCCCTATATGTAGGATTTTACATCCCTAGAATCTAGGAAATTGCCTCAACTACTCATCCCACAAATATCTCATATTTTCCTATATACGTGAGTTGTTTATAAACAACTTCACATATAAAATAACAAATGTAACAATTAACCTAATATTAATAATGTTTACAACAGTTAATTCCTAACAAAATCAAAACCTTCATCATGGCTTTGATAGGCCAAACACATCATGATAAAATTTCCCTACATATTGATTTTGAAATCAGATATTCTTCTTCTTGTAGAGCTCAACATAGCACCTATATTCCTCATGCGGAAACAAATTTGAGTCTAAGAATCCATACAACAAGAAACACTTCTTACCTCATTATTTCATGGAGTATGAGGTGCATAATGATGTCCAATCAACAGTGATATAGGAGGACATAACAAACATGAAATCTGATCACCTTCCCCAACCAGCTGTGTGAGGGCAACATACCAGCAATGTCATATCAGCAAGCAACAAAACTGAGATTTTCTCATACCATGGGCTGCCTTTGACACTCTTTTGACCCATAATTTCTGAGTTAGGAACAACACTCAAAAAATAATCTAATGGTGCCCTTATCTCATACATAACATCATCCTCATAGGCCCTTGGTAGATCTGATTTGACTCCATTATGTGATTGTCCTGTATGACCATTAGAATCCAATAAATTATCATAGAACAACAGAGGACCTTTACCTTTCTTTTGATGATGACAAATGAGGATTGTTCTATGTTGATATCTCCATTGATTGGCTCATTGGTGGCAATTCTTTGGGACAGACCAGCAAGCTGAATTTTATTAATTTCACTTTGAAATTTGAATTCAACACTCAATTTCTTTTCCTCAACATACCCTTCCTTTTCCCTTGCCAATAATGAAGAGTTATTTTCCCTATACTCTTGTAAGTGTTGTTTCCCTTGAGCGGCTATCAATCTAGCAGCCCTAGCTCTTTTTTGCCACTCCTCACAATTTCTTCGAGTTTCCATTACATCCTCTGTGCTTGAAAATATGAATTCCTTCCCCGACTAATTTCAACATTTGGTTCCTTCAAAAGTATACCCTTTTCTATAAAGGGCTCTTCATTGAAAACTGTTAGTTTTATGCAACCATTAGATCCCAACAATTCATCATCGATTGAGAACATAAATTGAACTATATATATAAATTTAATGCTATGGCAAGTACGCTGATGCAATATGAGTTGCTTTAGTCGACCATTAATTATTAAATAAATGGAAATTTGATGTAGGGGCTATAAGGAAAGAGAAAATGAAAAGATTTTGATCAAATTTTATACGCTTTGACTTGATGATGTCATTAGAGTTATATTTTGTTATGATAAGAGTAATTACGATCTAATGATGATATGAGGTCTCATTATTATGTTAACTTCTTTCTATTTGTCTCGAGTCCAATATTTTCCTGGGTAGCGATCTTGGAGATGTAGTTATTGGCTTCATTGTAAAGTGATGTTTTGTTTTGGGCCTTAAGAACACCCCCTCAAGGTGTTGTTTCATTTTCATTTCAGAAAGAAAGAAACCAGAATTGTGTTAATTCAACTATGTACATCTCTTTAATTTTACCATAACTAAGTCCATATAAGAAGAACAATTAACATAAAGCACCAAATTTGGCTTTTTTCCATTATGCTCTCACTCTAAGGAAGCTACAGTGGATCAACAGATTTTTTTACTTGTAAAAACAGTAAAAGAATAAATTTAGCTTTCCAGAAATTAAGCTCAAAATTCAAGATAAATCCTATTTCTGTTGTAGAGAATTATGCGAGCCAAGTATCGCTTGATTTTGATGGATAAGACACTTACAAGTTACGTTGGTAATAACTTTTGTATTCTTCTGAGCCAGTAGTGCTTTCAATTGGCTGCCAGCAGATGACAATAACAAACTCTTCATATGTTGCTTTTGCTCTTTTATACTAGATGTCTTCAACAAAGCAGTTTCAAAAGCTGACAAAGCATCTGGTGTAACTGAGAGCTGTGACAGAAGCACCTGTCAAATAGAAATTCTCTTCAGTTCATGACAATTTTCTCACCCATCCTGCTTCCTACCATTCCCAAAAACGGACTCATGTTTGCCATGAGCAAAAAAAAATTGAAAATGATATCATTTTCACATTTTCAATGTATGACCAAAAATACTGTACATGGAGTTCCAGAACTAACATAGTGAACCATTATAAACAGCACTGATTGAAACCAAGTGAGATAAAATATTAACAAAACCCAATCTGACTGTAGACTGTAAGATTACAGGAATTGCATCTGGTACAATTAACACCCGACACCTTACCAGCATGTCAAACACCATCACATTAGTATGCCGACATAATCATATTCCAAACCTAATATATATAACTTAAGATAGAAATTTGAACTCACTTTTCTTGGACCAGGATGTCTATTGGAAAGATGAACAAAAATTTCACGACAAAGGCCAACCAGCTCTGCATGGATCATTGCATTTGATTCCAGAGTTAAACCTTGAATAACTGCTTCAAACAAATCTTTTGCCACAAACTCCTGGAGTTCAAAATTATTCATAGAAACAGAAAACATGACAACAGATCCACAAAATAAAACAGCTTTTGCCACAGATTCACTATCAGGCCATGAGAAAGCTTTTACACATATCTGGAGGGCAGGAATGGCTGCATCATTATGCCTAAATAAGAAGCTGCAGTTACACATATTCATAAGTTTAAAGTACCAAATACAAACTCAAATGAACCTTGAAAGAGAATTGGTTTAATAGTTCTGATATTTTCCAGGCACAATGAAGCAATGACTGAATGAATAAAATATCAAATGGGCATACCCTATCAATGACTCAGAAGCAATCTTTTCGGTGTCAATTATAGGAGATGATTCCATGCGGCTAAGTTGTTCAAGTTGCTCGCTGGAAGGTAGACTCTTATTGGCCCCAGGGGATGCCAATGCTGCCAACAACGCACAAGTTTCTCGAGTCAAATCTCTCAGGAGCTTTTCTTCCATAACCTCTGCTTTTAAATCCGGTGCAGAACTATCACCACAACAGTCTGGCACATTTGCTCTTCCTTTGCATATGAGGCTGGTCCAAGAATCAGACAGAGCTTTCTGACAATGACCAAGCAAGCGAGGTAAGAAATTTCCTAGCCACGCCTCCCAAGACATTGTAGGGCAAGTTTTTACAAAAGGAGCTAGAACTGAGTGGATAAGCTGACGGATGTGTCTGAACTGCATTGCTTCAAGATTTTCAAGAAGGGCTACAACAAGAAAATTGCTATCTACACAGTTATAAAAATGGTCCCCAATGCCTGTTGCAAGCCCTAGCAAATTATACCTGTCCATAAAATCATAATAAACACATTACAAGAAAAAGGACAGAAGCACATTTTTGGATTTGATTTGCATACAAAGAATAAAATATGAACTCAACATGAAGTACTTTCACCTAGATAATGTCTCCTGTAACAATATAGTAAAACAATGACCATGTTAGACCCATTTGTGATGATATTTTGTACATCAGTGATTCTTGGAAATTAGAGAAACTAATGACAAAAAGAAATCCAAAATATTATGTAGGTGTGAATATGCCAAGTCTTAACGCCATGTATGAGTCATTTCATGTAATGGAAACTCAGCATATATAACTACCAAGAGTCAAGCAGTTGAATAGTCATACCTTGTGACTATGGTGTTGGATCCACAAGTCTATGAGGTGGGATCTCCACTTAAAATAAAAATGATGAGCAGATCAGGGCCATCAAGTGAACTTGCCACCATGTGGCCGTCATACCATATTGTATGAATTAGCACCACTATTTAGTTAATTCACAGTCCTCTATGTGATTGAAGTCATTGTTATTGCATCTACCATCTCAATTCTTAATTATCCAGTATTTACTATACCACTAAATTTGGAATCTAGAAAAGTCTTCATAGCATTTACAGCATTTCTTCAGAGTTTAATGTTCCAACATGGTTGTTCTTACACACTTTAGTACGATGGCTAACCCCCATGCTAATTTTGGCATCTTCTTGCTTCATTGATGGCTTCAAGATGTACTTTCGCTCTCGATGTCGAGCTCCTGATTCTTAATGCACAATGGTGAGGCTTCACTCATGGTGTGCCCCTAGAATCTAGATGCTTGTACCTCCCTCCCTCCCAAAGTGCAAAGAAAGAATGGTGTGCTACTCATCCTAAATAAACTTTCCTCTTTACCATGGACGTAGGCCAAGAGAGAGAGATGTTGCAATTTTTATTTGTTTTGAAAAAACATCCATTTCTGAAACATATATCTATGAACCAATCTGATGAAAACAAACAACTACACTGGCTATCATGTTCCAATCAGAATTGAATCTTCCTACTATAAGCCTTGCCAAAGTAGAACATGAATTTTACAATACATTGTCATTTCCAACTGTATTTGCTGCAACAATTTCCATGTGAAGTTGTTTGCATGCTAAAATATGGTCAAGCGTAAATCAGCTTACTTCCCTTTTTGCGATGCTTGATAGCTTTGAAATGCTTGTGTGCTTCTCAACTTGCTTGTAGTGTTTTCTCTTCTAGAGTGCCTCTCTTTCCGCCCTCCTTGCTGTGCACATGCTACAAGAAGAAGAGAGAAAACTTTATTTACAACTCCATGCACATAAACATGAGAATCGCCGAAAAATAGAACCTCTTCCTTGTGGCTGTTTCTACTTGTCTCTCCCAGCTAGACATTGCTGCTCCATACTCATCCCGATGAGTGGAATCATGGAATGTCTCTCTAGTTGCTTCTTCACGCGGAGTTAGCTGAGTACTTGCTTCTAGTAACAAATGGAACCACGATAACAAATTGAAGGTGCTTTTGGAGTGCCACTCGCCTCGAGTGTTGCTCATAATTATATATGCCCATCGACTTGAGTGTACAACTATCCAAGCTTTCCCTGAAAATACCCAATCCAAGAATGAAAGGATAATTGCTTACCACTAGTTTCTTGCAATCATGATGGAGATACATTTGAAGAATATTCTTCCATGCTTACACCTTTTCGTAGGATCTGCTTCGTCCTTGGTGAGTTTTGCATCTTATTGTACTTTTGGAGGATCCATTTCTCCCCTCTCACTCTTGGCAGCCCTTTCTTGCTTGCCTTGTTCTTGGGATGAAGGTGTGGATGGAGTTTCGAACACTTCCAATCCCAATCCCAGTTTTCATGCAATGACAACAAAAATTGTTTGACTTGCAAATAACCATAGAAAGCATCTTCTTACATCCTTTGAGTGTAACTTCTTCAATTTTGTCTTCCTTATTTCAGTCTTCACGTTCATTTAAAGAGTGGGTCATTCCTTACACCCTTTTCTAAAGAGCTAAGGCTATTTAGGTGTGGACTTTTCCTAACAAGCAAACATAGGATGGTTACTCTTCCAATTTTGAGCATGAGTGGAAATCCTAACAATCATGTGCTACATGGCCTTTCCTTCTACATTGGAAACAAATGATGAAAGAATTGTCTTTTGCATACTTTCTTTGTTTGCCTTTGTGCTTGCTCCTTCCTCGCTTGAACTTCAAGTAAGGATATTCTAGAAGTTCTTATTCATCCCTCTGAGGTGCTAAAACGCTACCTTCTTCTTGACTGGAATATTTTTTTACTTTTTTGAGACTCCTAGCTCTCTTCTTGAGACTTCACAAAATGGATATTTGTAATGCTATTGTAGGCATCTAATTTGTTCTCTCGAACATTTTGTGTTGGAAATATTGTCATTGATGTCAAAGGAGTCATTGATGTCAACGGATAATGCACAGCGATCAAAAGAAAAATAACAGTGATCAAATTGATGTGTTACAGTGATCAGATTTAATTACAGTGAATGTAATAATTGTATACTAAAATGTGCAGCATTTATTCATGAAGGGACAGCATTTATTTAATGGGCCAGCCGACCTCCATTAAGATTAAATGATTTATTTTTATGTGGTCAACCTCCCTTGAAGAAGGCTGAACCTATTGGGTGAAGATTCGTGACCATTCGAAAGGGCATTTTTGGGCTATAAAAGGGAGATTTGATGGGTGGAGGAAGGGCAGATTTTGAGCGAATATCATTAGGAAGAAGAGCAGAATTTTCTAAGTGTGAAATAAGAGCTATATCTTGAGAAGACAAGCAGATTTGTAAATAGGAAATAAAAGTCTCCATCATTTGTTGAAACAGAAACACTACGAAGGTGGTATCGTCATCGGTTTGGAGGTTGGTGCTTCATCAAACAAAGAGATTGGTGTCTCTTGCTGAGTTGGTACTCGACAAAAAAATTGTGTTTGAATTGCTAAGTTGGTGATTGGCATTGGGGATCGGTGTCTCCAGCAGGTTGGTGCCTACACGAATTGTAAAAGAGGTTTTTATATATATATTTATATAAGCAAATATTTTTCCATGATTTTTGCGAAAGGGTTTCTACGTAAATATTGTGTTCCTCTTGTGTTGCATAATATTAGATCTTGTGAGATTTTTGTTCTAACTATTAAAGTTTTGAATTATCAAAATTATATCTTATACTAGTAACTGATTCATGCCCCCTCATTATAAGCATGTCTTTAACAATTGGTATTAGAGTTGGTTCCTTCGGAAACAATCTAATTGACGGAATGTAGATCTTGGTAGCACACATGGCCAGTAATCAAGTACCAAAGGGTTTCTCCACAAACAAGGCTCCGTTATTCGACGGAACAAATTATGCTTTCTGGAGCATACGAATGAAAACCTATCTAATGGCTCTAGGGTTCGATATTTAGCAATCGGTAGTAACGGGATATATAACGCTCAAACTCCACCGACGGATCAAGCCAAAAAGAGGGCCAAGAAAACAACGTCAAATCCTTGAACGCAATATTATGTGGCTTGTTTGAATCTAAGTTTGTCAAAGTTATGCATTGTGACACGGCAAAGGAGACATGGGACAAACTATAGAATATCTATGAGGGAGACACCAAAGTAAAGCAAGCTAAGCTCCAAACCCACAGAAGGTAGTTTGAGAGTCTAAAAATGAAAGAAGAAGAGAATGTTGCAGCCTATCTTCTTCGTGTGGATGAAATTGTGAATACCATCAGAGGGCTTAGTGAAAAGATAGAAGAACCAATAATAGTACAAAAGGTGCTAAGGTCTCTCCCCTAAGATTTGATCCTAAGGTTTCGCAATTGAGGAAATAAAAGATCTAAACACGCTAAAGATGGATGAGTTGCATGGAATCCTCACAACATATGAAATGAGGACAGAAACAGAAAAGCCGTCAAAGTGAGAAGCTGCCTTCAAAGCTTCAAAAAGGGTCAAAAATGCAAAACCTGATTCAAGTGATGAATCAAAAGAAGAAGAAGCTCTTTTTGTGAGAAATCTGAAAAAGGGATTTGGAAAGTATAAAGGTAAGATTCCTTTCAAATGTTTCAATTGTGGTGAGATAGGGCATTTCACTGCTAAGTGTCCTCATGCAAAAGATGATAGTAGTGATGAAGAAGAACATGCTAAGGTAGGAAAGAGCAAACATCCATACAAAAAGAACTATAAGTCGGGAAAATATGAAAAGAAGAAAAGCTCTAACAGGCATAAGAAAAGCCTCTACACCAAGGAGAGTAGCTCAAGAGAAGAGAGTAAGAGAAGAAACTCTTTTTATGGCAATAGAAACAAATAACGATGAAGACCAAATGTTTCTAGAAGAGGAAGAAAATTTTGAGGATGAAAGAGAAGTGGATCTGGAAGAACTTGTCTTTGCCTTGGGTGAAATAAAGAAGGTTGAGAAAAAGAACTTGAAGCAAAAATTACAGCTTCAGAAATATGAAGAAGAAGGTGGAAATTCGCAACATATCGCAAAGCTTCGAAGAGTCTAAAAAGATTATTATTAGTCTAATAACTCAATTAGAAGAGGCTAAAAGAATTGAGGTAGTAAGAGATCAGCTGAAATCAAAAGAAAATTGTGTTAAGCTTGAATCTAAAATTGTTGATTTAAGAAAGGAATTGGAGAAGTCTAGTGATAAGCTAAAAAATAGCTTAAAATTTGAAAAGAGCACCGAGGTCTTGGATAACATTCTTAATAGCCAAAGGTCACCATGCATCAAGACGGGTCTTGGCTATGAAGAAAAACAAGAGGTTACTAAGAAGGATTTGAATTCAAAAATTGTTGAACCTCCGAAGAAAGAAGATAAGACTCCTCATAAGAAAAATATTCCTCAAAGGATAACAAAGATGGGAACAAGTGGCATAAGGTTCCCAAAAGAAATTTCAGAAGATCCTTCTATCCAAGGCAAGTACATGATCGGTATCAAAACCCCTTTTATGGCTACTGTTTTTCGTGTAATAGATTGTAAGGTTTAGGCAAGAATGGTTGGAATAAAAGTGTTTATGGTTATTCAAGTAGAAACCATAACTCATTTGTTGCACTATCGGATTACAATGAATACGATATAGAGTGTTATAAATGCAACAATGTTGGTCATATAGCACGATATTGTAGAAGTGTTTCGTAGAGAATCCAAAGCAAACCAAGAAAGTGGATATCCTGCCAAGCAAAAACAGAATCTACAAAATCTTGGAAGAAGAAACAAAAGGAAGAGAAATAGAAAGTTGTGTTTGTTCAAATTGTTTTTCATGTGGAAAATGAAGAGCAACATTGGTACATTAATAGTGGATGCTCGAGCCATATGACAGGAGATAAGAGCAAGTTCCATTCCTTGAAGAAAGTAAGTAGAGGAACAAGTAAAATTTGGAGACAACGCTACAACAAGGATAGTAGGCAAAGGTAATCTCAGTCTCAATGATGGAAAGACAAAAATTGAGAATGTGTTATACGTTGAAGGGCTGAAGCATAACCTCCTAAGTGTTAGTCAAATGTGTGATCAAGGACACATCCTCACTTTCCATCCTCAAGGTTGCGAAGTAAGGAAAGTTGATTCGGGAAGATTAGTTGCAGATGCAAATAGAACCACAAATAACTTGTATGTGCTCAGTGAAGTTAAGAAAGAAAGATGTTATATGACACAATTAGATGAGAGTTGGTTATGGCACAAAAGAATGGGCCATATGAATTTTGACAATTTGGTGAAAATCAACAATAAGCAATGTGAGAGAGACGTGCCAAAAATCATGAAGCCTTCAAACACCATTTGCAAGCAATGTCAGCATGGAAAACAAACTAGAGGCAAAATCAAATCAAAGGAATATTCAACAACAAAGCCTTTGGAATTAATTCATATAGACTTGTGTGCAGCCACAAGAACTCAAAGTTTAAAAGGTGAGAGTTACTTTATGTTGTTGATGACTATTCTAAAATGACATGGGTTGCTCTTCTAAAGGATAAAATAAGGCATTTGAGAACTTAAAAAAATTTAAAGCTTTAGTAGAAAATGAAACCGGTCTGAAAATTAAGTGTTTGAGATCATAGAGGAGGAGAATTTCTTTCAGACCAATTCGGAGAATTTTGTGAGGAACATGGAATAAGAAGACAACTCACAATTGCACGAACTCCGCAACAAAATGGAGTTACTAAAAGAAAGAACCGAACAGATTCAGAGATGGCAAGGACTATGTTGAATGAGTCCAAACTGTTTGATAGGTATTGGCGAGAAGCAATTAAGACAAGTGATTTTACATCCTTAATAGAGGACAAATCAAAGTAAACAATACCAAAACACCTTACAAACTATGGAAGGGTAGACCAGCTACCGTTAAATACTTTAGGGTGTTCGGAAGCAAATGTTATATCAAAAGAAATTATGAAGATTTGGGAAAGTTTGACTCTAGATGTGATGAAGGTATCTTTCTTGGATACTCCACAAGGAGTAAAGCTTACGAGATGCGATAATAAAAGGCTTCAAAAGATTGTGGAAAGTGTTGATGGAAGAGTGGATGAGTCCAAAAACATAAGGTGACCACACAAGTGATCAATCGGAAGAATCGAGCAAAATTAAGTTAAAAAAGAAATGAAGAAGAGGAATGCGAATTTACTAAGGCACCGTCGAGATTTGTTTAGAAGAATCATGGAGAAAATTTGATTCTCGGTGATAAAGATGTTGGGGTGTAAACTAGACGAAGGATAATAAGTACATCTGAGTGAGTCAATTTCTCTTTGTTATAAAAAATAGAGCCTAAAAATGTTGTACAAGCTAGTAAAGATGAACATTGGGTCAATGCCATGGAGGAAGAATTGAATCAAATAGAAAAGAATGCAACTTGGGAACTTGTTTCAAGAGCAAAGGACAAAATGTGATTGGCACCATACGGATCTTTAGAAATAAGTTGAATGAAGATGCGGATGTAACTGAGAAACAAGGCAAAGTTAGTATGCAAAGGGTTTGCAAAAGTAGAAGGTATTGATTTTGGAAAAGCCTTTGCTCCCTGTTGCTCGATCAAAAGCCATTAGAATGTTTTTGGCATATGCTAGTTGTAAGAATTTTAAGGTTTTTCAAATAAATGTCAAATATGTGTCTAAATGGAAAATTATAGGAAGAAGTTTACATTGAGCAGCCGGAAGGTTTTCTTTTGTCAAAAACAAGGATTTTGAGTGCAAATTGAAGAAGGCACTGGATGGACTAAAACAAGCCCCGAGCATCGTACTCAAGACTTGTCACATATCGTCTTCAACAAGGGTTCAAAAGAGGAGTAGTAGATAGTAATCTCTACATTAAGACAAAAGGTAATCATCAATAGATTGTTGTTGTGTATGTAGATGATACTATTTTTGGCGGAGAGGATAGAAAAATGTACCAAGAGTTTGCTAAAGATATGCAAAATGAGTTTGCGATGTCAATGCTAGGAGATTCGTCATTTTTCCTTGGTTTACAAATTTCTCACTATGAAAAGGGAATATTTACCTCTGAAATGAATTATGTAAAGGAGATGATAAGAAGTTTGACAGGGAAGATTGCAAACCGGTCAACACACCTATAGTTACAGGATGCAAGTTGAGTAAGGATGATAAGTCTCCCGAAGCAAATCAGATTCTATATAGGTCAATGATTGGCAACTTATTATACACAAAAGCCTCTAGGCCATATATCATGCACTTGCATTGGTTTCATCAGATACGTTTCCAAGCAGCCCCAAAAGAAACACATGTGCAAGTGGTTAAGAGAATATTCAAATATCTAAAAGGCACTTTAGATTATGGTTTGTGGTACCCAAGAGGTGCAGATTTCACCTTAACAGCATATACAGATGCAGATTGGGTGGGTGACATGGATGTAGGAAATGCACAAGTGGAAGAGCATTTTTCCTTGGTGGAAATTTAGTGTCTTGGTTGAGCAAAAACAACCTTTTGTTTCCTTGTCCACAACGGAGGCAGAATACATAGCAGCAGTATTGTGTTGCACATAGGTTCTATGGATGAAGCAGACTCTACAAGATATTAAGGTAGAAAATGATGATCCCATTTCTATATTTTGTGATAATACTAGTGCAATTAACATTTCAAAGAATCCGGTTATGCACTCCAGAACTAAGAATATTTTGATCAAATATCATTACTTGAGAGAGCAAGTAGCTGAAAAGAATGTTAAGTTGGAATATGTTGCCATAGAGGAGCAGATAGCGGACATTTTCACAAAGCCGCTCTCAAAAGGGACTTTTGAGTACCTTAGACACAAGTCGGGTGTGATACCCTTCTCATCGAGTCACTAAAGCCTCAAGGAGAAGCGGTGGTTTAGGGGGATCACCATGGACAACCCTTCGCCATTGATGTTAAAGAGGGAGAGTAAAAGAAAGGGGGAGTTCTACAAGAAGAGGAAATACGTAGAAAGGGAGAGTATTTTTTTAAGATGATTATTTATTTGTAGGGTTGCCATCAATGACAAACGGGAGATTGTTGGAAATATTGTCATTGATGTCGACGGAGAATGCACAAGAATCAAAAGAAAAATAACAAAGTGATTAGATTGATGTGTTACGTTGATCAAACTTAATAACAATGAATATAATAATTGTATACCAAAATGTGTGGCATTTATTCATGAAGGGGACGGTATTTATTTAATGGGCTAGCCGACCTTCATTAAGATTAAATAATTTGTTTTTATGTGGTCGACCTCCTTGAAGAAGGCCGACCCTATTGGGTGAAAATTCATTACCATTCAAAAGGGCATTTTTGGGCTATAAAAGGAAAATTTGTTGGATGGAGGAAGGGAAGATTTTAAGTGAATATCATTCGGAAGAAGAGCATAAATTTATAGGTGTGAAATAAGAGTTATATCTTGAGAAGACGAGCAAATTTGTGAAGAGGAAATAAAAGTCTCCATCATTCGTTGACACGAAACACTACGAAGGTGGTATCGTCATCGGTTTGAAGGTTGGTGCCTCATAAGACAAAGAGATTGGTGTCTCTTGTTGAGTTGGTGCTCAACAGAAAATATTGGTGTCGAATTGCTAAGTTGGTGGTTGGCATTAGGGATCGGTGTTTCTAGTAGGTTGGCGCCTACACGAATTGTAAAAGATATATATGTATATGTATATATATATGTATATGTATATGTATATATGTATATATATGTATATAAGCAAATATTTCACCGTGGTTTCTTCAGAAAGGGTTTCACGTAAATATTGTGTTCCTCTTGTGTTGTATAATTTTTAGATCTTATGAGATTGTTGTTATTCTAACTATTAAAGTTTTGAATTATTAAAATTTATCTTATACTGATTCACACCCTCCCCCTCAATAAAAGTGTGTGTTTAACATTTCACAATGTCGGTTTGGCACTATTTTAAATACTTGGATTGTTGATGACATTTGACTCTTTATCACACCTTTCCCCTTCTAATTACTCCTACATCATCTTGGTCAATGCTATCTATCAGTTGTACTTACTCAAGATCACCTCAGTCTACATGGGCACATCATAAAAACTTACACAAAAATTCTCCATTTTGCAGATCCTGTTTCCTTTCTCCCCATCCACCTTGGACAATATTGTCCATCGGTACTGTCAGCACCTGTCAGACTGTCCCAATGTGGGCAACAAATAGTTTTCAAACATTGGCAATTTTCCTAGGTCGGCCTAGGCTTGATTCATGGGTACTTGTAGTAGCATAGGATTAAGAAAACAACGTAGTTAGAACATGTCTTCATAAAGTTTCATCCCTAAGCATTCATACCAGCTACGCATGCAATGAGAGGTAAGTGTTCTTTTTGTTTTATTTTTAGTAAAATGATTGGTAACTTAGCATTTAAGATTTCTTTCAAAAAAATTGCACTTTTTAGAACATTTGTTTTTAATTGTTAACTTGATTAATTATAAAGTGCATCATAAAATTTTATTATAAGCACTTAAGTTAATTTATTAATGAGAAAAAAAAAATTTAAAAGGTACTTTATATTTTTATTTCCCTGGAGGAAAAATGTGGCCCATGTGGAGAAGAAATAAGCAAGGGAAAATATTAAATGTGGGTAAAGTGAGTTGATTGGTTGTTTTGGGTGGCTAATGGGCCAAAGCAAATTATAAAAGGAGGTTGCCATGCATGTAGAAGACATCTTTTTACATCTCATAATTTCTGAATTTTGGTCTAAGCTTGCAAGCTTTCCAATTTTACTCCAAAGGACGAAAACCCTTTGAAGTTTTGCTTGAGAGGATGAAACCCTCTTTAAGCTTAGGAAGAAGAACAAAAACTCTTCTTTCTTTTTGAGAGGAAGCTCTACTCAAGGGTTTCCACTGATTTTCAAGGTTCTACTTCAGAATTCCAGCAATATTTGAGGGGCAAATCGCAGATCTACTTTGTTTCCAACGAGGGTTTGAAAGTGGAATTGTTGCTGAGTTCTACCATTTTATTCCAGCCCTTCCATAGTGGAGCGACCCACATTGTGGAGGTTTCTAAGCTCACTAGGGGATATTTAGATCAGATCTGATTTTTTGTTCCTTAATCAGATTTTTAGAAGACAAAATCAGCTGGGAATGGTATTTTTGGGCTTAGGAAACTCCAAATTCAGTTAAGTTTGTACTTGTATGTCTGCAGATTTTATAAATAAATTCCAGCCCTCTTATTGGTCAAAAAGTGGTGTTTTCTCATTGTTCTTGCATATATAAAATTTCTGATTTGTTTTGCATAAGATTCAATGATTTTACTTCAGTTGTGAGTGTATTCCATCACCAAGGCAAGTCGCACTTTCCTAATTAATTCAGATCTGCAGTATTTTATCATTTTCATGTTCTATAATTTGTTGTTTAAGAGTTGTTTTAGATCAGATTTATTGTTGTCCCATTTGAGGGTATAAATTGTCCATTTGGGGACATTACAGTGGTATCAGAGCGGTGATTCTCCCAGCCTTGTGAAGGAAGAAAAAATCAGTTTTGCATGGACACAAGTGAAGAGGGTTTTAGATATCACTACTCAAGAAGAACTCCAAGAAAGGAAGGTATGGGTGATAGAGAAAGACCTCCACCATCAGATGAGTTGAGCTATGTGAATGAAATATTCACTAGAGGTAACAGAGGAATTGCAAAACCAGTTGATTGGAAGCTCAGAGGGATCTAAGAGACTCCTTTGTAGGAGCTATAGCTGATTTGAGCAGATCTATACATGGGCTAAGCACTACCAGACCGAACTCTCAAGGAAATCAAGGTAATCATGGTGAAGGAAGCTCTTCTACCAATCATGGAGAAAGGGTCTCAAGCAAGACCCCCTCTAAATTTCTCTAAATTTTCTACAAAGAAGCAGAGCCACAAGTGGAGATAGAACAGCCACAAGCACTTGGAGTTGCTGAAGAAAATGGGATCTATATGGGGAAGAATATGCATCTTTGAATCACAACACAAGAGAGTTGCTTTCTTTCAAAGACTTTTGCCAACTAAGGAGAAGCGAAGGACCAAAGAAGAATAAGGTGAGTCATCAGCAAGAGCCAAGAAAAGATATCCAACATAGATTGGGTAAGATTACTCTTCCTACATATGATGGTACTGATAAATGTTCTGCTAGAGCTTGGTTGCAAAAATTGGATACTTATTTGTCACTAAACCCCATGTATGAAGAAGAGGCCCTCAAATTTGTTACTTTGCATTTAGAGGGTGTGGCTCACGAATGGTGGTATCATGGCATAATTACACAAGGACATGGTTCTATTACCACTCTTGATGAGTTCAGTCAAAGGCTAATAGAAAGGTTTGATAGAAGGATCCGGAAGTGCATTTAGAGAGTTGGCACAACTCAAACAAGAGGCTTCAATAGAAAGGTATGTTGCTGATTTTCATAAACTTGCAGTCATGGTTCCAGATGTAAGTGAAAGAAGGTTAGTTGTTTTGTTCATGGAAGGCTTGACTGAACCTCTTAGGGGCTTGGTGAAGGCTTTTGAGCCTCCTTCTCTTCAGGATGCCATCAAGAGATCGTTGAATTTGGAATCTACAGCTGTTAAGAGTAGAAATCTGCAGTTTGGACAGCAACGAACAACATCTTTTGGGCAGCAAAAGGACTCACTTGGACAGCCAATGACAACTTCAAATAGTGAGCAAGGGACAACAACTTTTGGGCAGCAAGGTAAGGCAAAGGAATGGATAAAAAAACAGCCAAGAAATAGAGGCAAGGAATGAGTTAAGAAGAAAAAAATTATGCTTCAATTGTAGGGACCCATGGACACCCAACCATCATTGTCAAGGTAAAGGGTCAATCCACTACATTGAGGTAGTTTCAGATGATGAAGATGATGGAGATAATGTTGATCCAAAGAAAATTGAAGAACAAACAAAGGAAGTGGTTATCACAAGTGCCACACTTGCTACATTATTTGTACCACCTAGTTTCTATGCATTCCAAGTTAGAGGAGATCTTCATGGGCAAAAGATCACCGTGTTGATAGATAGTGGAGCTACACATAACTTCATTGATGAAGGCTTGGTTACAAAGATGGGATTGCAGGTGGAAGATTTCCAAGGTTTCAACGTGATAGTGGCGGATGGACATTCAATCTCATGTACAAAGAAGATTCCACAACTTGAGTTCACCATAGGAGATCATGAGGTAAGAGATGATTTTTATGTTATTGGCATTGGTGAAATGGATATAGTACTTGGAGTACAATGGCTACAATCTTTGGGTGAATTCATCCAAAATTATCAGACTATGGAGTTGAAGTTCAAAGTGCAAGACAAGGAAGTTGTTTTGCAAGGTATGAGGAATGGTACTCCTCAAGTTGTGACAACCAAGAGCATGGAAGGTTCCTTCAAAAGAGAGAAGATTGCACGGGATGCGGATTATGTGGAAAGAGGTACATCATTTTTTATTGCAGCAGTTTTATCATGAGGATATTCAGCCCATTCTGGACAAGGATGCTAAGAATTTGATGCAGCAAAGCCAAGATATCATGAAGAAAAAGGAAATGAAGAACTTGATGACACTCCAAGGTATGGAAGGAATGATATAATGTCATATTTATTGTTGCATATTCAGATTTATTTTCCTCGTGAGAAGCATGATAAGTTAGAGGATCAAGTTTGCAATATAGAGTATGTGGTACCCTTGATCCAAATTCATATTTATGAGCATCATGAGAGACATATTTTGTGACAAAAGCTCTCTCATTTAATAGGTACAGGATCTAGACTCTTGGAGCACTATAGCATGTTTTATCTCTTGCACATGGCACTTGGGTATATGAGTTACAATTGCTTGAGGGCAAGCAATTTGGGGAAGGGAGGATTGTAATATCCCCTTCTCGAAAGCAAGTCGAAGACCCTTAGCCCATTCATTGTTTCCCGACGGCTAAGGAATGAGAAAAAGGGAAACTAAGTCATAATAAATTAATTATAAAGTGCATCATAAAATTTTATTATAAGCACTTAAGTTAATTTATTAATGACAAAAAAAAAAAAGAAAAGGGAAAAAGTACTTTATATTTTTTTCCCCTAGAGGAAAAATGCGACCCATGTGGAGAAGAAAATAAGCAAGGGAAAATATTAAATGTGGGTAAAGTGAGTTGATTGGTTGTTTTGGGTGGCTAATGGGCCAAAGCAAATTATAAAAGGAGGTCGCCATGCATGTAGAAGACATCTTTTTGACATCTCATAATTTTTGAATTTTGGTCTAAGCTTGCATGCTTTCCAATTTAACTCCAAAGGACGAAAACCCTTTGTAGTTTTGCTTGAGAGGATGAAATCCCTCTTTAAGCTTAGGAAGAAGAACGAAAAACTCTTCTTTCTTTTGAGAGGAAGCTCTACTCAGGGGTTTCCACTGATTTTCAAGGTTATATTTCAGAATTCCAGCAATATTTGAGGGGCAAATCGCAGATCAACTTTGTTTTCAGCGAAGGTTTGAAAGTGGAATAGTGTTGCTGAGTTCTACCATTTTATCCCGATCTTTCCATAGTGGAGCGACTCACATTGTGGAGGTCTATGACATATTTAGATCAGATCTATTTTTGTTCCTTAATCAGATTTTTAGAAGACAGAACCATCTAGGAATGGTATTTTTTGGGCTTGGGAATCTCCAAATTCGGTTAAGTCTGTACATGTCTGTCTGAGATTTTATAAATAAATTCCAGCCCTCTTATTGGTCAGAAAAGTGGTGTTTTCTCATTGTTCTTGCATATATAAAATTTCTGATTTGTTTTGCATAAGATTCCAGCAATTTTACTTCAATTGTGAGTGTACTCCATCACCAAAGCAAGTCGTACTTTTCCTCGTTGATTCAGATCTGCAGTATTTTATCAATTTTATGTTCTATAATTCATTGTTTAAGAACTCCTTTAGATCGGATGTGTTCTTATTCCGTTTGAGGGTATAAATTGTCCATTTGGAGACATTACAAGATCTCAAACCCAACTTCTTAGACTCAAGCTCATATATATATATTCAAATTAAAGTTGAAGTCTCATCACAACCAAAACAAGTAAGTTTGCATATCAAGAGTGTAGAGACAACATGTGATTTCTAGAGATAGAATACAATACCTTTCAAAAATCAATAAGAAATAAAGGGATTGTTTTACACAGGAAACTTATATCCTACCACCAAAGATGTGTCTTGACATTTGGTGCTCGCCTCGCTACCTTATTGCATCAAGGTGTTCTTTTAATATATTTTGTAGTCTTGGCCCTACCAAGATACGATGTAATATCCATCTAATTATTCTTGTCTTTGGTCGACATCTGATTTCTCTACTTTAGAAAGTTATTAATTGTTTCCTATAATATCCCTGTCAAATAACTTTAGATAAATCTGGATGTTTGCACAAACCCCTAGGAAAGCAAAAGATGAAATACTAACTTCTATGACAGCTGCAATAATCTAATTTTTTTAATTAAAAACAGCAACCACAATATGTAGGAAAAAACAGACTTTATTTATTTATTTTAAATCAGCTTTAATAAAAACACTAGAATGTCTTAATACAATTTTTCGCATGGAAGATAAGAACATGCATGATGCAAACGGCTGTGACTGAAAACTACTTCCAAATGTAGTGTCAAGTACTAAAATTGTTCCCAGTGGGGATCTCCTACTTGTACTTGTTATGGATGCTAAAACAACCACGAATATGATGCCCTAGATGAACTACATGAATACTTGTACCCTGAATGATCATTGCAACACATAAATGGAATTACCTCACTTAGCTATGAGGTTTCCGTCCTCAGATTTGTGTGCAAATGAGGATTTTCGTCCTCTATTGCAAATACAAAAGCAGAAGCTACTTGTAGATAAATTAGTTGATAAATTTCTGAGATGAATGTAATAATAAACCCCAAATTTGCTTTTATAACTTCTAAGGCCTTCTCCAAAGTTGGCACCCACTTTTGTAGTTACATGCATGCTCAACAAACAATAAAAATTTACTTTATCCTCTCCCATGTTGGCGCCCCATCCAAAAATAGAAGTAAACAATATAAAATTGCTTTATCCTCTATCACATATTGGCACCTCATCCTATAAATAGGATCTTGATGCTCATGCAATCCATTCTATCTTTGGCACGCCCATAGCAAAATTCTTTATTTAAGTATTCTTCTATCTTTGGTGCCCCATAATAGAAGTTCATCATCCTATTATTATTTTATTCTATTTTTTTTTTTGGATTAAAAATATAATTTAAGTGTCATTTTTCCAATTAAAATATTAAAAATATCCTTGAACCACTTAAATTAATTTATTTCCCTCTTTAATTTCCCCTTAGCCTACAAAAAATAATAAGAATAGGCTTCGGGTATCCAGAATTAATTAATTCTAAAAAGGGGACATTATAGTCTGCTCTTCCTAGAATTGCTTGCCCTCAAGCAATTGCAAGTTGGGATGCTTAAGAATTTCAGCACCCTCCCAAGTAGCATCCTCTGCAGGTAAATCCTTCCAACGTACTAGATACTCTGTGATAATCTTGTTCCTTAACTTCTTTTCTCTGAAATCCAAAATTACTTCAGGAACCAAAACAAGTTTGCCTTCATCATCTAAAGGGGGCAATTCAATGGAAGGAACAATATGTTATCCCAAATCCTTTTACAAGCACGAGACATGGAGAACATTATCTTACTTTGCTTAGGAAAATCCAGCTCTTAGGCAACCTCTCTTATCCTTTGCTTAATCGTGTATGGTCCATAGAAACAAGGTTTGAGCTTTTCAACTCCACTCTTCTTTAGAGAAGACTATCTATAGGGTTGCAACCTTAAGAAAACCATGTCCTCAACCTCAAAAGTCCTCTCAATGCGGTGCTGGTCCACATAAAAATTTTGTTGGTTTGTGCATGTTAGATCATTTCTTTGAGTGTCCCCAATATATCTTGGCATTGTGCAACCAAGTCTCTTGCCCCGACACTCTCACGTCTGCAAATACCAAATCCACAAAAGAAAGAGCATCATAACCATACAAAGCTCTGAAAGGTGTCATACCAATGGACATGTGATGAGTGGTATTGTAGCAATTCTCTCCCATATAAAACTAGTTGACCCAAGTTGATTGTTGCCCCGCCACATAATTCCCCAAACATCCTTCAATCCACTTATTCACAATCTTTATTTGTCCATTTATCTCGTGGATGATAAAGTGGTACTTGGAGTTAACTTCGTCCCCTGTCACGCGGAAGAGTACCTAGCAAAACAAACTAAGAAACTTGTTATCGCTGACACTCACAATGTTTTTAGGCAATCCATGTAGCCTAAAAACCCTCTCTAAAAATAAATCAGCAATATGTGGAACCTTAAACTGAAAAGGAATAGCAAATAAGTGAGCATATTTAGTGATTCGATCAACCACTACATAAATACAATTCTTACCCCGAACATTGGGAAAACCGTGATGAAATCCATTGATATACTTAACCATTTTGGTTGAAATAGGTAAGGGTTGCAACAAACCTTCGGAAAAACATGTTTTGCCTTGTTTTGTTAGCACACAATACACTCTCTAATGTATGGAGGACCTCTTCCTTGAGTCATTTCAAAAGAAATGTTCCCTAATCTGCTTGTAGGTCTTGAAATACCCCAGGTGACCTGCAAAGGTGTATCATGGACAGCCCTTAAAATTTTTCTTTTACCTTGGATTCAAGTACTAAATATATTCTATTCTTGTAGAGGATAAGATCATTAGCCACCCCTGATACATGTTCTCCTATATTTTTACCTCAAGGATCTTATTAGTGTCACCATTCTTTACATACTTTGTTATTATTAAAACTTTCCAATCAATAGAGATTTCAGCTATAGAGCATAGAAAAGTTTTTCTAGATAGAGCATCTTCTGACAATGTTATTCTTCCCTCAAACATACTCTATGTCAAAATTATAAGCTTGGGGCTTACTCACCCACTTTTGTAGCTTGTCATTCAAACTATTGTGATCAGTCTTGACCACAAACTTGCCACAAACCAAATATTGCTGGAAATTTTTCAATGCATGCATGATGGCCAACATTTATTTTTCATAAATAGAAAATCTACAGTTTACTTCACTAAGTTTCGGCTCTCAAAGCCTATGGAATGCCCCTTTTGCATCAAAACAGCCCCTACTCCTTCCCCGATGCATCACATTCTAACAGGAAAAGCAATAGAAAAATCGGGAACAGCCAATACTTTGGGCAAGAACTCAATACCTCTTTGAGTTTATCAAAGGTTGTTTGGGTTCTTTCGGACCAACTAAAGCTCCTTTCTTTGTCAAATCAATCAATGGGACAGCAAGTTGTGAAAACCCTCTCACAAATCGCCTATAATAATTGTAAAGACCAAAGAATCCACTCACCTATGTCAAAGTGGTGGGTGGAGGCCAATTTAATATTGCTTGGATCTTCTTTTGATCAACCTATACTCCTTGGGCACTAATGACATGTCCCAAGTATATCATTTCAATCATTCCAAACTCACACTTGGATTCCTTTGCAAAAAGAGTTTGTTGTTCCAAAATTTCCAACACTATATCCAAGTGTTTCAAGTGCTCTTCCAATGTCTTACTATACACCAAAATATCATCAAAGAATACTAGAAGAAATTTACTCAAGTGCTCACTAAAAACATGATTCATGCATGACTGGAAAGTAGTTGGAGCATTGGTTAAACCAAAAGGCATTACAAGAATTCCAAATGCCCAAAATGACAACAAAAATTTGTTGTGCACATCTTCATCTCGTACCTTGATTTTGTAATAATCGGATCTCAAATCGATTTTGTAAAAATACACCGCTCCCTACAATTCATCGATCTTGGGTATTGGGTACTTGTTTTTGATAGTCTTCTTATTCAAAGCACGGTAATCAATACACGTCCTCATTGTCCTATCCTTCTTCACCAAAACAATGGAAGAAGAAAAAGGGCGAGAACTAGGCGAGATATGCCCCATCTTCAAAAGCTCTTTGATTATCTTCTCAATCTCCTCTTTGTAAAATCTAGGATGGTAGTAACGAGTAAACATGACAGGAGGTTTAGAACATGTTTTCAGTTCTATGATGTGTTGGAATCCTCTATATAGTGGTAGTCCGATGGTAAATCATTGAATGCTATACCATGCCTATCAAAAATAGATTGTTTATCCACATAATAAGCCCTGTCATTAGTATTAGAAGTGGAAATACTTACCAAGCAATGTGTTGCCCATGTTTTTGCCTCTTACGGAAAGCTCTCTTCATCTGCTTTGTTGTGATAGCCTTAGGTGCTCCATTGGGCAATTTAATGAAATCTTAAATCTTTATCAGAGGACTGAGATCAAATGAATATAACAGTAATAAGCAAGATCTATCATGCAAGAAACAAACAAGTGTGTACAATAGGGAAATAAGAGTGACTTAGCTTGTATTAGCAGATCTAGACCGATTGGGCTAGGAAACAAATTGAGAAGGTTGGATCTGAACTATGTATACTCTGTCTAAGAAACTGGGATCTAGAACCTCTTCGGACGGGACCGCCTTTGAGACGAGGATAGGACCTCCCAGGATGAGGATAGGATGTCCCAGCGCGCTAGTTTATGAAGGAAGGCACTAGTGTCCCTTGCAATAACTTTGCTTCCGATCTTTTGAGGTATGAGCTTTTCTTCCTTTCGCTCTCTTTCGCATCCACTTCGTTGTAGGGTTTCATTGTCACACCTAAACCTACAAAACAAACCCTAGCTACATCTATAAGGCTCAAACAAACATTAAATAAAATAAATAATGCATATACTTGAGTCGAACTAGCCTCTGGAGTCACCCAAATGTGATTATCACCGAACATTTCACATTTCGGACTCTATGTAGTTCTAGTGTGTATGTGATTGCATTGTGTCCCTCGAAGCTAGGTTGCCCTTGTGTTAATCGCACCAAGATAGCAGGCTACAACTACTTTGCCCCCAAGATGGATGTGTGAAATGGAATTCAAAAATAGCCCCTCCTATGCAATGAATAATGTAGCATAAATGTAGTCCTTAAGTGTTGCCCTTTTCCCAAGTTTTCCAGCTCCTAATAATAGTAAGTCATGTATATATATGATTCCCTTGTTTGAATTTCGTTATTAACAACCAAAAAGGCGGTCTCCAAGTGATAAAAGAGACTTTAGAAAAGATAACAAATGATATGGCATTTAAGGGGACAATAGCACCTGGGCAATAGTGTCCAGGATGCTTGAAGGATAAAATAGGAAATACAAAGTTGGGTCAGAGGCCGTCCAATGTCCATGTAATGTCCCCTTCTTGGGACATTGATGAAATTGAAGACTTGAAGACCCTCAACCCATTCTCTCTTCTCATGGGCTTGAGGATTGAGCTTGAAGATGATCCAAAGATGTCTATTGTCTATTTTGTGACCCCTTGGTATGCCTTGCGCTACAAGGTGGGCTCTCTAGGTTAGTTAAATGTGCACATAGGATAGTTGTTTTTATTATTTAATTAAAAATAATAAAGTGCACATAGTCTTAGTTTATTAGAGACTTTATTTTATAATGAGAGTTTATGTTTTCCCTCCAAAAGGGAAAAGGTCGGTCATTGAATATTGCACCCCTTAACTCTATAAAAGGAGGTCGCATTTCCTTTAGTGGGGTTATGTTGATTGATCATTTGATTTCACTCCATGCTTGGAGTATTGGGATGTATGCCCTAGCTCTTGCATTGTGCTCTCTCATTGTAAGCTTCATTTGGATCCATTGTTGAAGATATTGAAGACTCCATTGTTCTCTTCATTGTGTTCTCTTGTGTTGAGTGTGTTTATGCATGGTTTATACATTCTAGCATTGGCGACTTGCTCTAGGGTGTTGGTGCATTTATTGGAAGGATAAATCTGCATGTTAGTGAATGGTTTGAGGTACTTTTGTGTTCTTTATCACTGCTGCAATTTATTAGAGGCAAATCGACTTGGTTTGGGGTTTGATCTATCATGTTTTGAGGTTGTTTATGCTAGATCTATAATCTGTTGTGTCTAATTAATTATTTCAGAGCAAGGGCTGATTATTTGAGTGTTTTGGAAGGGTTGTATGAGCTGGAATTAATTTATAGAATTTATTCTAACCCTAGCGACTTGGAGGCAGATTTCTGGGGCAGTTTTGAGTGGGTTTCGGTGATCAGAAAATTCAGTTTGATAGTTCATTGGAAAGCTCCTCATTTCTACTTTATTGTGCTTTTTGTTTCATGCAAAAATACCAAGTATTGAGTAAGATATTAATTTTTGAAGTTTCAGTTGTTCTGGGTGCAATTTTATTTATTATCTGTTGATATAAAAATCAGATCTGAAAAAGGTTCGAATGGGATCAGTTTAACATGGGTTTTGATTGTAGAAATTAGGAGGAATAAGGAGAAATTAACTTCATAATTTTTGGAGTTAATTTGATGCCCTAAATGTGTTGGGCGACCTAATTTTTAGGGTAAAATTAGGGTTTTATGTTGGTTGTGCAAAAACTGATTTTGGGATATTATTCTTCATATTTTTGTGGCCCAAAATCCAAAGTTTGAAGGTTTTTGCTTGGATGGTTAAGCGGGAAATAATTTTGGAAGATTGCAACAGTTGGAGTGTAGTTATTAATCATTGTTTAGCGATTATTAATCATTTTTTCGGCCGTTAAAAGTCTGATTTGAATGTGTTTAAATTCCAATTGTTTTCTTCCAATCTATCCCACCACCTTGGCTAGTTCCAACCCCATTTGGGTTCGAAATAGCCAACATTGGGATATTTTAGGTTGAAGCAAAAGGGTTTATCCATTCTTTGCTTGATCTTGACAAGTAATTCTTCATTTTCTAAATTGTCCTAAGAGGGGACATCACAATTCAAAAGTAAAGTAACCATTCGAGTAAAGTAAATAATAAGAGTATCAAAAGATAAAGCAATGTAAAAGCAAGATAAATATTGTTAATGCCTAGTTTTCTTGCTTAAAAATCATGCATATAATAACATACTTAAAGGTGTGATGTAAGTAGTAAGTTAGTGATTTTGTGATTACATTGGGCATAACATGAAGTACAACGTCTTCTCCATCGGTTTTGAATTTTAGCTCCATAGTTTGGTAATTTTGTGTGAATTCTCCAAGTGAATGCAACCATTGCACTCCCAAAACCACATTGGTTTCTCCTATGCCCACCACGTAGAAATCATCACAAACCTTGTGCTTACCAAGAGTAATTTTCAATCCCTTCACCCTCTTGGTGCATGGAATAGTAAAGCCATCAGCTACAATAACATTAAAACCTTGGAAATCCTTTGTTTTCAAACCTCTTTGGGCTACTAAACCCTCATCAATAAAGTTGTGAGTTGCCCCACTATCAATCAAAATATTTATCTTATGCCCATGTAGTACTCACGAACTCGAAAGGATGATACCTAGGAGCACTAGTAGAAAAAGCACTATCTCGGAGTCTTTTCTTTTCCTTTATTTTCAGCCATTGATTCTTCCTCTTCTTTGACCACTTTCGGATCCTTTTCTTCCCCTTCATCATCGAATATCCCCTCTATACAAAGTGCACCTATCCTTTGGCAAGACATTTATGACACTGGTCCCCAAGGATCTCTGCAAGTGAAACACAATTTCTTCCTTCTTAGTTCATTTCTTGTTTTTATCTCCTTGCTCGTTATATGCAGCTCCTTTTGTTGAAAACTACCCTACTGAAATGGCTTTTTCTGTTGCCCATAAGGTGTTGGTTTCGATTGTGTTGTAGGTTGTCCTATAGGCTGAAATCTCCCTTTTGGGGCTGAAGTCTCCAAATCCAAAGCATTTTTTATGGCTCCTTGTAGAGAGGTAGGGCTAAAAGCTATCACTAAACCCCTAAGAGATTCAGTTAAACCTTTCGATGAACAAAACAACCAATCTCCTCTCTGTCACATCAAGTCCTATCACAAAAAGCTTCTAAAATTTAGCTACGTAGTCACATACTCGAATGTAGTCATTTGAGTTGAGCTAATTCCCATAAATGAATCTTTGGATCAACTGTTGTTACACCCTTAGTCCTATAGCTTATATTGGATATGTAGTGCCGACTTGTGGCTTACATAATATCTCTTCTTGTCATATGTTATTCATTTATGTTTTCATATGTTTAGTAGGTCGGCCTTGGTGTTGGCCATAACATAGGATTGGTATATATAGGTGGTAGTGAGGAGTAGTTAATCATCATATTGAGTATTTAAGTCTTATTGTATGGTTTGGAGGTTGCCCCTTGAAGTGGCTAAGCTATTATACTTGCATATTGAGATCATTTATCTGCAATCTTTTGTTCTTTGGTGTTCTATTGTTCTAATAATCAGATTTATACAAGTAATTTCATTATAAGTGGTATCAGATCCTGATCTCGGCCAGTGTTGCATCAAACCCTAATTGTGAAGGTTGGCTATATCTCAAAATTGGTAGCAAATTTTTCTATAATTTTTTTGTGGTGTGCGAAATCAGTCAAGTAAGCTCCTCTCCAAATTTCAAGCATTTTTTACTTGTTTTGCAAAAGTTATAACGGTTTTATGTTTTTTCATAATTCAGCTACCTAGGGTGCAATTTTTGGAATTTTTCTAAATTTCTTATATTTTCGGAAATCTTTCCAAAAATTAGCTACGGTTTCTTCTTTAATTTTCTTGTATTCGGCCAATGAATTTATGAAACCCCAAACCCTAATGTTTTTCCCAATTTTGTCTACCCCAAGTCCCAAAACCTATATCATGACCAGTCGATCAACTTGAGGCCAAGGGAAGGGTCAAGCAACTCTAGGAATGACCCCAAATAAGGAAGATATGGATTTAGAATCTTCTTGTTCGGGACTATCTGAGGTAGTCGTCTAACTTCAGGAAAGGGTAAATAATATGGTGAGTAAAGATGACCTCAACAATCAGCCTCTCCATCTAAAAGATAGCCTTAGGGTGAACTTGAACCGATTTTCAATCAATAAAGCGGAGAGTGTTGCTCGCTCTTTCAAACACAAATCCCAATTCCAGCCATATGGGTTCCTCTAGCAATACTCACACAAGTCCAAATCACTCCAATCAAGGAGGATCCTTTACACATTCAGGTGGATCTCCTCACCAATGGTGGGGCATTATTCCAAAAGTGGAAATGCGTAAATTTGATGGAAAGGATCCACTCAATTGGATTACCCAAATGGAGAATTTCTTTGATCTCCATTAGATCCCATCGGGACAAAAGGTGACCATGGCATCCTTATATCTAGAACCTGACCAATTTATCTGGTATCATTGGTTATGTGCTCAAAGGCTAGAAGAATGGTCTAAGTGTCACATGGACAGTTTTCATTGAAGAGCTTCAATTACACTATAGTTCTAGTGTGTCAGAGAATTACTTCATCCAATTAGCAAAGTTACTGACAAACAAGTTCAGTAAAGGAGTATGTCCATCAATTCCAAAATCTTTCCTTGTGTGGAGGATATTACAGAAGAGTATCTGAATGACCTATTTCTTGGGGTCTTAAGGACCACATTGAGCATGAGGTGTGCATGTTTAATCCACTCAAGGTTTGATTCTATTATCATGGTGTGTAGGGCAGAGGAAAAATTTCTTTCTAGCTAGAAGGCATACCTTCACTAACATAAAAGATCGTAGCACCTTGCCTCTATCGTACCCTCGGCCAATTCGGCTAACACCTCAACAAATTGAAGAAAAAAGAAAAAGGGTTATGTTTTAACTGTGATAGCAAATATGGACCAAATCATAAATGTTTTGAGAAAAAATTGTTCTACATTGAAGGGACCGATGATGAGGAAGAATATGAGGAAACATCAAACGAGGAAGTGGAAAAATTAGAGGAAGAATCAAGATCCCCAACCCACTATCTCATGCCATGCTCTATCAGGTATTAGTACTCCACAAACCCTTCAGGTCATGGGTTATCTTAAGAAGCAGAAGGTGACAGTACCGATTGATCCGGGAGCACACATAATTTCATCAATCATAAGCTAGCAGCAAGGCTAAATTGTTTCATCTACCCAACACCTAAATTTCAAGTAATGATTGCATATGGTGGAACAATCCAATGTTTAGGTAAATGCCATAAAATCAAACTTATGATGGGTGAATACACATTGGAATCTACGATGTTTTCTATTCCCATGGGCGGAGTTGATATTGTCTTGGGTGTTCAGTGGCTCACAACTTTGGGCACCATAGAGCTAAATTTCCAAGAATTGTTCATGTGCTTTCATTATGAGGGTAAATAGTTTGAACTTCGTAGACTACAGGAAAAAACTCCTCAGGTGGTTAGTTCTCACCAAATGCAGAAGATTCTTAAATGGGGGTGAAGGTTTTGTAGAACGATTATTCTCCATGGAAGTTCAACCACCAACGATGGTAGTGCATCTTGATCTTCAAAAGGTTATTGATCAACATGCAATTGTCTTGAGGATCCTAGAGGATTGCCTCCTGAAAGAGATCATGATCATGTCATTCAATTAATTCCAGGAAGCCCACCCCCAACATCGGGACTTATAGATACCCATATGTGCAAAAGAGTGAGATCGATAAGATGGTGGATGAAATGTTAGAAATGGGTATTATTCGTCATAGTCATAGTGTTTATTCTGCTCCAGTGGTGATGGTGCGCTGCAAGGATAGAAGATGGTGCATGTGTCCAAACTACAGAGAACTCAACAAGTACACTATCAAAGATAAATTTCCTATTCCTGTCATTGATGATTTATTAAATGAGTTACATGGTGCAATTTATTTTACAAAACTAGATATGTGTTCTAGGTATCACCAAATTAGAGTAAAGAAAGAAGATATTCATAAGACAACCTTCAAAACTCATCAAGGGCATTATGAATTTCTAGTGATGCCTTTTGGTCTTACTAATGCACCATCCACATTTCAAAGTTTGATGAATTTTGTATTTCGACCATTCCTACGGAAGTTTTTCTTGGTATTTTTGATGATATCCTCATCTACAACACATCCTAGGAGAAACATTAACATCATGTCAATACAGTATTGGAAGCCCTAGAAAAACATCAACTATATGCCAAGCCTTGAAGTGTTCTTTTGGGGTACATGAAGTGGAATACTTGGGCCATATTGTCTCTCATGAAGGTGTTAAGGTGGACCCTCACAAGATCCAAGCCATGGTGGAATGGTAAGTCCCAAGAAACCTCAAGCATTTACGAGGTTTCTTAGGTCTCACAAGGTACTATCACAGATTTGTAAAAAACTATGGTAGTATAGCAGCACCACTTACAAAATTATTGAAGAAAGACTCCTTTCATTGGAATGAGGAAGCACAGGGCATTAGAGATGTGCGCCACTCCAGTATTGGAAACTCCAGATTTCTCAAGACCTTCATAGTTGAATGCGATGCTTCAAGAAATGGGATCAAAGCAGTACTCATGCAAGAAGGACATCCCATAGCATTTGAGAGCCGACAACTAAAAGGAAAGAATTTGTTGAAGCCCACCTATGAGAAGGAAATGATGGCAATATTACATGCAGTCAAACAATGGAGACCATACTTAATGGGTAGACACTTCAAGGTAAAAACTGATCATGATAGTTTGAAATACTTCTTGGAGCAATGAATATCTTCAAAAGAGCAACAAAAATGGGTCACTAAGATGTTGGGGTATGACTTTGAGATTATTTATAAGAAAGGAAAGGAAAATGTGGTCATTGATGCTCTATCTAAGAGGGATGAGTCCATGAAGCATTATTATGTGCCATATCTATACTAAAGGTAGATTGGGTAGATCAAGCAAGGGTAGAATGACAGAAAGATGCAACCACCCATACTCTGATTCAAAATCTCCAGACAAATCCAGCCATATTAGAACAATTTATATGGAAGGGGGATACATTGTGGTACAAAGATAGGTTATATTTGTGTAAGAACTCTACATTTAAACACCATGTTCTTTCAGAGCTCCATTCTTCTCCATTAGGTGGCCATTCTAGGTTCTTGAAAACTTATCATAGAGTTAAGCAGGATTTATTTTGGGAGGGGTTGAAAGGAGATGTTCAAAAATTTGTGGCAGAATGTTTGGTGTGTCAACAAAATAAGGGCGAGACCATTAAAACACCAGTGTCTGCTTCAACATTTTTTATTCCTAACGAGAGATGGGAAGAGGTATCGATGGATTTCATCACAAGATTACCTAAATCATAAGGGAAAAATGTCATCATGGTCGTGGTGGATAGACTTACCAAGTATGCTCATTTTTGTGCCTGGCTCATCCTTTCACAGATTAGTACAATTTCCATCTCATTTATGGACACAGTTCAAAAGCTCCATGGCACACCCAAAATTATAGTAAGTGATCATGATCCAATATTTACAAGCAATTTTTGGACTGATTTGTTCTCTTGTTTGGGTGCCCAACCGGCCCAAAGTTCCTCTTATCATCCTTAATCGGATGGGCAAACTGAGTGGTAAATAAATGTTTAGAGGGATCTCTTTGATGTTTTACTTCAAATAAACAAGAACATTGGGTGCAATGGTTGCCACTTACAGAATGGTGGTACAATACTTCATTTCATACCTCCTCCAAAATGTCTCCATTTCTGGCACTTTACAGGTACCATCCTCCATCACTCATCTCTAGCTTGAAGGTCAAACCGAAGGTAAGAGCAATCGAAGATCACATTCAGCACCAGCACGAGGTACTCTCTAGTCTTAGAGAGAATTTGGCAAGGGCACAAAACCACATGAAGCAACAGGCTGATCAACATCGTAGTGAGAGACACTTTAAAGAGGGTGACTTTGTTTTTGTGCGGTTGCAACCATATAAGCAATTATCATTAAAACAATAGAAGGACAATAAGCTTGCGCCTAAATACTATGGTCTTTACCGAGCATTGCAGAAAATTGGTAGTGTGGCATATAAGTTGGAGCTCCCTCTAGGAAGTAAAATACATCCAGTCTTCCATGTTTCTTGTTTGCAGAAAGTTATTGAGCATCACATTTCCACCAGATTAGTCAAATCTCTCTATCGACATGTCATTGAACTCACCATATGAGTGGATGTAATTGTGTCCTTGTGTGATTAGCCTATGGTACCATCGCTCATGTGCTATATCTTCTAGATGAACGGTTGCAAATTTGATGGCTTCGTCCTCCAACATTGGCCTTAGTGATAGGAAGGTATCCATCTTTTGTATCTATGCACGATATGTACTCTTACCAAAGCCATCAAATGTGGGGAGTGTCAACTTCTCTAATGCACATTGCAAGTCCTTCTAATTAGTTTGTCACTTAGGTTACGATAAGAACTTTGCATATAATAAATCAATAAATTGCAGAATATAACACAACACAAGATATATGGGTGGGCCAAGATGCCCAAATATGCAATATATTCAAAATAATACCCTTAAGGTAGGGTAACACCATACAATGCTCCTTAAGGAAGGAGTAACTCCACAATCTCCCAAGATGGGAATCCACTTCGAGGGGGACACCTCCAATATACCTCTACCAAGTAGAAGAATCAACTCATACCCCTTATCACATGATACTCACCTCCCTTATATAGACATACATTACTCTTAATAGATGGGTAACACCTAATCCCAATGTAGGCCGACTCATTACCCAATATAACTAATTCCTATGTGACTAACTAAGGGGATGTGTGCCACATGTCGGCATCTCCATCAACCCATATACATTATAATATCATATCCCAAGGTACATAGCATTACCTCCCTCTTTGACATGTTTCGTCCCCGAAACATAAGAAGAAGCCATATAATGAGTGCGCTTTAAATTATTGCACACGTGTCTCCATGCTCGATCATCCAACCACCCATATGAAATACTAGTGGGTGATGCTGCTCTAAACCTGATTCCATATTCCATTGCACTCATCTAATTCCATCCTTGTCCATATGTGTTCATCACCAGCATCCACGCATATACATAATTATTATTCCTGTTATTCCATGTCATTTAATTATTGTTCCATTGATTCTATGTATAGCCAAAATTATTACTCCTCCATTTCCTTGTATATCCATATAGATTTCTGCCCTCATGTGTCTTAACATGTCTCCATGATTTTTCCCTCTCATGATGGTGTGGGTGTCGATATGGTGCCACCTTCGTATACTCAACCTTATCAACCTTTTCCTCAACTTTCGTGTCCTCTTCCACCTTGTTTGTTATTTCTTTTTCTCTTAAGTAGAGAAATTATTTTTGACTTTATGTTCTTCATCCTCTCCTTCTGATTCATCATTATTCCCTTCTTCACCATCTTCAAATTCATCATCATGATCCAATTTTACATTACTTTTTCCTTGTTAAGTGTGATATCTTGCAATGTAATTTTCTTTCTCTTGTACCATAATTTCATGAATTTATTTTGCACATTAATATTAATTGTTCCCAATGTCTCTAACCAAGGATATCCAAGAACAATATCCATACCATCCATATCTAAAGCATAAAAATATGAATGTAAAACATATTTATCCATAGAAAGCTTTAAATCTTCAAAAACTTGAATCTGCTTACCATCCATTTGAGATTCCTTGATATGCTTTGCTTGAACATGTAGATGTTGAGCTACATCCATATTGATGAAGTTATATTTGTTGCTAGGGTTTATGAAAACAATTACCTTTTTCCTTTGAATGTGCCCTTCAAACTAAAATATTGAAGCTTCCTTCCTTGGAGATGCATTATTTGAACTTGTATCTCGATCTATTGTCTCTCCTTCTAAATCATGTGTAATAGCTTCAACCTCAACATTCTTCTTCTTCTTCTGATATTTCCTCTTCCTCACTATTATCATTAAATTCTTCTTTTGTTTCCCATCGACCATGAAAACTTGTTCCAGTTCCTCCAAAGACCAATTAGACTTTTCCTTTTCTAACTCAAAAACCAAATTTGTGCAGGGCCACTAATCCACAACTTGAAGAACCAAATATCTGATGGTTGAGAGAATTTATCCCTAAATTTGTTCCACCATTCTCTAGCATCAATCCTGCCATCTCCAAAAAAAAGTTACCATCCCCATGATCCACCAAACTAGGGTTTTAGGAATAGACACTTTTGATCAAAACTTATTCTAACCCTTTTGGCTAAAGGTCGGCCAAAAATCAGAAATCACAGAACACAAACCCCAATTTAATTTTTGAGAGGTTTCCGAAAATGTAAGAAATTCAAGAAAATTCCTACAATTGCGGCCTGTGGAGCAAATTTAGGTGAAACCCTAAAAATGTAATAAATTCCACAAAACACCTCGAAAAATTCTGAAATTTGGATTGTAGCTTTTTGAAACCATTTCGCAACTGTGGTAAAACAATTTGAGAAAAAATTCACAGCCAATTTCAAAATATAGATGAATCTCTAAAATTAGGGTTTGGACCCAATTTTTGCCAAAATCGACGCTCTGATACCACTTGATAAGAACTTTGCATATAATAAATCAATAAATTGCAGAAGATAACACAACACAAGATATATGGGTGGGACAAGATGCCCAAATATGCAATATATTCATAATAATACCCTTAAGGTAGGGTAACACCATACAATGCTCCTTAAGGAGTAACTCCACAATCTCCCAAGATGGGAATCCACTTCGAGGAGGACACCTCCAATATACCTCTACCAAGTAGAAGAATCAACTCATACCCATTATCACATGATACTCACCCCCTTATATAGGACGTACATTACTCTTAATAGATGGGTAACACCTAATCCTAATGTAGGCCGACTCGTTTACCCAATATAGCTTATTCTTATGTGACTAACTACGGGGATGTGTGCCACATGTCAAAGCATCTCCATCAACCCATATACATTATAATATCATATCCCAAGGTACATAGCAAGTTCAGCTCTTGGTCCATCCTCGCTTTTCTTGATTGATGAAATTGGTGAGTGATATAGCCTCTCTAATTTTACCCGAAAGTACCTTGTACTCCTCATAGTGGCAGCAATATCAGCGGCTATAGATGGTTGAATTTCCACCTCTGGAATTGCTTCTTTTTACGAAGGAAATCAAGTTGGATGGGCCTAAAATAGAACGGGACCTGTCCTCTCATTGTGTTGGCTATTGTTCACCCCTAAAGAACTTTCCTCACCATTTGTAGTTCTTTGCCCGCTCATGTTTTGCATGGTGTGTACTAACTAAGCCATCATGTCACCTAACTGTTCTAGTCCTCAAGATAAGCTCTGTCAATACAAGCCTTATTTGAATTCATGTTATTGTTACTCATAGCTTTCGTCCTTTCCTCAACAACATTTGGATCTTGCTTCCTTAATCCTTCCTCTAACTGTTCTAAACCTTTCTTTTTCTCCCTTTGCGATTACCTAACTTCTCTTGCGCTACCCTACATGAGGTTCAAAGTTGCGAATTTTTTTCCCTTTTATTTTCCCTTCCATAAACCGGGAGGAAATTCGCTTTGATACCACTTATGTAATTTCCGCCAACTAACTTTAGATAAATTTGGATATTTGCACAAAACCTTAAGGAAATAGTATGAAATACTAAGTTCTATGACAACTCAATAATCTAACTTTATTAATTAAAAACAGCAACCATAATATGTAGGAAAAATCAGACTTCATTTATTTATTTCAATTCAGCGTTAATAAAAACACTATAATGTCTTAATACAATTTTTCTCATAGAAGATAAAAACATGAAAACCGCTATGACTGAAAACTTAGTTCCCAAGGGGGATGTACTAGTTGTATTTGTTATGGATGCTAAAACAACCCGAATATGATGCCCTATATGAACTGCATGATTACTTGTACCCTGAATGATCATTGCAACCCCTCAATGGAATTGCCTTGCTTAGATATGAGGGTTTCCGTCCTCATATCGTGTTCAAATGAGGGTTTTCATCCTCTATTCTTGATGCGAAGCGAAGCAACTTGCAGAGATAAAGTAGTTGATAAATTTCCAAGATGAATGTAATAATAAACACCAAATTTGCTTTTATAACTTCTAAGGCCTTCTCCAAAGTTGGCACCCCCTTTTGGAGTTACATGCATGCTCAACAAACAATAAAAATTACTTTATCCTCTCCCATGTTGGCGCCCCATCCAAAAATAGAAGTAAACAATATAAAATTGTTTTATCCTCTCTCCCATGTTGGCGCCCCATCCTAAAAATAGGATCTTGATGCTCATGCAGCCCATTCTATCTTTGTCACACCCATAAGAGAATTCTTTATTTTAATTATTATTCTATCTTTGGTGCCCCATAATTGAAGTTCATCATTCTATTATTATTTTATTCTATTTTTGCTTTTGGGTTAAAAATATAATTTAAGTGTCCTTTATCCAATTAAAATATAAAAATACCATTGGACCACTTAAATTAATTTATTTCCCTCTTTAATTTCCCCTTAGCCTACGGAAAATAATAAGAATAGGCTTCAGGTATCCAAAATTAATTAATTTTGAAAAGGGGACATTACATTCCCTCCCACCCTAGCTCATGTTGCCTCTAAGTAGTCGTCTCAAATTTTTGAAATTGGCGTACCCATCCTTGTCTCATCATACCAATACCCATACTTGTACCCGTATCCTAGTAACTAAGGGAAAAAATATATTAATATCCAAAAAAATCAGGGATAGAACAAAAGACATTACAAAAATCAATAAGAAATAAAGAAAAATATTATATCAATATCCAAAAATGACCAAAGTAAGTCAATAAGACTTGAAAGTACAAGCAATTACATTAGAAAAGTACTAAGTTAAACACCACAAAAGTAACTAAACATTAAAGCACTATAACAATGCAAGTAGTCAATGTTACACACGTACACATCCCCCATCTCCAAGTTGTCTAGGACATCTCGTGGGGAATTGGAGATGGGGAGAAGTCCTGCCCTTGCAACCAATAAAGCAAAAAAATTGGGGAGGTCCACAAAATTTCAGGGACATTTTTGAGATGTCATTGAAAGATCCCCTTTTAGCGGATATTCGAGACGTCCCCCATCTTTTCGAAAAATCCCGAGCTTTTTTATTTATAAGTTTTAAATACTAGTACATATATCTTGACTATATCTATTTGTAAAATGTTGATATGTATCAATCTCAAGGTGTTTATCTTGGATTTGTCACAGTTTCACCCACCAAAGGGTTCCACATTGATTACGACTCAATCACCTTCTTCACAAATTCCCGTTTTCTCATGATGAATGACCTCAATCCAACTACACTATTGTATGAGGGTAGGCATAATATTTCCGAGTAAGAGCAAATGGGCTCTAAACTCCAACATATGCCCAAGATAATGTGATTGTTTATCTTCTCAAGCAAGAAGGTAAGAGTTATAACTTCCTTGATGGCCGAATGAACATCAAAGTTAAGGTTGACTATTTTTACTAGCATCTCACACTATTACACTCACTCCTCAAACCCCCTTGGCTTCCATTGTGGGTTGCACCTATTAGCATTGTTATTTTTTTTTTTATATATTATTATTAATATTTTTATTTTTATATATCATCAATATTTTAATAGCCATCCCTCTGTCGTCCCCAAAAGCTAGGAATTTTTTTGTTGTGCCTACATCCCCAGGTTCACCAATCCCGAGTCTTAAGTAAATGCGCTTGAAACAACATAGACCTAGAGTGGTTAATCCCCCAATGCATAAAAACCACCATGCTTTTGAAACCTCTCTCTAACCTCCTCAATAATAGTACAAAAAGTGAAGATGTAATCACAGCCTAATAATCATTCCTAAACTTTAGCATAAAAATATTTCCTAAACATAAAATGTTAAGATGTAATCATGACCTAATATACTTTCCTAAGCTTTAGCATAAAAATATTTCCTAAAAATAACATAAAATTTGAAGATGTAATCACAGCCAATTAATCTTTCCTAAACTAATTGTACACGCCTTTCTCTCTAGCTAGTAAGATACGGACATACAAATGGCCATAGCATAAAAAGATTTGCAAAAGTATGTCCTATCATACTTGGTCCTAAAATTATTTAGGTCACAAACAATGTTTTTAAAACCGGTCGAACCAGAACCGGAACCAGCCAATTCGACCGGTTCATTATTTTCTTGCACAAACCGATATAAAATTGGACGAGTTGACGGTTTGGTACCGAATCGGCGGTTCCGTTCTGAAACCGACCCGCCAAGATACCAAACTGGTCCAGCCAATCCGATTCTGATTTGAACCAACCAAGAAGGAAAAAATCGCATAACATGGTGCTAAAGTTGAAAAATACAATTTTTAATTAAAACTTCAGCTTTTTAGCTGATCTAAACCCTAATTTTTCTATAAACACCTTTCTTACATGTTATATAGTATATACATGAGCAAACTTTGCATATTTTGTGTGTAATTGTTGGAATCATGGTTTCTAATCTGCGAATATATTGTTTTCATTAGAAATGTAATTTTTTATGTTTTTTTAATAAACCGGTTCATAAAGTTTGAACCGGCCCGATTCGATCTGGTTCCGGTTCTGGTCCGGTCCAACCCTCGACCAATTCCAAGTCCAATTCTGATTTTTAAAACATTGGTCACAAATATGAATAGAATGAACACTATTTCAGGACCTAGGTAGAAAGTCTAGGCATACCTCATCTTTTAAGAGCATGGCAATATGACAAATTAGGAACTTGGCACCATGTTTGAAGAACTTATCTTGAAGACTTTTATAGTTTGCAGCACTACAAAATCCAGATGCAAAATTTAGAACCACCCTCTGGAGAACACTATGAATGAAGACATAAGAGAGTGGAGAAGATATACGAACAAAAAGTTTTACCAAAAACATCAAAGAGAAGATAAGCATAAGAAAACCAATCGTGGGATTCAACATCAAGTGTAGGATGCTTTTATAATATAGGCATTCTCCAAAAGAACTTGGGAGAGCTATGAAGGACAGATGAGAGCTCATAATTTCTTGTCTCCAAAAACTTAGCTTCACTCTGTGTAAAGAAGTGACGATGCTCCAAGTACTAGTGGCTAGCCCTAAGTAATGATCTAAGTCATAATTAATCCTTTTCGCACAACTTTGTAGCCATCAGCATAACATTTTTCCATGAGAGAGAAGAATGGATTCAATTCGAGAAAGAGTGCACGGTGCATGAGGTAAAGAGTCTTGTGCAGATCACCCATTCAAATCAATCTAAGGGCCACTAATTGCCACCTTTTCACCACACAATCTTGAAATGAGTTTTCAAGCTCAAATCCACCAAAGCCCATGGTGTGTGGAATTTGAAGGCCATGTTTCGAAGAACACCTCAGTTATTATGGCAGTTACTATTCCATTTTTCCTTCCACTTTGTTGTGACTTTTGGCTTTATGAACCAGGAAATTATTGTACCACTATGATTGGAAATTGTTGCCACCAACTTAAATGAATAATGCATATCTAAATGAGGAGAAGCTAAAAGCCTCCCGTAAAAGCGACGAGCAAGCTTCAAGAGGAACAACCTCAAATCCCATTCATATTGCATCCATCAGTAAGGAGGCTACTTCCAGCAAGCACAAAATCTACATTATTTTATGGATTTCTGCAAAGCCTTTGAAAGAGTTTGATGGGGCCTCATGCTTTTAAGACAAGTACTTGGATCTTTTCAAGCTTAAAGATGAGTTTTGCAGACGGAGAGATGATCTCCTTAAACTCTACGGAATGAAAGCCATAAGGAGAAAAACTTTCCTCAATCCCTTAAAAATTATAGAGAAACTAAGGATTAACCAATTCAGATATAATTGTTATGCACAAGGACACACATATATACATAGATACAAGTGTGTGAGCGCACACACCCCAAACACAGGCACGCGCATGTGCATGGGGACACATACATACATATATACATGTCATATGCATGCACATCACGTGCAAGTGCACACTTACGTGCACACACACACACACACACACACACACACATAATCAATGGATAACCTAAACAAACATTCAAACATCGAGTTAGATATAAAACATCATTACTAATGATAAAACCAATTATTCAAAAAAACCATCATATTTATGAGGTACAAAACACTCTCCAACCATCAATGTTGATACCAACTCACACCTATCGAGATTTTGGTGGTTTATGGTTAACCTTTTGACGATTTCCTTTTTGTTGTGATAATGTCATTAGTGTTTCATGTCTTATAAATTTTCCCTTGACTATTTGAATGGATATTTGAAAAGGGGAAAGCACACATAAAGTAAATCTGAAATAGTATATGAAGGAACGAGAAATTTGCCTCTTAAAGATGAAAAATTTTCCTTGCTAATGGTTCTTTCCACGTCTTCTAAAAATTCTCCTTAAACATGCTTCTTGAGCTGTTCTAATTGTGCATTTTGAACTCATCTTTTGTCTATGGGCTGGGTTACGGTTAGTTTAGGTATGCTATACTTAGTTAGGTTTAGGCGATCTTTATGGTGTCTCCATCTTATAAATTAAGCAAAAAAATGGGAAGCAAACAAAATAACTCGTAGTACATTTGTTGAAGACATCCTAGCATTTTCATGACATAAGAAACCTTCGACAACTGTAGCCAGGAAGTTCACTTTTGCTCCAAGTACAGGCAGACAGTTCCTGCCAGAAAATGTTTCCAAATGCCCAAAGTAGTGGGAATGCTAGAAAATGGATATAATGCATCGCTAACCCACATAGAACACATTCCTAGATAAAATAAATTGACATACAATGCTTATTTTCCCCAAAACTACCCTTCAATTGAATATAAACAGGTTTGTTGGAGACATCTTGCCATCCTCACAACATGGGAAACATTCAACAACTCAAGCTAAAAAGTTCCTTTTATTGTGGTAGAGCCAGACATTCCCCACCAGAAAAGGGAAAGTTTCCCAGCACCCCATGTACCAAGAATGCTAGGAAATGGAGACAAAGCGTCCCTAGCCTACATAAAACACATTCCTAGGTAGAATAGTTTTGCCTCTAATGTTTACTTCCTCAAAATAATCTTTCAATTGAAAACAAACAGGTTGTTGATCTTGTTATCACTTTCTTGGGAGCAATAGTTATGACAGCATATAGAAAATGAAATAAATAATACTAATTTTTTCAATCAAAAGAATTTTTATCGCCAATACCATGAGTTTGGAATTACTTTTGGATAAATATATACACATATATGGGCACCTTAGCATGGAACTATTGATCAATAGTGTTTGAAAATGTTTGCAGGTTTCAGTTTGTCTTAGACACTCCAAGCATATGCATGATCAAATGCACAATACAAGAATAAAACTAACCTAAACATACACAAAGTATTCTTCAAGTAGGAATCCATATGATTATAGTCAACAAGCAAGGGACATATTTCCCTAGGTTATCCAGGGTTGTTAGTTGCTTGAAACACTGCACTTAGTTTCACCACTACAGTTATGGTTTCAAACAATACTTTTGCTTGTTAGTTCAAAACCAAATAAATTATTAGTTTTACCTCTCCACAAAAACCAAATTTATGTGTATCATCTTTACAAGTTATAACACCAGTTCTTAAATTCAATGCACAAAGATGGTTTCATACCCACTGTCGCGGACTCCTTTTAACCAGTTTCGGATTTCATTTTCAGTTGATTCCATATTTTGTGATCTATTAAAATCCACTTGACTTCCATCACCAGCTACCATCCCTTTTGATTTCGATGCGACCTCACCCAAAAGACTGGCTTGCTCAGCAGGAGAGATGACTAAAGCGGCTCGCAGCTCTCTTGGCAATGCTTGAAGTATTGCCTGAGACCAAAGTGAATGTATGCAGCGGAGCAACTGCAAGAGAGACCAAGTGTGAAACATTTTACTTGCTACAAAAGATAATAGTAAAATATCAAGGGGCAAAGTTGTAACCTTCAAAAGAGGTGATAACATCCATGTTAAATGGGAAGCCAAGGGATGAACATAAGCAGAAGCAGTATTGATAACTGAAGACTCTTGAGAAGTAGAGTGAGGAGGCTTTTTATTACCACTCCTTTTCACAGCTCTCTCATAAAAGGTGACCGTGTGGAAAACATACCACATTAATTCATTTTCTGATGTATTTGGACCTCTAGTTAAAAGGTGTACCAAACCCATTGGATCAGACAAGTATGTGTTTTGCCAATCCATTTGAAGCCACTGCTTGCTCATCGGCTCAAGTAACCATGCCAATATTTGTTGTTGTTGTTGGCTCCTGCATGGCAAAATCAGCAATAACAGAAAGAGTGCAGTTACAAATAACTTGAACACACTGGTACTGCAACCAAATACGAGAGAAACAGCACGCAACATATAAATGTGTCATAACTAATCACTTATCCTTCAACTCAAGAGACAAATAAGTATATACCCAGCAGCTGAAGCCATAATAAGAAATGCTTCTCCAAGAAGATTATGTTCACTGCGTAGAAGTTGTCCTTCCACTTCAAGATGAGACATCACTCCAGCAATATGCTGTGAAAATACTGAACAATTGTCAGTAAAAGGTGAAAATATGGGACACAAAATAAAAATTGCATACTAGTTAATCTTATTTAGTACAGGATAAAAGCAAATGCCTCTAAAATGCATTTCAGACAGTCAAGAAATTGCCTTTGCTTGCATTTACATGACAAACTATAGGTGCTCAAAAACTTTCCAGAAAAGAAATGCAAATTTTGCCTTAAAAGCAAACAGAGCATTATTTTACATTAGATTAAATTAAGCAATTCCACAAGGAAAAGTTAAAACACAATAAAATCTAATTCAATCAAATGAACCATGTAGACTGTCATATTAGTATTGTAATGGGTTTCAGCATCTCATTAGATACATAATTTAGTAGCCGACATTGTTATGTGATTGATGATAGTATTGTTGGCTTTATGTAGTTTTGTAATGACTCTCATTAGTATGTTCAGTTGTGTTTAACCGGAAACCATTGGGTTTTCTTTGTAGTCACTAAATCACGCACTTATTATGTACATCTAGCCTCTAAATACTTCATTTATATGCATGATTCTTAAGCAAGAGAATTAGTCATTAACAACACTTGTTTTGCTTTGATATTGTTTTTATCTTTCACTACTTGTCTTTTTGGATTTACACCTTACAATTTTGCACACTAGCCGACATCCTATTCAGCTTTGATTCCACTATTTTATCTTTCTGGCACCCTATACAGAACCGCCCATTAGGGACAGGAATCCCAGGGCGCTACTGTCCCCTCTAGGCGCTTTTGTCCTCCCTTTTTCTAAATTTTCGGATGTTACATCTTTCATGTCTTTGTTTACTACCTTGGGTTGGCCTTTCACTTGTTAATGACGAAACTTAAGCAAAGGAATCATATATATACATGTCTTATTTAACCTCATTAGGGGGCAAGCATTCAAGAGGCATATACATCTACAAGGAGCTAATATTTTCTATCTATTACATCAAGGACTGCATTTTGGGATTGCATACTTCACTACATAGGAGGGTTTATTCTGAATTTCATACCACACATTTTGCATTGGGACAAAGTAGTTGTAGCCCGCTATTCTTTGTGCGACTGGCACTAGGGCATCCTAGCTCAAGGGACACTATTCCAATCACACACACACACACACACACACACACACACACTAGAACTACATTGAGTCTGAAATGTAGTGCAACACTAGTGAAAATCACATTGGGGTGACCACCGAGGTCAATCCGACTCAAGCATATGCATATTTTTATTCATCTAATGTGCGCCTTGAGTATTGTGCGGAGTAGCTAGGTTTTTTGCAAGTACGGATGTGATAACGCGAAGCACAACAAACTGACGAGACCTACAATGAACAAGAAGCGACACAGAAAGAACCAAGACCAGAGCTACTCCGCAAACACCAACGCCTGGCGGCCCTGTCCCATTTCGGGCGCTCTTGTCTCTCGAGATCATCACATTCTAGAACCAAAAGCAGAGCTTACACAGTCCGAGAATCAGAAAGCAGCTTACACGACCCCAAAATATGCCCTTTCATATCGGTCTCCAACCCAAAATCAGTTCAGACCTACAGTTCTGGTGAGCCACCTTTATGTCCTATCTTTCACCCTTGCTTGTAGTTCTTTAGCTCGATCTTGCAATGTCTTTGCATTAGATTTAAATTTCATTAAATAATTCTTGTCATATAAATAGAATGATGTGCATCGAGGAAAGGGTGCTAACTACCAAGTCCTCCCTATACCAAACAACTTGTATTGAGCACTTCCTATGACTACAACATTGATTACTATCATAATATTCTACGTTATAAGGTTGTACGCATCTACTATTATGTAATTGATATTCTTTGGTAGTGTAGTTTCATTGTAAATACACCACAATAGTCATCAAGAATGCCTATTGCTCCTCTGAAAGTGTTTTTATTGTGTAGGTCATTTAACCTTATTATCAACCATAACCATGTGTTTATTGAAGTAAATAAAATTCCCTTTCTTCAATCTACCATAATGTATCTTTAAATAAGGAAATATGCTCAAATTCACTACAGCACATCCATCCTCGGAACCCTTTAAAATATCTTATCCAATCTTTACAAAGTCAAAACATGCAAATTATAAAGCTAGTTGCCCATATTGTTCAAATAAAATATTCTACATATAGATAATATGCAATAACTTGCTTTACGCTGATATCATGCGGATAATTATTTTTAGAAAATGCAAAAATATATTATAAAAATATAAAGGGGGTGTTACAAAAATAGGTGTTGGAGAGTTGTATCCACCACCTTTAACAAGTTACATAAGGGAACAAATTCGGAAATGAAATACAAATAAAGAGTAAGAACATCTAGGAGAAGAGAAGACACATTGTGCATTAGAACTGTCTAAACAACTGAGACCAAACTACTGAGATACTACTTCTCATCGAGAAGAGATTCTCGTACGAGTGCTAATGCCAAAAATAGTGTAAAACAAGGCCTCAATTGAAATTTATTCACTTTCTTTGAGATTTATATAAAATTGGTCTCATGGATTCTCATCATATTTTCCTTTTCCCTTCTCTTGGGAATTGTAATGCCCATTTTCCTACGACACTATTCGGGCTATAATTAGGTTGATTATAGTATCTTTACTCTACCTTGGTAATCATGTTTATGTCGTCACATGGCACCTAATTTCTAGTAACTTGGAAGTTGCCTTAAGATGTGAAGCTCTAATGAGATTACTACTATTATATATTTATAGTTTTTTGTTCTGCTTAAAACAAACTAGAAAGTGGTGCGTATAATGAGGTTACAACCTTGGTGTCTTTTAATCGGTTGAGAATATAATATGAACATTTTAGTTAAAACTACGAACCAAATGATGGATCAATTAAGAAGGTTATAAATAATTTTGGAAACTATAAATAACTAGGTGTTGTGTGATTAAGTAAATCCTAGAAATAGCTAGTGGTAGGAGTGCAAGTAAGAATTAGAATGGTTGATATTATAATGTTGGAAAATGGTAAAGTAATGAAGGGAATAAATTAATTACTAAGACATTATATTTATAGAAATGAATTTTTGAAAATATATTAGCAGAACTTAAATTGATTTCAAGTGGTCCAGTTATGGGTGTGTGTGTCAAATTGATTCTAATAATGAATGGTGAAATGATGAGTGATTGATAAGCATGTGTTTAAGTAATACAATTTGATTTAGTCTATATGAAGATTTAACTAGTGATGTTAGAATAAATATTCATGGAAATTACGATAAACTAAATGGAAGTTTGGGAAATTGATTTTGAAATTTATATATATGTTGAATTGTGTGTGAATTGATTGATTGTTGTGAGTGGATTTACATTTTGTATTGTATGTTTTGTTGTGTGGGTATGATGTTTCGTTTGGAGTGTGCAGGTGATGGACAAGTATATTCATGAACACTATAAAATACCAAATTGAGATGGGGGAGACCAACAACCTAGAAATAGCATGTGCTAACCAAGGTCACCCATTGAGTAGTGTGTGTGTGTTGTGCTAATGTAAAAGTGACCTCTTTTATTTGCTTGGTGATGTTTTTTTGACCCTCATGTGGAGTGCCACATCCCCTTTTATTGTTGTAACCCTTGTGATTTTAATTTAATGTTTTTCCTAGTTTGTCTTATTTTAATTTAATGATTTTAAGTTAATGTTTTTAACTTAATATTTTTAATTTAATGATTTTTATTTATTGTTTTTAAATTAAATGGTGTTTTGATTGATTGAAATCTCATTGTAAGCAATTATTATAACTTTGTCCTTGTCCTTTGGCATTTAAGTTGTTTTGAACTTGGGAAATTCGGATTTGGCCTTTAGGCCAATTTTGGGAAGTGTGTGGGAGAGGTTTACCTTGTCCCACACTCCCAAAATTGCCCCAAGGCCATACCTATGGGGTAGGTAAGATTTTGAAGGGGCAAAATTGATTTATTTACTTGATTTGATGGAGATTTTGCCCTCCTTTTTACTCTTTACTTTTAATTTGGGTGGTTGCATGATTACTTTGGAGAAGAGTCCATTTTGGGATTGGAGTTTGAGTGTGCAAGGGCATTTCCTTACACTTATTTGATTTTGGAATAGATTTGTATTTAAACCTCTTACATTTTCATTTATGTTTGATTGATTTGTGTTCACCTACTTTGGGAGAGCACATGGGTTTTGCCTTGTTGGAAATCCCATGTGGATTCCACCTCAATTCTCATCTCAAAAAGCTATAAGTAAGAGATTTGAGGAGAAAAGGGGTTCCATGAATTTTATTTTGGAGATTTTTTGGTTGCCTTTGGTTTTGGGAAGCTTTGGAGAAGTGTTGGAGTGCTTTCTTGTTTTGTGGAAAGGACCATCAAGAGGACAAGATGCCTCCAAGGTAGGCTCTTATTTCCTTGCTTTCCTTGTTATTGTTTGTTTGTTTTGTGTATCTTGTAATGGTTTTGGGTGTTTGTTGGGTAATGTTTGGCCAATAGGAATGGTGTGAGGAGGTGCTATAACCTATGCTTATTGTTGGAAGCAAAAGGATTAGGAAGATAGTAGGTTTTATGTGTGGTTTGTTGGAGCTAAAGGGTTTTGAATTAGTCATTTTAGACTAACTTGGAGGGAGTGTGGGATGGGAAATAGGTCTCCTTGTTGGAGCCAAAAGGGTAAGCCAAATGTGGCTTGGGAGTTATAAGGATTGTGGTTGGATGGAAGAGTGAATGGAGGTTTTGAGCTTATTGCCATCCCATTTGGGAGTTAAAAGGAGAGCATAAGTTTATTTCATCCTCCATGGGGGGCATAGTTTTGCATCCCAAGTATGTGCTTTGGTGCTTGTAACTCTTGATTGTATTCTTGGTTATTGTTGCTCAATGTGGGTTAAGATGTGTTATTTTTCCTTTGTTGGGGCTCGGGGGTCAATGGGAAGAGAAACCTTTTCCATTGAGAAGGTTGGGTGGAGAGCGTTGCTCCCATCTCTTTTTGGTCAAGAGAAAGTGTTGAATCTATGAGGAATCTATGTGTGGAAGACTTGATACTTGTGGAAGATATTGTGTATTGTTTCCCCTTGTTGAAAACAAGAGTTCTATTGTAATGATTATTTCAAACCGTTTCATTATTTATTCATACGTGAATGTTGAAGAAAACTTTTGGAAGTTGCAAACGAAGTTATAAATGGAAGTGTGCAAATTGTGTATCTTGATATGAAAAGAAAGACATTGTTCTTGTTGAGATAGTAAGCTCATTATAAATCTTCGTTCATCTATAGAATTGCAACCAACTTGTGTGGGAAGAGATCATTAATAAACTTGTTTAAATTGCAATAGTTGTACTTGGTTGTTGACAAATAAGATTACAAGAAAATGAAGAAAGATTGAATGTTTACCTCCTTCTCAAGTTCATAGTTATTTGAGAGATGCAAATAGTAAGGAAACTAATCGAATAAATGGGGTTGAATGTGAAAAATAAATGTCGGGAAAAGTTTGCTAAATAGTAGAGTGTCATATTTGAATTCTTACCTATATTTGTATTTGGATTAACCAAGTTTTTATATCCCATTTAATGTTTACATGTATGCCCAAACTGGATTATCTCCTAAATGAATTGTATAATCCTAAGTAATGTATCCATAATGAGAATCCTATGGTCCCAATAATAATATCAAAATGATCAAGTTAATTAATACTTATCTATACAAATGTATATAACTTGTTATAAATGTAATGTATAATTGGGCATATAAATGTAAATATTGTTATGTTGTATTATACTACAAAGTATACATATACATATAATAATATTTATATAGTTATTATATGATATATTATATATAATAACATATTATATATTATATAAAAGTTATTATATATAATATATAATAGTAATATTAGATATATAATAATAACTATATATATATAATATATAATAGGAGTTGTATATATAATATAGAATATAACACTGAGTTTACATTTTTAAAAAGATATAATAAAAAAGAGTTTGCTTAACACTAAGGGTTGTGTCTTGCAGGCCGCGACCCACCCTTACCCTTCCTCCATCCCACTACGGCCCTTGCGGCCTCCTCCCTGCCCCACCACGCGGCCAACATGCCCACACTAACACCCCACAGCCCCAACATGGCCAATGGTCAACCCCTCTTCATGCGAGAGGATCATTACAAACAACAACAATCACAAGTTAGAACAATCACTTGCAAACAACATTCAAAATCCATCCAATTTTTCACTTTTTCTCTATTGCTAAAACTTGAATTTCTTCATCAAAAACTATATACAACTGTTTCAAAGCTTGAAAACACTTTACACCTACTCTAATCCTCTAAACAATCATGTACAAATGCTTGAACAAGTTTCAACACTTCATCTTTACTCAATCTCTCTCTAGACCACCATTCTTACTTCTAGCCCTGCAATAATGCATTTTTGAGCATAAAAATCACAAAATCTTTGTTTCATGACTCACTGGTAAACTTTTTGGGGACCCATTTTGCCCATTAACAAGCCTTCAAAATTTCTTTACCCAACTCTTTACCCATTTACTTTTACACTCCTTTTACCATTTTGCTCAAGTTGCCCAATTAGCCCTGGTTTCTTGCAAATCTCCATGTTCTGAGAAAACTATGAACTTTCATGAAAAAGTAAAATACAATCTGGATACCCATTTCCTCATTCTTGCTTTTAGGTGAATTTGATGAGCTAACCCAAAGCACAAACTCCACTTTTCTCTTCTTTAGGTCTCTAATTAGATCACACCTAGGGTTTTTAGCTAAAACCTAGGGTTTCTTAGTTCTTCACTATTTCAACCTTTCCAAATTCTGCAAACTCCTTTATTAGACTTATTCAAAGTCATCTTACACCTTCTTTACCCTTGTATCTCCTTTCTTACCTCTTTTCCACTTTTAGTGCTTCTAAGGCTTCTTGGCAAATCTTGGTTCTTAACACCTTACACCCCTTTTCCTCTCTGTTTTTATCACTCCCTCTTAACTTGCTTCAATATCACTTTCCCATCTTTTCTTGCAATGGTTCAACACCTCTTATACTATCTTCACTTCCACATGAAGCATTCTACCTCTTCCTTTCAAGGCTCTTCCACTAATAAACTCGCTTCAACTTGTGAACTCTGCTCAAGATTGCTTCTTCCATAAACTATTACAGTCCTTAACTCTCTGTACCTTTGCTCTTTCCTAGTTCTAAGATATCTTATAAACACTTAGATCCTACTCAAGACTCACCAAGTCCCTTGACTCGTTCTTCACTTGTCATATCATGCACTTGGTCCACTATTTACTCATGACTGTCACAGATTTAGTGTTTAGGACTGTGTATGTCTCTCTTGACTGTGCTTCCTTCTAATTCCCTAGTTCAAACCCTAGCTTCTTGACACTCTTCCACCCTTGGTCCCTTCATCACCTTAATATGAATCTCACAATTCACAATCATCATGCAATGTTACTAAACTCCGATAAAATAGGATTACACTCAAGATCATCTTTGCCATCCTCTAACTGGCAACAACACAGTCAAACAAGAACATGCATATTTGGTTCAGACTATTACCTTAATTCTTTTGAATTCCTTTGACCATCTGAAACATATTGAATCCTTCTTGATCCTCTAAATCACTCCTAATCCTTCTTGAAGACCTTACCAAACAAGTTTGAGGCTTCTCTTCAACCAAGATAACGTGATCCTTTTCCTTAGCAGGACTGAGACAGAGTACTCTGCTCTGAGAAGAGGTTGACCGAGTTTTCTCCTTTATTGAGTCTTATATCCTCACTTATTGATTCAAAGGTTCCTTCCAGGCCTATTAATACTCCACCTCTGTTGCAACTCCTCCATACAAGTTCAAGATTGGCACACCATCAATCAGATCACTGTCACAGTACACACACAGTTTAGTGTCTCAGTCGTCCACGCCAAGAATATTGACCAACATGATAAGATATTAATAAAACCTTGACACCTTTCACCCATACTTTACGTTTTGACAGAAGATAACTTATCAATCACCTAGTATTTCAACATGCACAGGCTGTACCTTACTGATTCACAGTGTAAACACGGGATATTAGTTCTTTCTCAAGTTAAGGGACTCAACACAAACCTATACAATCTTTTGCCCAACTATTGATCTTTTCAAGTTATTTTCATCACATTCAATGAGATCTTTAATGCCCTCAAGGAGTCTTACCAGTCTTAGAATATTGTCAACCCACATTTGAGTGTATTATCACTATGTTACTCTAAACTTCTCATAAACTCAAACTTCATAAGTGCATATGTGTCACAGGTCCTCCAAGCATCCATCACCTGCAATACCAGTTTCTCAACATTTACAACAGAGATTCATTCATTATAATCAAACACCAAACGGTAGCAATCATGATACACAGTTCTATCAAATATAGAGAAGCTTTTTATTAGATCTTTCATGAAATACAAGCTCCAAGAGCTTTCAAGGCTCAGAACAGGGACCACACTCCTCTCAACCTATACACACTCCTCTTTCTGTCCTCTACCATTTGAGCGTCCTCATACAAATTACAACAATGTGGTAGTTAGGGTTCTCACTCAACAACCCCAACCATGCATAATCTAACCAAAGAAGGTTTAATCCTTAGTTAGGTCATGTAGTCATGTCCTAAGGTGGAGAGCATGTCATATGCCCCATTTACATCCCTTGAATGACTCTACTAACATTATATAGCATACTTTCTTAACACCTAGGTTTATGAACCACTAACTAGGGAATTTAAAAATCAAACTTGAGGTTTTGGAGGGAAACCTCTTATTACACACAAGATGAGTCCAAATGAACTAAATACCTTACAAAACCTCCAAATGAACTCAACACACACCAAGGGAACTAAAACACAACCAAAATTGACTATCTACAATGATGCTCCTGCATCACCTCTCCCTCTCTACTCTCGTGTTGGGTAGAGCCCACACCCTAATGCAGGCCCTTGGGCATTGCTGCGGCCACCTAACCGCCCACCTGCCCCTCTGACCCCTACTCGCGGCCATGGCCACCGCTTCCCACTCCTCTCCACCTTTGGGCACATCCCTGGTTTGTCTACAGGCCCTCACAACCCTCCATGGCCGCTACTCCTGACACTTTTCCGTTTAAAATATTATGCACACATGTATAAGTATATATAGAGAGGTATATATATCTTTAAAATTTTGAAGTTCCTCTTCCTTAACCCAACCGCAAAACCTGCAACACAAATGAGAAAGTCATAAAATAGATAAGAGAATGAAAAGAAATGAAAGCAAGAGATAAGAAAAGTGTTGTATGGTCATAAGGATGGATTTTAGGGTTTGTAGTTGACCTAAGATCCAATGGTGTAGATTAGTTTGATCCAATGGCTTAGAATCAACTCTACATTCACATTTGACTTATCTTCACTTTAACTTAGTTGAATTAGTTAAATAACTTTAATTAATCTAACGAAACTCTAGTGGTGTTATAATAGGCCTTTTATTATGATTGAATTAGGAAATATAAACAAAATGGATAAAGGTTTATAAGTTAGTTATTATTAATTCCCCACTAAAATTCATAATGGCTTAGTCTTGCAACGAAATATGGTCAACTTAGAAAATAGTGATTTAATTATTATATCTAATAAAATAATGCAAATTAGGTATTCTTATAATTATTGAAACCCTTTAATCTAAAAATCTAAAACACGAGGTCAATTTAATAACCATTATCCCATTTATTAAGTATTATTTATATTATAATTAATCATATGAGGTTAATAAGTGTTATATTTCCCTAATAGAAGTTGGGAATGTTCGGAAATATATATATATATATAATGATAATGGGCAAGATAATCGTAAATACGATTCCCCTCATTCATCTAGAAATGCTTTTATAATAAATGGAGTTGAGCAACGATTTAATGAGAACAACTAATGGGATAGGCGGACGAAGGTTTGACCATGTTCCCAAAATGAATTAACGCAAATTAAACGTTTAAATAGATGACAAGAACCTTGTCCAGTGAGTTCAGTTATTGTCGACTTTATCGCCCTTATTCCACGAACATCAAAGTTGCCACGGGAGATTGATAAACGCCTTCTCTAGACCCGTGACCCTTTTGACTTGTCAATCACTTGTAACCCATTCATCGGAAAGGTTATTGGCTTCACCAATTTAACTGTGTTCCTTATCGCTCAAACGCGTAGCGTGAGCAACCCGCAAAAGCACAAACACCAATGGTGGTGCACGATGACGCGCAGTACTAAATTTTAATAAGATCAACTCTAAAATCAATTCTCATTAATCGTTTCTAACCTTCCATTTAAAAAAAACCCGCAATTTTTTTTATCGTTCACATGTTGAAATTCGGGTGCTAGATTTTGGGGCATCATAAGAATCATGCACTAGTCGGAATGTGGGTAGAGAACCCTGCTTGAAAGTCTCTCTCCCGCCTTTAGGGATAGGGCTGATAGAGACTTCAAAGAAGATAATGAAAGGCATGTAGGGGAAAATCAATGGTTGGCGAGAGGAGGAGATGGAGTAGTGTTTGTAGACCTTACACTCGGACAGGGGAAGCGTGATATCTCTAAAGATTGTATCCAAAACATTGTTGAGAACTAAAAGTTGGGTGAAGTACTTGGAGGAGGAGACCAAATGACACTTACAAGGCTTACTCTTTGAGAGGGAGAAGTAATATCTCCAAAACCCCTAAAAAAATATATTGGGGCGAATGTTGGGTGCACTAGTTGAAACCGTAGATGTCCAAATGTTCACGAGACATGAATCAGCTGAGTGGTCATATTATTTTGCTCATAGTGTTGAGACTCAAACTTGGACTTGGTGAAAATTTGGCAAGCTGATTTTTGAGTTTGACTCGGTGAAAAACCTCAACCAAAACTCGGAAGAACTCCACAATTTTTAAAGAAATATAACCGGTGTTCCACGGGGACACGTCACCCCCAAAATCATCAACTCGAAGACTCGGGATGTCTCGACACTTGGGGATGCCAAGGAACGTCCCCCACCATCCCGCCATGCGCCACTAGTGCCACAAGGATGTCCCAAAACATTTCCCTCAAAGAGGAAACATTTCGGAGACATCCCCAATTTTGGGGACGTCTGGGAGTCTCTGGGACATCCCAAAGACTTCTAGAAGTCTCTCGACCTGTCTAGAGACTCCCAGACGTCCCAAGACAGCATAAGCTGCCATAAAGTTCTTTTATTTAAAAATCCAATTTGTTTTAAAAAGTTAGACCCCCAACCCTAACCCTAATACTTAATGGGCCCCACCAAACCCCTAAGTACCAAAAAAAACTATAAATAAGAGTGACACCCTCACTCCAAATCACAATCAAAAAATCAAAGCAAGAGTGAAAGCATTAGCAAGCAAGAGTGAGAGAAATAGCATTAGAAGCAAGAGTGAGAGCAAGGATCAAGTCTATATTGCTCAACCATTCAAGTATCAAAAGTTTTCAACATGTTCATCAAACTTCAAGGTAAACCATGACCCATGGCCCTTCATAATTCATTGTTCATAATTAGTTTTTAATTTTTTTAATTTTATTACAATTTAGGTTGAATAAATTAATTAAAATGCTGATTTTAGGGTTGTTGAACTGTTGTTTTTGAAAACAGCAATTACTAACTCTAAAATTAGCATTTAAGTGTTTCCAACTTTCCGTTTAATGCATTTATAAGCAGTTATAAGTTTAAAGTTTTAAAATTTAAACTTTATATTCATTTTTACTATTTTAATTTTTTTAATTTATTTCTTACATTATTTTGTAATACTAGTCAAATTAGGATTTCATCTTTTGTGTATCCTCTACTTTTGCGCTTCGTGTGACTTGAAGTAAGAAAAACAAAAGTGAAATTCTTTTGTCTTGAGCCATTGCAAAATTATTATTATTAAAATAATAAATTTAATTTTTAAACAATAAATTTTATTTCTTGCAGTGTCACCATGAGTTCTACTTCTCACAACATGAGTGATGAAGAGGGAGAGCAAGAGCCTATGGGGGTTGAGTATGAGACTCAAGTACAGATGTGAGGGGGGTTGAGGGAAGTAGTTCTATTGGGAGTGCAGTTGGACACTTTAGTTGCCCTTCCAAGTTATTGGAACCTTTTGCCAAGGGTCCCTTTGATAAGAGGTCTCCATTAAGTCAATTTGCAACAAAACTACAAGCAAGACCTGGGTCAACAGGGGGCACTAGGACATGGAAGTGTCATTTTTGTCAAGTTGAATTTCAAGGCAGCATTACAAGAGTTAATGCACACCTCCTTCACATCCGAGGCAAAGGTGTGGGGCCATGTGACAAGTTGTCACTAAAACAAAGGGCTGAAATAAATAAATTGTGGGGTTGCAATAAAGAAGGAAAACCTGTATCTACTACTTTGCCAATGAGGAGTGCTACTCCTAGTAGTGCTAGAACTTTCCATGATGCACAACTTCCTACTTATCCATCTAGTTCAACTTCAAGGGCAGCAGAGCCTAAGGGGAAACGTAGAATGACAAGTAGTAATGAAGCCGCAAACACGGTGGCAAAGTATTTAATGTGCGAAATAAGGATGATATAGATGCCATTGGCAAACTCTTCTTTTCTGTAGGATTTTGTTCCATGTGGTTCACTCTCCTTATGTGGCAAAGATAACAAGAGCAAGACCATCATATGTGCCACCAAGGGAGACAAAATTGAGGACAACAATCTTGGATAAGAACTATTCCAAGATTAATATTCTAATGGAGAAAATGAAGGCTACCTGGGTCACTCATTGGATGCAGAATAATCATGGATGGGTGGATGGATATTAGGCATCATCAACATCATGGTCACATGTACAGAGGGCCCTTACTTCCTTAAGGCTATTGATTGTTCAGGGCACCTCAAGGATGTTGATTTTCAATTCCAAATCCTTAGAGATGCTATTGAGGAGGTTGGACCGGAGAATGTGGTGCAAGTTGTGACAGATGTGGCCCATGTATGCAGAGCTGCAAGGAAGTTGATTGAGGTGGCCTACAAACATATTTGGTGGACTCCTTGTTGTGTGCATGCCATGAATAATGCACTCAAGGACATGAAAAAGATTGTTTGGATCAAAGAGGTTGATGGTGCTAGAGATATGCAGAGGTTTGTCTACAACCACCACACTTCACATGCACTCTTCAGGACCTTCTCTAAGGAGTTTTGAAACCTGTAGAGACTAGATATGCATCGTATTTCATTCTCTTGGAGAGGATGCTTGAGTTGCAAGAGAGGCATTGCAACTAATGGTCATGACAGAGAGTGGAATCGGTGGCCCGATTCCAAGTCTGAGCAAGGGAAGAGGGTGAAGGAGGTGGTGAAGAGTGACACATTTTGGGCTGATGCAAAATACATTCTCTTTCATTACTCTAGTCTTCAGAGTCATTACATATGGGGACTCTAATGCACATAGCCTTGGAGAGGTATATGAGTACATTGACAATATCGTAGGCCAAATGAAGGCTGTTGTTCTACATTGCAACTCTCTCTCACTCTCTCTCTCTCTCTCTCTCTCTCTCTCAAATTTTAAATTTGGATTGTGCTAGAAACACATTTTCTATAAGCTGAGGTTAAGTTGTTAATTCTGAATATTTTCATAGCATATTTCATAAAGTTGAGGGTTCATTTCCAGATTTGCAGAGTGCACACTTTATTCATTCAACACGAGCACTATAATGGCTTAGTTATTGGCAAAGAGATAAGGATGATAAGATATATAACTTATATGATGGAATAAAAAGCTCATGGTAAGAGCAGGTGGAGTGGGACTTAAAACCAAACTGTAAATACATTTCCAACATAGAGGTTTAAACAGTCAACCAAAACTCTGAGAATTCATAATATTATGAGATAGCATCTATTGGCAAAAAAAGAACATCCAAAAGTTTATTGCAATCAAAGTTACATTATTCTATGTTGAGTGGGAACTGGGCTTAGGCTGGATTATAACAAGTTATGCTTCTAAGATATTTTTTCATTTAAGGAAGCAAGAAGATCTATTCTATCACTAATTCTTTTAGTATAGTTTGGGTTGTGAAACCATCTTCTGAATTTTCTCATGAATACATATTGTTTGAGGCATATCAAACATTTTGAGTTTTCCTTGGTAAAAAGGCAGTTATACGTAATCTTTTGTTTATAACCTAGTAGCTTCTTCTCAAATACACATATATGACTAAAATAGTTCTTTTAGAAGATTTTGTGGTTGTAAATGATCTGATATCAAAATTAAATATTGTTTTAAGCATTTTCTCATTTCCTAGTTAGACATATTCGTGACAGCATTTTGTATTTGTGTATTCCCTCTATAGTTATTAACATTATTAATACTTTGGGTTGTCTATCTTTTCAGTTTTATGTCATGGATCGAGATTTTCTATGACTTGAGTACACTCTCACGTTGAAATTATGACATTTATTATATTTACCCAAATATATTATTAATAATATAAGTTTATTTAACTTTTGAATACTTCAATTGTGATAATTTTAGTGGTCACTAGAATTGATGGAGGCACAAACCATATCAGAATTTAGTGTATATTATATATAAAATTCGAATGCAACTAAAAAAGAAAGCTGATGAAGAAAACATATGAAATAAGATAATTAAAATAAAACTAAAACTAACATACAAAAACTGATATGTACAGGGTTCCATGAGAGCCTGATCCTTTTGATTTTATATTATGGATGGAGATTTTCTATGCCTCAAATATACTCTCAAGTTGAACTTATCCCATTTGTTATCTTTGCCTATATATTAATAACAAAAGTTTACTCGATGATAAAAAAGAAAGCTGATGAGGAAAACATAAAAGAAGATAAAAAAATTACATACAAAAGAAGATAATTAAAAATTACTAAAATTAACATATGAAGAACTTATGTGTATAGAAGGGTTCCATGAAAGCCTGATATTCAAAAAAGAAGTGAGTTGTAATGTCCCCTTTTCTAGGACATTTACGAAGACGAAGAATGGAAGACCTTCAACCCATTTTCTCTCCCGTGGGTTTGAGGATGAAGCTAGCGGATTGTTTTGGAGATGTTTGTTGTCTGTTATTTGCATTGTAACCCCTTGGCATGCCTTGCGCTACAAGGGGAAGTCTCTAGTTGGTTTTGAAATGTGCACATAGATTAGTTACTTTTTATTATTTAATTAGAAAATAATAAAGTGCACATAAAGATAGTATTTTAATATTTTAATTAAGTTTTATTAGTTTTCCTCCAAAAGGGAAAAGGTCGGTCATTTGAACGGCCATCTTATAGAAGGAGGTTGCATGGCCATCTTTTGGGTATGTTGGATTAAATCATTTGTCTCTCCATGCTTGGAGAAATGGGATGTATGCCCTAGTTGTTGCTCTCTCTCTTTGACAATCAAGTTGGAGCTATTGAAGATCTGATTGAAGACTTATATTTGCATTATTGTGGTGGATTATCATTATTGTTTATGCCCTAAGTGTGGCAAATTTCCTTGGTGGAATATTTTAGTGCAAATCCTGTTTTTTCTAACCCTAGCGACTAGGGTTTGGGGCTGTTTTTCCACATTTCGTGCCCAGAAAAATCTGCAAAAATACTCATTGGATTCCTCATAATTTTGTGAACATTTTGATATGTCATTTGCGTGATTTGGTTGGGTATTTTGTGAGATATTGAATTTACAAATTTTGACTGACTTTAGGGCAGCGACCTGTTCTGGGTTTTGTGACAGCTTTTTGGGGGTCTTCCCACCCTTGGAATTTGGCGATTTTGGGCTTGTTGGAAAGATAAAAATTCAAGGATTCTTTTGGTCTTTGTTTCATGCGAAAATACTAAGTTTTGAGGAAGTTATGCCCTTTTCAAGCTCTGTTGTGTTTTCCTTTCGAATAAAAATCAGATCTAAGGTTTTTGGAGAATTTCTGAGGTTATTTGGGCTTCATAAATTAGTGGCAGCTTTGAGGATTAATTTCATCATTGTTGGGCAAGTTTGGATGCCCTAATCAGCCCTAAATGTGTGGGGCGAAATAGTAGGAGGGCCAGATCTGCATGTTTGGTAGTTGTTATAAATTGGTTTACATCATCTTGTTCCTTGTATTTTTCTGAGTTCAAGTATATGTCATTTGCCTAGATCGGAGTTGTGTAGAGAAAGTTATGCTATTTTGAAGATTTGTAGCAAATAGGGTTTCAGATTTAAATTATTTTCCAGTTGTTGTAAAATCTGATTTGAATGTGTTTAAATTTTAATTGTTTTCTTCCAATCTATCCCACCACCTTGGCTAGTTCCAACCCCATTTGGGTTTGAAATAGTTGACATTGGGATATTTTAGGTTGATGCAAAAGGGTTTATCCATTCTTTGCTTGATTTTGACAAGTATTTCTACATTTCCTAACTTGTCTAGAAAGGGGACATTACATGAGTACCTTCAAATTTAGTTGCTGCTTGTGAGAGACTTAAAGCTAGGAGAGAAGTGGTCACACATAGAGTTGCATACATACTATTAAGCATTAGAAGTAAATGTGGGAAGGGATGGGACATGAGGGACACACATTGTATATGTAATGCATTTATGTGATTGCTTTTAAAAAAATGGTGGAAGTAAGATAAACAAGGAGCACATGTTATTTAAGTCACTTTTTCATCTATAAAATGCTCATAGAAGAGGGTTGGATGCTGATCTAGAACTAATGGGCAGGGATAGTAGAGTTTAGTTGTGGCATTCCTATGCATTGTAATGAAAGCAAAAGGTGTGAGACCCTAGTAGTTACCTTGTACTGATGAACAATAAAGTTCCCGTGAGGGTTGTGTTGGACTAGGTGAGGAGATACAGATGTATGTGTGCAGAACACTTTTGAATTGTCATGTAGAGAGCTTGATTAAGTGGAGTAATATAAACAAAAAATACACACTTACATTTTAGAATAAAGGTGGTTTGGGAAAAAATAATTACATTTGGAGTCAGTATTCCACATATCAATAATGGAGGTGGTTTGGACTTAACTCCTATCTCTTGTAACATTTGGTCCCTTCACAATTGTCGGTGTACATAGTTGCTACTTTTGTTACTTGGTCTCACAAAGGATTGAGGTTCCATGTCACATAGTGAAAGGATTGAGGTTAGCGTCGTTTGTCATCACTACAAAGATGTTGCCCTAATATATTAGGTGCCACCGGTCCTTGCATGTCTCTTGAAGTGGCCTTAGAGATAATATTTAGTGATAATACTCCTCTCTTCTTTCATAGAATCTCAAGTCAAAATGCCAATGAATTGTGTTTGGGTGGAGGGTTGTGGCAGTGACTAAGGATACTACAAGTGTCTTTTGAGTGAGAAGCGAGTAAGAATGCTCCAAGAGCATGTACAAAGAAAGGCTACATGATGTGATACTAGAACATGGCATTCCATATTCATTTTCCCATAAAGTTAGGTAATAATCTTGACAAGTTTTGTATTAGACTAAAGCATTTATTGGACAAACTACTCAGTGTAGGAAATTCATAGGTCTCAAGGACCATGTGTGCGGTATTCCAAATGACTACTATTCATACCTTAACCCGGGAGATATTGTTGAGTGGTGTAACATGGGTAGGCAACAATTGTTTTGTAGCACCTGTTGAGAGTTTCTTGATAAATAACCAGAAGGGAATGCCCGTCTACTTGAATAGGTTGTTGGGTGGGCAATCCATAAAGGTGATAAGCGTTCTCCCAGCCTCCCAATGAGGGGAAGGAAACCCTATTGATGTTCTTAGCTTGATCCCAACCAGACGAATCTGACAAGAATCAGGAGGCTACATGACCCTCAATAATTGTTTGGTTTAGAAATGTACGATACAAAATAGTTACAATGAGGAAGGGAGAGTTTTGATCCAATCTTGCATGCTTATCTCTGAATACCAAATGGATTTATGCATGTGTGCTGCCTCCTCAAAGTGTGAAAAATCTAGGGGAACAGGTAGCTTCTTTCTCCCTCTTTCTTTCTCCATGGCTGAAATGATCAAGAGTACTACTTTTGTGTATGCAGCTGAATCAAAAAGTTGATGTATCCTCTCAAAAATGTGTTAGAACCTTGGGCAGATATCTGCAGTTGCAAGGTCTTTCTGTATACTTATTTTGATCTGCTACTCTATACCACAGTGTTATGAGGGGACACATTCCCTGGATTTTGGTGACGTCCCCAAATGTTTCGTGAACTTGGGGACTTGGAGAAGGCATCACCAAAAAAAAAATCCAACACTTTTACTTTACTAAAGCTTTTATTTTTACCTAAAACATGGAACCCTAATCCTGAAAGTTCCCAAAAAACATTATATAAAGTATAAACCCATGAATTTCATCAAGTTAAAAATAATTAAACATTAATTTTAATATATTATTCTAATAACCGTTCCCCCACCTTCCCCAAAGCCTGGTAGCTTTTTGCCATCCCAGAAACACTGTCCTTCCATCCTGCTGTTCCCCCAAATCCTTGAGACTTAGGGAACAAGAATATGCCACATTCTATTTAGGGTTTTGTGTTTTTCCTTTTCATCCCTTTGTACACCTTTACCATGGCAACACCCTTATGGAGCCATTATAGGATAAGACTAATGAAAGAGGATTTGCGAAGTAACCTTCCCTTTCGGGATATTTAGTTTGTAGAATCAGAAATACCAAGGCATCTAATCACCTTTGACAGTGATATTCCTATCTCCTTAAGTGTATGTTTGTTCCCACAGTGAACATCATAAATTTTGGCCAAATGGTTTGTAATGTCAAGAAAATTACAGCATCGGTCAGAAAAATACTTGTGTGATTGTTGTGTATTATACCACTTTCCGCCCTTTTGCTACAGCTAATTTCATCACTTATAAGTTGCCAGGAAAACACACTTAACTAACCAGCAACCAGATAGTAATGTGACAATAAAAAGCTAGCCAAAGCAGTGCAAAAACAGGCAATTTGAATTGGAGAGAGTTCAAGATCAGTAGAAAACACAAATCACAGTGTTACTTATTCAAGTAATCTTGATAAACAAACCTCCATGTGCGGTAGAAGGCTTGTGTCAGCCCGTGCAATTCGAATAAAAGAAGTGCAAATCTGCAATCTCGCTCGGCTCATGGACACTGCAATAAGATCCTGAGTATGACCCTGAGCATACCCAACATAGAAATTTATTTAAGCTTGTCTAAAGTTGAGAAAGAATAAAGTGTTTTCAGAATTCTGAACTTTACATTACCAAAATTAAATCAAACCATAAAGGCATCAAAAATGTGAGAATCGTAAAAGATGCAAATATATACCGTTCAAGCATTACCTTCTGAATTATTGGAAGTGAGTTCAAAAGATCGAAGAGTTTATTAATGACACCGCCTACTGCTTCTGGGAAATGCTTTAGATATGGTCCCATTGCATCTAAAAGCCTCCCAAGAATTTCTACATGTGGAGGTTCTGTCCAGTTTAGAGAATACAACTTCTGCAATATGCCTGCAAGCTAGAAAATAAATAAATATTATATAACAAGTAAAAGGAGTAAACAAAAAGAGGTTTATTCCTCAATCTGGAAAGTGCAAATAACCTCCAAGTATGCCATGCAATGTATGCTGCAATGCAGGAGAGGAGATAGATACAGCATATGACCCCCATCAAAAATTGCACTGATTGTTGTTTCCAGTGTAAGTTGAGTGCCGTCTAAGACTGCAAGATCCTGTAAAGGTAAGACCATGCCTCAACAAGGTTTATTTCTACCGGAAAGATGCATAGGAAGACAAAAATATAACACAAGCAGTCTACATTACACAGGGTTGAAACCTACTAGAGTATAACATGTTTCTTTTATAGAATGTTAAATATGTAGGTCCATGATCAGTTATTGCTCAATATATTCTCATAAAATACTAGAGTTGTATGTCCACTTCCTACCTGAGAAGGAATTGGTCCAACTAAATATAAATTTATCATTCCCTCAATTCTCTGAGAAATCCTTGAAGCAGCTATCACTGGTCGTTGAGCAGCAATAAGACGGATAATCTCAATCTGCATGATACGAATAAAACTCACATTACTAAAACATTGAATCAGATGTCTGCATGGCATCTGAATTTGCAAACATACAAAACTTTAATAAATAATCAAGAATTGGAAAAACCTTTTGCTGATTTACAGGGTAATGCAGCAGTTGGCATACAAGCTGTTAACAATTGTCATTGTATAGATAGTGTAGATTGTTCCTTATGGCTACAGAATATAATGAGTGTATGGTCCAAATAACATGTCTTGAGTAATTGTTATGTCAAGTTACAAAAACATCAGAGGGACAATGAGAATAATCGCAGAAAATAAATCAAGTTGTTGAAGCTAGATATCCATGATGATGCAACCAGTAATTAATTTTCAGATCACCGACATTAGAAGACATCTTACAACAACTTTGCTATTATTCAATATTCAAGCATTGTGTACATGCAATCCCTTTCACACTTGTTTGCTCATTAGGAACACAATCCATGGCTCAAAGCTCCAGAGGGCTGGCAATGGCCCAAATAAAAATAAGTACTTGTGATTAAAATCCATGGTTGCAGACATTTGAACAAGTATGTTAACAGCATGACACGAGAAAAAGAGAAAGAAGTAAATCACATGAAGACACGGTATCAATAGGGTTTGATTGATCCAGGTACTAGTTCAAGGCAGTATTTGGTAGATTACTGACAAAGTAGTCTGTATCCTTGCCAGGGTCAAAACACATTGACTGTAGCTCACAATTTGAAACAGATATTTGCATTGGAAAGCTCAAGATATGAACAATTTCTCACTGCCCTTAAGGTCACTCTGCCACCATTTAGAGCATCCAACTAAACTCTAAATGGAAAATTCCGCTTTGAAGAGCCGAAATCGCAAAATACAAAAATATAGAAAATACCTGTAGTATAGATACTGTCTATTGAAAAGCTAGGCTATCAACAGTAACAAAAACAGAATAGTAAAAGCACCACGTACCATAACAGATTATGGAATAACAACAGCTTTGTATTCTTCAATGATAAGTCTTATTACATGTTGATTAGTTCAGGGCATTCCTTATGTTATTAAAGGACAAGATCCAGCAGTTTATGGTTAACACGGTAGTAAAACATATAAGAATTCATTCTTGTCTACTAAAAAATGCCGACAAAAGACTAACAAAACATGCCAGCTACATTTATTCATAATTAACATTTTAACTGTCAACATCATCCCACCCTTTAGATAAGCCAGTCCCTTTTCACTATAACAATATAAAATCAGCTCAAGTAAAAGAAGCAGGGGGAAGAGGAAGATGTCCCTGGATGAGGATATCTAAGCTCATCCATTGAAGAGCTCAAGACAGCAACCTTTGATTGATGTAGTTCAGTCCACAAGACATAGACTTCAGATGTTTGCTGCTAAAGATGCTTGGCAAGCTACAGGTTCACATTTCCGTCAACACTTCACCATGCATACCACTTCTTGCATCTTGCCTTCACCATTGAGGACCTCTGCTCCACTTGTTGTAACTTGGCTTAAACTTCTTGTGGGTCATGTTAATACTAAGCCTTCACCTTTCCGAGCTTCTGCTCAGATTCCTAAACTCTCCAACCGATGTTATGTGGGATGTACACTCCCCATCCCCAAGCTATCCAAGGCGTTCGGGTGTGTGGGGACATGGACGGGGACAAAAGTCCCCCCACGCACCCACCAAATGCAAAAGCGAAGGAACATCCTAAGGATGTTCCCTGAGGTTAGGAACGCACTTGGGACGTTCTAGGTGCTTCAATACTTTGGGGACTCTAACGGGATGTCACAACATCCTCGAGGGCGGCCAATTGGCAGTCTCGGGCACGTCTCAACATCCCCGAAAAATTAATCTTGTTTAATTTTAATGGTCAGTCCCTAAAAATTAAAAAGATTAAAAACATAAAAGATTGTGACTTTGAAAAGAGGAAAATGAAAACCAATACGTTATGCAATGATACTAGATGTAAATCCTTTTCCCATGCAAAGTTACCTTCCCAAGAAATGGACTTCAGTCATTTTATGTAGGTTCTAAAGAAGATTCTAACGAGAGGTTGCTGCTATTTTACATTTTTAAGCCTTTCTTATACATAGCAATAGCATCTATAAATTTACATGCATATTTTTAAGGATTTCTTTAGTTTCAAATTTTGTTGTGCAAGTCTTTCTGCCTCTTTTTGTATGATAATGGAGGCTTTACCAAGTATATTAGGATGTTCTAGAGGCCAACTTTGTATTTAAGTTTTTAGCATTTTCGGTTACCTTAGTTGGTTTTTTTCTATGGATGGCTATTCATGTAGTTTGCATGGCCTCTACTGTTCCAAAAAGCTATTTTTTAATTCGAGGATATAATCATATAAGTGACATGATAAAGAGATGTTGCATGCCCTTTGATAACATTGTTGGCTCTAGTGCTGAAATTTTAATCTTTCATGTTTTTTTCAGGGTTAGGGGACCCATTGTATATTTATAATATTTATGTATATTTTAATAGTCATCCCCCCTGCCCCCAAAATCCTGGATATTTTTGCCATCCCAATATCCCCCACCGCAATCTTAGGAAACTATGCCTCTTGCTCTATGTTTGGGAGAGTTGTGTTTGTTGGGAGAGATGCGACTAGACGCATCCTTGTTCATCCCCTATCTTCTTTCGTAGGTCTATCATTTCATTAACCATACCATCCTTCTCACCTAAAGCAACCATTGTTACTCACACATGGAAGCCTCAAGCAAGAAGTAATGGTAGTTATAGGTACGTTCTATTCTGCATAATCTCAAGAACATTCTACACAAGAAAGGTAATAGTATGAGTAACTAGGGTGGGCATCCACTTCTTATGCATCTCGGAAAGATCCTATGTGGGCCATTTGGTTAGTATATACTCATGTAAATTTTGCACCACAATCTTCCTATATAAACTTATGAATACGAGTTGCCTCATTCAAAATAATAATCACCAAGAAGGGACCATAGGCAACCTCTAAGTGTCCAACAACCTCGAAATGCCTTGGATGGCCCTCTGTCATGGGTTCCGCAGTGTATGCAAAAACTAAGACAATGTTTTGTAGGGATGGCGATCATCTAGGCAGGGAAGCAATGCAAGAATAACTTCATCCTGGCAAGCTTGGGAATCATTGGCCTCTGCCTCATGTTTGATAACAATGTTGTATGTACTTCCGTATTAGTTTTTGAGTGCACATGTTCTCTTTCTAGCACTACCCCTATGGACTCATGTGGTTGAACTAGGATTAATAGCTGCAATGGGCTTACAGTTAGCCTAACGGTGACCTCTATTTCCACATTCATTGAATCTATGAAGTTTTCCAACCATTATTCTATTTGTTGCATGTTTGTCTAAAAGCGGAGTGATGTCCATGTGCTCGTATGAAAGTAACCTTGAAGGGTAAGAAGGTAAGAGTTCCTTTGTGTGTCCTTCCGCCACCACTTTCGGGACACGTTGTCCAAGTTGTCCCTCTCGAGACTCTCTTGTGAGACCCACGGTTCTCTCGTGGTTACGAGGTTTGGGGTCCCTCCTTTTCGAGTCGGATTGGGCTCTTTATTGAGCGAGTTTAGATCCTTATGCTCAAACAGATCATCAGATGTAAAGAGACCGTTCCTCATAATATCATCCTTGTTGAGTTTGGGGCTCGCCCTTTTAGACTAGAGGTCATCTTTGGTCTCGTCTCACTCTTGCACTACATCCAAGAACTTTCAAACTCTTCGACGAGCAGAGACAGGTACATATACCTTACCTACCGTTCTTCTGAGGCCATTGCTCTTTCTGACCATAGTGGTCGTGCTCGTTGCTAGTATTGCCTGGGCTTCTCATCTCTTAGGATCCCTTGGGATCAACATGGACCGTCTCCCCCTTTCAGCTACTCCATGGATGCTCCTACACACCTCCTTCCAAGCAAGCAAGACCTACACAAAATCATCAGAGACGATATTTACAAACAGTTCATCTAGATTACTTAGACCAACCCCCAAGGTGAGCTACGCCCGAAGATGGCCTTCTACGCCAATCACTTCCTCGAAGTCAACAATGGACTCATCATTCGGCCCACCTATATCTCCCATCATTGGATGCATGCTCTTCGCATATCCCTAGGCCAATTCAGAGTTGGCTCCCACAAGCTTCGGGTCGAGAGCGATCACCAGTTGGACCGGTCCGAGAGGATCTACCAACTTTGCTCCCTCCAGGAGATTGAGACAGAGGAACACTTCATTTTCGGTGCCCCATCTACTATGAGATCAGAGGGAGGTTTCACTCTCTGTTCAGTGAACGCCCAACGTTCACGACTTTCTTCAGGTACTATGATCAAAGGACTCTCGCTCTCTATTTACATGAAGCTCTTAAGCTCCGTGACAGGATCCTCCATCCCCCTTCCAGGGAGACTACTACTCGACAGATCACATCTTTCTTTGTTGTGCTCCCGGGTGAGAGGGGCACCAAGCGGGGACCTGATCCTAGTGGAGATCCTCATATTAGATCTATCAGGACTAGAGGAGCTTCTTCCCAGACCAAAGGTATCCGGACTCAGACACGGCCAAGGGCCCCTCTCATAGGCGGCAGTCCACCAAGCTCACTCAAAGAGCTCGACTTTCCATGGATCATAGGCGTCCCAGACATCTTCCAGTTCCTGACACCAAACATCAAAGCACATCACCAGATTCTTTCCGGTTGGCCTTGGATGACAGTCGAGAGGGTTGGTGTCGAGGCCTTTCCCTCCACCTCCTCTCCTTCTTTGTACTCTCTTTCTTCTTCTTTTGTTGTTCTCGAGACCTTTTTAGGTTTCCCATTGCTTTTGCTTTGTATGGTGCAGTCCCATTGACCTATCTTTGTGGTCACTTGTTGGACATTTAATATAATTATCTTATCTTATCTTATCTTCATCACGAGTCAATTTCAAACCTCTCCCCTTCTTCCCTTGAAATTAGTTGTTCGATGTGACCTTCCGCTTTATTCCAGAATTTTTGTGGTTTGTATGCTCATTCAAGGCTATGCGAGGTCTTTCCAACGATCGAGTGCCAAGATGGGTCATATGAATTATCACAAGAAAATTCTTCTCCCGTGGTGGCTGTTGTAAACACCTTTGCATTGAGGAATAACTCGATAGCATGTTGAGTCGTGTTGAATCCCTTAGAGGATAGGGGTAGAAATTCATGAAGCCTCGTTGATAATAATTCTTCCTAGGTATAAATGTCACCTTTATGTAGTGCTAGCATATATTTTGTCATCCACCAAGCAATGCCTAATGCCATAGAGGTTAAACAACATCCAACTATCCTAAAGGCTAAACTACATTGTATCACATTCAAAATACACCGCGACTCCTCGGATGCCAAACATTGCATTTCTTATTCCTCTATGCCCCTTTGCCCATATATTACGCAACTCCTTAGTCATATCCTTCCTACAAAAGTTTTGGACAACATGATCTTGTGCAATAGTTAAATGAGGGTTGATACCCTTGCTAATGGCTAACACATGTGAGGGTACTCTGAACACAGTATAAAGACAGCAAGAGTGTAGGTGAATTTAACTTGCTTGTCCTAATAGGAAGAGATCAAACACTGAATATCCTTATTGTAGTTGGAAACCATGTGAACCAAATAAGGTTCAAAGTCCCTTGCACTAAAGGAGAGCATTTGCATAATTATTTTCACGCGCACTTTGCACAAGGCTGTCTTGAGTTAACATGTGTCCCATATACTTTCCCAACATCTACACATGTTTATGGCTGGTAGGCACTCCCAAGGAGTCTTTGGGTTGGGTAGAGCCATGGTTTTATTCTTCTGCCTAAATCACTCCCAATCTACTTCTTACCACCCATTCTAGCACTTTGTTTTGAAATACTACCTATCGGGAAGTTTGCACCATTTTGGCGTTTGGGTGAGGCTTTTTCCTAGGAATTACTCTACCTTCCCGAGATGTGCCAAAGTTATCAAATGTAATTTCCAAGACATTTTTCTGCCAAAGATGATTTGCATGACCCCTAGAGGAGGGTTGGGATTTGTATCTTTATCTATCATCCTTGCTAAGTTAATTTCAGTTATGTTGATCAAGGAATAATTACTAAACCCTACTTGTTGGATGCAGCTAGAACTTGGTTACGATCCTTGGATTTTACAGTTTACTGCTTTCATTTGTTGAAACCGGGACTGAATTTGTATTCAACGGATTCACTTGCTTTGGCAATAAAAACCAGAACTTTCCAGTGTAAATTCTCAACTCTATCTTGCACGCTGTAATCTGTTCTTCTTCTACTGCTAGGAGCGAATATAAAGTTGTAAGGGGGCATAAAATGGAACATTTGATGGCAGAGCCAACCCCATCGATGCAGATCAATCAAAGTGGAGGTGGTATGACTGTTGATAGGCTGCAGGCAGATCTGTACAGTGGTGTACATGTTGTATGAAGGTCGTATATCTTTGGGCAAGCTTGAGGGAAATCATAAGGTGGTGGCAAGAGGTTGTATGGGTGAGAAGTTGCAGTAGGGTGGGTCATACAATCTATGCAAGTCGTTCGGGACAGACATGTTCGATCATGTGCGCTACAAGGTCATATGGGAAGGACGTTGGCATGTCTTTTCCTTTGGAAACTTCATATTCTTCTATGTCCATGATCTTGATAAACTTACACCTTGCATGAAAAACTTCACAGTCCTCCATTTTTCAATGGAAGAGGCCATTGAGGGAATTTGTTTCGTCCTCTATAATGTCCCTCTTTCCGGCATGACCCTTGGACACTTGGTGGGTAGCTTATTTGTCATCTTCGTAAGCTAGTCCCGTTGTTTAGGAGATGATGTGCATAGCAGGTAAGGGTTTTATCGACGATCTGGTGGATTATTTGATGTTAGCAATGAGTTCAGTTGGTCTTAAGGACTCACTTGGCACTTTCCGAGGTTATTTCCGGCCTCTGGTGTGTTCTCCAAGATTCTTGGAGAGAGTATCTATTTATAGTAAGTCACCCAACTACCTTCATTTCTCATTATTCGTCATCGGCACCGCTTCTGCTCAGTCAGTTTCCGATTCCGGTGCTTTCCGACGATTTCCGCACTTTGGGAGCATTAATGGCTTATTTTAATTATTTTACTCAGGTTGCTTATATTTATGCAATTCTTGGCGAGCACCTCAGTATTATAGCTCGTCGGAAAGAGAATGTGAAGTTCTAAATGATGAGATGCTAATTCAGTGACCTTGGGCGCCAGGAATGATTAATTAATTAAATAAATCACTTTCGGAGTTATAAGGTGTAATTAATTAATAAAGTGATTTATTAATTATATTTTCTTTTAATGAAAATTCTCGGAAAAGGTTATAAAAGGAGGATTTGGCCCATTTGCTCGGGACACTTATTATTTTGAACAAAAAACAAATTCAGAGCAGCTCTTGCTAATTACTCTCGAAGGACGGAAACCCTTGGAGATTACGGATTGGACGGAAACCCAATTCGAAGGAGGAAGATTCAAACAGGGTCTTCATTGTGCTTCACATCAGATCATTTTGATATTGTTTTACAGTTAATTGCAGCGTGTGTTTATCAGTTTACTCATAGAGGAATATTATTACCATCATTGGGGTGCCATCTTTCCCATTTGGAGAGCACAGCAGTTAGAGGAGTGAGAGGGGTGTTAGCAGCAGTTGTGTAACAGGTGCAGCCACTATTGGCTCCTTCGCATGCGAGAGTTCTGATCATTTCAGTACCATTGATATCCATTCATTTTATCACACAAAGCTGGACTTTCGGGTATGCAATTTAGAGATGAATTTCATTGTATTTGGAATCCATAAATAAATAAATAAATCCTTTCGTTTCCAATCAGACTTGTATTGTTTATGCATTGTGGGAGTTATGTTTGTCTGCAATCATTTGTGGGACTTTCTATTGGCCGTGTTCTTTCAATTAAAGAGAAACAGCAAAAATATCAGAAATTGAGACGACATGACAAGTGTTTGACGAAATGTCAATGCACTAAAAACTCAAAAAAAAAAAAAAAAATTGGAGTTGGAATTGGTTGGGATATTTCATCCTCTCCTCGGAGTATGATTGTAATTCAATAGTCCTCCTTTTGGTTCCATTGTGCCTTGGATCACATGTCCCGAGTGTTCTTCTTCCATATCTTCTATATCTGAATCTAATGAGTCATTTGACAAGGCTGTCTCGTCACTAAATACCAGAGTCTCTAGAACTATAATGTATTTAAAGCCTTTGTTTTCAATCGAAAGGAGGTTCCCTTCGAAATTGGCATTTACCTTGGCAGCTATTAACCAACCTCGACCTAGTAATGCATCATATGCTTTTTTTATTTAAGGAGATGACTACAAATTCTAGTATGAAGTGTTGGGTGCCGATAATTACCTTTTCAGCTATCAAGACTCCCAATGCCCGTATTCTGTTTTGATCAGTCCCCCAACAATTGGACTGTTGGCAGCCAAATAGTGGGTTTTCCTAGGCTCTTTCATGTTTCTTTTGGGAGCACGTTCACCACAGAACCAACATCAATAATAGTAAGTTCAAGCCCTGAAATCTACATGTGGACCACCGCTAGTCTCTGGTTAAGTTCACTGTTAGAATCATTGGATCAATTACCCCATTAATTGACCAAGGGGATTCGACAATGGGCTCCTCCTATTCTTTGAGCTTTGTCCTTCTTGTGGATGTTCTATCTTTTGACACCAAGTGTGTTATGTGCTCAATGTTGTGATTGGTGTCTTATACAATCGTGGTTATCACATTTTGAGATCAGGAATGCTCTGTAGTAGATCAGCTACTTTGATGGGAATAATATTTTGTAGTTCTTGCCTCAAGATTTCTTTGTTTGACCCTAGTCATATGGTCACTATACTTGCATGGAGATGTCTTTGCTCGTTACATCTTATCTCTTACATTGGCCAATTATTCCTTTTGAGTACATGGGTCGAGCTAATTTATCTTCTTTGCTTTGCCCCCTAGGGATTGCCATCACCTCCTCATTTCTTACATCACTCATGTTGATGTTTGCTACTTGGGTTAGATAGTATCCTTATGATTTACGTTTCTGCATGATGCAGGAGCATCCAAGGCACACAAGCAATGCAGCACAACTAAAAAAGTGTTTTGTTTTTGCTCTTGTTTTCAATAAGGCGCAAAGCGTCACAGCCGTTGCAGGTCTCATGGCAGTCAGCTTGAGCTCTTTCCTGTACAGCAAAGTTCTCAAGTTAGTTTTAAGAGTAAGCCTTTATGTCTAAAGCATTAGTGAGCCTCGAGCCACATGAAAATGGAGCACTTAGAAGGATTTAATAAATCCTTGGGTGTCAATTCTGCAGGGTCACAATGATGGTGGAGCTCTAAAAGGATTTAATCCTTGGTCACTTTATTACTAAGGTTTGTGGGTTCCTTTATAAACTAAGTTTTGCAAGGTCCCTTTAGGTATTAGAGATCATGGTGTCACTTATTATTCTAAAAGCTCATGAGGTCATTTACATATAATAAGGTACATGGACTCAGTTTATATTCTAAAGTCACAAGGTCACTTTATTAAAGTTTGGTGTCCCTTTAGTTACTAAGAAACATCGTGTCTAAGCAAATTGATCCTCTTTAATGCAAGTTTTAAGCAAACCCACAGAGTCAAAAGGACACGAGAGCCCAAGTGCATGCGAATGTGACAAGTGTCAAATTCAGACTCTATACACTTGCCGGGTTTGGAAACATTCATCCTCAAGGGGTCTATATATAATGCAAAGACCGAGTCGATGTGAGAGTGACAAGTGTCATAGTTGGAGCCCAACAAAGTTCACAGAGACTAAAGTGCCCAAGTGGATGCAAAGGAGACACATGGTGCATTCGGATTCAGTCCACATCTTGAATGCGGGGCCATTCTTTTCTTGGTCGCAGTGCTCAACCAAAAGGCAAACACAAGGGACTCTTTAATCCTATTATATAATATCACAAGTGCATGCCTCACACACAGTGCCCAAAAGTTATGAAGAGACCATTGAGCCCATGAACAACTGGAGCACTCTGTGATTTCAACACATGGGTGTATCAAAGCTTAATTGTGCACAATAAAGGTGAGACAGATAAATTTCAAATGGGCACAACTTTCAGTAAAGGGCACATATGAGTGTGAATTTGGTCTTGTTGGAAGCATTCAAAGTCTCGGGAGGCTGTTTTAAAATGTTTCACAGTGATCAAATGGGCGCCAAAATGAAATGGGACATGCGAAGCTCAATAAAATTAATAAAATTGGAGGGCACAACTATTAGCAATTACATGAGCCACACCTACACAAGGAAAATATTCGAGACCTTCTAGATGGCTTAGATAGCACTCAAAGAATTCGAGGGACGCAGATTAATCTAAACATTGGGGAGGGAAGCACGTGGAGGCAAGGAAGCACAAAAGTGAAGCAAGCAAGTTTATGCCAAGGGGAGAAGAGTTAGAGAGCACCCAAAAGCAGCAAGAAAGTGTAGAAGGAGATCCCAAAGAAACAAAGTGTGCCAAGAGAGAGCACATTGAGTAGAGAGAACACTAGGTAGAAAAGAGCACTTTGGAAGGCAAGGAGCACCAAGAAGCAAAGAGCACATTGTAAGATAAGAGAGTGCCGAGAGTAAGAGAGCTCGTGAAAGAAGTCGAGAGACACATTAGGTGATAGTGAGTCATTGCATTTGAATGTGACTTGTAGATGTCATATGGCTTATCATTTAATATAGAATTAATTTTTAAAATGACTTTGGTTTGAGTCTCTATTTATTGTTGTTTGTTGCATAATTTGTATGGTTGCTTGGTTGGGGACTTGTTCATTTGATTCCTTAACTATGTGACTCAACAAGTTGGTATTTGAGCTCAATTAAAGCTCTTGGGGAGGTTTTTGAGTAAAAGTGCATTAGAGAATGAAATGAGAGTATTGTTGTGAGTGGAGATGTATGTTCTTCAGAGAGTGTTTGTGAGAGAAAGTGTGTGAGAGAGTTGTGAGCTGTCTTAAATTTGTTTTCCACGTTAGAGACAGTTTTGGTAGAAAATAGCGGACGAGTGAAAGGTTTACAATGAATGTTAATATCTTCCAAATAGAGCAAATAGTTGGGTAGAACGTGTCTAGTTGTTTGTGTAGTGCCATACACTAAAGCTAGTAGTGGGTAGGGGATAGAAAGTTTTTCTCCATCTAGAATAGGCAGGTATAGAACAAAGGTCCTGTTAAAAGAGAGTCTAAAAGTGGGTTTGTGTTTGAGTTTTTACATCTATCTCATTTTGTTCCAAGGTTTGTTGTTTTCCTGCACTAAGCAAAACAAAGAGCAAAAGGAGAGTTACCAGAGTAGCAAGGTTGACTCAAGAAGGGAAAATGAAATGGATGTGGTGCTTGAAGTTGTCAAAGATGTGCAAGCCAGAATGCAAGCCATGAAAGAGGAAGATTGGAATAGAGAACAAGCAAGAGAAAGGGATGAGAATGACACAGATGGAGGAGATGAAGTAGATGCACATGCTGGAGAAGACAAGGATGTAGAAGAAGGGAGACTAATCAGAGCCATTTCCAAGATGTATAGAACTATGCAAATGCAAGTGTCATGTTACTCTGGGTCCCTAAATATAGACGAGCTCATGGAATGGATAACTGATATCTAATAATATTTCAAGTTTGAGGAGAATACAGATCCTAATAAAGTGAAGTTTCCCCAAACAGAGCTAAGAGGAATAGCAGGCCTATGGTGGAGACAAGCGCAGATGGAGAGGAGGAAAAAGGAAAACAAAAGATCAAAAGGTGGAAAGGAATGGCAGCCAAGTTGAAGGGTAAGTTCCTGCCCTTAAACTATGAGCTTACCTTGTTGAGAAGGCTGTGAAATTTGGGACAAAGGGAGATATCAATGCGCAATTACATTTCAGACTCCTACAAACTGACAACTAGGTCAGTACATGTTGATCCAGTTCAAGAGAAGGTCGCCATGTATGTGAATGGCTTGAGAGTGGGCATACAAGACAAGCTGTGTATGTTGAAGATATAGAGTGTGGAAGAGGCATACCAACATGCCCTAAAAGCTGAGAAGAAGCTTGAAAGAGGACAACTGAAGAGAGCAAGGATAGATGAAAGTGTGAAGAAGCATAGAGACATGCAAGAAGTTGTCTTGCAGAAAAGAGTAGTCCACTGTATGGGCTGACAAAATGTGGAGATGAGAGTGCTTCATGGGGGTATGTTGATGAGAATGCATGAGGAGAGTTGCGGCAGCCATGCATTTGATGGAGATTGTTTCAGTTGTGGTGTATATGGGCATATAGCATTTAAATGCCCACAATGAAGGCCAAGCAAAAGCTAGAAGAGGAAAAACCAATGAACTCCAAAATCTTCTTGTTAACAGTCCACTACAGACAAATGGAGAGAAGATGAAAAGGCATGTTCAGAAAGTTCCAGTTCATTCAAGGCGCCGAGAATGAACCTGCTGACCAAGATAAAGACCATGAAGACAGCAAAGAAGCAAGAAGACCCATGGAAGACAAGGAGCATCTTCAGAACCAGATCCAAGGTACAAGGTAAGTACCTTAATGTGATCATTGATAGTGGTAGTACAAACAGTTTAGTGTCTAGAGAGAGGCCGTAAATAAGTTGAAATTGAGGTGTAAACCGCATCCACAACCGTATAAGGTGTCTTAATTAACCAATGAGTGTGATATCAGTGTCTAGGAGCAATGTGAGGTTGACATGAAGATTGGAAGATACTAAGGCAGGCTGTTATGTTATGTCTTGACCATGGATGTGTGCCATTTGTTGTTAGGGAGACCATGGCGATTTGATAACAAGGTTATCTATAATGTTGTGAGGTATGTTGTTTCAGTCTTGAGGAAGGATGGCAAGAAAGAAGAGTTGAGTCCGTTGACAGAAGAATATGTTGAGGGGAATCACCAAAATAACATGGTTTTGCTTAGTGCAGGAAAACAACCCTTGGAGCAGAATGAGATAGACGCAACCCTCACAAAGAATGTGCATGAGAAGGGTGAAGAAAAGATGGCAGCTACAGGAGGTGCCATGACAGGATTTGTGGAAGGTGATTTAAAGAAGGAAGACAACAGATCTCAGACTAAGTTGGATAAGTTGGAGCCTTGTTTCCATTGGTGATAGAAACCATAGTTTACATACTCATATTTGGCAAATACTCAGCAGACCCAAAAATTGACTCAGCAAAAACTCGGCAAGACTTGGCAAATATTCGGCAACAAAATATTCGGCAACATTAAAAATACACAAATTTCTTTTAAAAACATAAATTTTATGCAAAATATAGCTACAAAATGCATCAAATGAGTCTGTAAAATGTTGGGAAAGTGTTTTCTATTAGATTTGAATACAAATAGAGTACAAAATCACATCATCATGCAAATACAACAGCCAGCTGATAAGTGTTATGAATTTATGATGATTGTCATCAAAAACTATCTCCAAATGAACTTCTTCAAATTTGCTCTTCGAATTCACTATAAAATCTCTTCAACTCATGCAAAGGATGCTCAATAGCTGTGTGATTACAAGTGAGGGAGTGTGATGCATTTATAAGACAAAAGACCATTTTTTCAGCATACTATTCGCATTTTACTTGTTTTCCACGTCCCTGCCATGTATGGCGAGTTTTTAGGCTAAACTTGCCAAATATTGGGGCAGATATTCACCACGAGTTTTGGCATTTATTTGCCAAACAGGGGTGGCGAGTTTTCTAGACGAATATTCTCCCCAGCAGAAATGTGGCGAGTACTCGCGAACAGGCAACTATGATGGAAACTATGAAAGAAGAAGATATGAATTCCGATCTAAAGCCAACAGCAAGAGCTATGGCCAAAACATGTGGGCAAGAATTGAGGAAAGAAGAGACACTTGAGTACCGGGAGCACAAAGACCAAGCTACAGGGAGCGACATATATGAAAATGAAGAGAGGCTTGAGATGAGTAGAATGCTTGCAAAGGAGGAGCCTCGAAAAGAGAGTGCAGGGGCAGAACCATTTAAGAGGCTTGACGTTGAGAATGGTCTTGAGGATATAAAAGAAGCCACTACCAAGGACAACTCGGATGTGATAAAAGAAAGTAGAGAACTTCAGCATGGAAATGTGCCAAGGACACTGAAGATCCAAAAGTGCACAGAGGATAAAGTTGCAGGCAGCAACAAATACTTAGAGAGCTCTTGTAAAACCTTGAACAACAAAAGAGAAGAAAGAGAGGCACTGTAGGGGCTGAAACAGGCCACAACTTTTCATTTTAACTATGTTTGTGATGATATGTGTGTAGGCACAGCTAAAGCAGATAAGCTTCCAAAGAACAATGCAGAAGAAGAAAACAAAGTGCAAGCATATAGACTTGAAGAGAATGATGGGAGAACGAGAAAAGTAGATAGTTTCAGCAATCATCTTTTGAAAAACATTGGCTACGGGGTGAATGCAGCCATATGCTGTAGATAGTTTCAGCCATAGTTTGCATACTCGTATTCGGAAAATATTCGGCAAACCCAAAAAACAATGACTTGGCAAGACTCGGCAAATATTCGGGAATATTCGGCAACTTAAAAAATAGACAAATTTCTTTTAAAAACATAAATTTTATGCAAAATATAGCTAGAAAATGTATCAAATGAGTCTGTAAAATGTTTTCTATTAGATTTGCATACAAATACAATACAAAATCGCATCATCATGCGAATACAACAGCTGGCTGATAAGTGCTAGCTGTTTATCTTTTTGTTATCATAGTTTTTTCTTAAAGCTTTGACCAAATTTCACATTTGGTATTAGAGTGAGGTTAAAAATATAAAATGGAAAAGTGGGTTGTTAATTGTTACAAGGGAAATCAGTTTTTATTTCCCCAATGGATTAGACTTTGATCATTTAACATATATTTGTAATTTTGTAAACACTTTTCCATAGACTACAGTATAGTATTAGCAAGGTTTAAGGTTTTTTTGTGGTTAAGGTATCGTTGGTCGTTATATGGATCAGATATCACTCCTCTGTAATGAGCCATTAAAGTATACTTTAACTTGTCACGTCAATCGTAAAGGCCAACATATTTTTCAAACAATTGATTATTCATGCACGTGTGATTTGAAATTAGATATCTGTTCATTAGTTCGATAGTTTTATATCATTTCATTACATCGTAAAGTTTGGTATCACCATGTACATCAGATCAAAGTAAATAAGCATTCTGTATTAATATATTTCTTGTCCTATGTCATCTCTTTTTTATTGTCGTCATTCTCTTGGCACTTGTAACGCCAACCATCCAATGGTACTTGTATCTACATTGCTCAAGCTCTCTATTGCACTCAGACTCAGTATTTCCACAATGGATCTAGAGGCTTTTATTCCATTTTCCTTAAAAAGGACAAATTTCAGTGTTTTATCAGCATTTTCCCCACGTATTCTGTGTTTTTTCCGCATATTCTGCGTCAGACGAGTTTAAGGCTCGGACTCGCCAATACTCGGTGAGTCCGAGTTGGCGAGTTTTCTTTGCGAGTATTCGTTTTCTCAAAATTTTGGCGAGTACTCGCAGAGTTTTCCTACTATGGTTTCAGCTATCATCTTTTGAAAAACATTGGCAAAGAGGTGAAGAAAATGCAGCCATATTCACGTGGCAGAGTAGAAAATGGAGAGATTGTGAGCAATCGGCAATTTCATAGACCAGAAAGAGGTGAAGGGAGGCCAAGCTAATGAACAAAATTCAGACTATAGTACAGAGACATGGAGGAAAAGAGTACAAGCTTGAGAATTTAACGCAATTTCTGACGGAGCTGAAGACAGATAGAAGGCTGAATTGAATGTGTCACATAAACTGAATGGGGGACAGGAGAGCCCATAGTTAGACAAGGGACTAGATTGAAAAACTTGTCTATGTGGCACAAGGGTAAGCTAGTAGCAAAGAAAATAAATGAGCTCATCAAATGTGAAGAGGAATAGTATCCACCTCTTGCAAATGAAGGGGTCACAACAAAGCTGGAATACGCAGAGGAGATAGTAATGACTCATATTACAGCTGAGATAATGGAGGTGTTGCAGGTGAATGAAGGAGAAATCTGGTAAAGTGATGGACACGGTGACAATGCCTTTTGGAGGAAGAGGTTGGGCTATGGTGAGTTAGATCCGATGAAAAAAGAAACAAAGGGAGAAAGGAGAGGTACAAAAGGAGAAAGGAGAAAAATGAAAAGAGGAGAGCTAGGCAGAGTAAAACGGATCAAGAGCATCTAGATGTCTGGAAGCCCAAAACATTGCAGAGGTACCTGGTTATCTAGAAGGGGAGACCATGGCCATCAGCCTCAATGACTAAAAAAGTGTTTTAAAAGTTTAACACTTACCCAGCACATTTGAGCAACTGCTAAAATCTCAAAATACCTCGAGTGTTTGATGCAAGAGCATCCAAGGCGTACAAGCAATCCTGAACAACCCAAAAAACTGTGTTTTGTTTTGCTCTTTTTTTTATTAAGGAAAAAGGGTCTCAACAGTTGCAGGTCGCATGGTGGTGAATTGAGCTATTTACTGTGCAGCAGAGTCCTCAAATTATTAAATAAGTGTTTTAAGAGTGAGCCCTTAAGTCTAAAGCATTGGCAAGCCTCAAGTCGCATCAAAGTGGAGCACTTAAAAGGATTTAATAAATCCTTCGTTCTCAGCTTTGTAGGGTCACCATGATGGCGGAGCTCATAAAGGATTTAATCCATGGTCGCTTTATTATTAAGGTTCAGAGGTCCCTTTATAAACTAAATTTTGCAAGGTCCGTTTTGTGTATTAGAGTTCATGAGGTCACTTATTAATCCAAAAGCTCATGGGGTCACTTGTATATATTAAGGTACGCGAAGTCACTTTATACTCTAAAGTCAAAGGGTCGCTTTCTTAAAATTCAGGGTCCTTTTAGTTTTAATTACAAAGGGGCATAGTGTCTAAGCAAATGAAATCCCATTTAATACGAATTTTATGTGAGCCTACAAAGTCCAAAAGGCTGAGAAAGCCTAAGTTCATGTGAGTGTGATATGTGTCACATTCAGAATATATACACTTGTCGAGCTCAGGCACAATATACCTCATGGGGTCTATACATGATGTGAAAACCCAAGTTGATATGAGTGTTACAAGTGTCATAGTTGGAGCTCGGAAGAGTTCACGAAGACTAGAGTGCCCAAGTGGATGCAAAGGAGACACATGTCGCATTCAAAATCAGTCCACATATTGAATATTGGGCCATTCTCTTCTTGGTTGCAGCGCTCAACCAAAAGATGGATGAAAAGGACTCTTTAATCCCATTATATAATTTAACAAGTCCATGCCTCACGCGTAGTACCCAAAAGACATGTATAAGCCATTGAGCCCATGAATGCAAGCACCCCGTGATCTCGACACATGTCACAATCACGTGGCAGTCTCAAAGCTTAACTGCGTGCAACAAAGGCGGGACATAGAAATTTCAAGTGGCCATATCTTTCACTAGAGGGAATGTGTGAGGCTGAATTTGGTCTTGTTGAAAGATCTCTTCAAGAGCTTTCCAATGGCGCAAAGTGAACTCAGGACCGCTAGACATATGTGGGTCCCTGGGAGGCCGTTTTAAAATGTTCCACAAGTAATCAAATGCACGTCAAAGTGAAATGGGACACACAAAGCTCAATAAAGTTAGAGGGCACATCTAATAGCAGTTCCTTGAGCCATGTCTATACGAAGAAAACATATAAAAAGAATTGGAGGGACAAAGCATTACAAGACGTATACAAGGAAGAAATGAAGAGAAGGCGGATTGCACACATTTGAGACTGTGTGTCCGTCTATTTATTATAAAAGAAATATTTACAAAACGGTTGATGTAGTTCTGACGATTCTACAACCAACTTGTAGTTAGGCACCTTATAAATAAGTCTTATATTCTCATACCCCCTCTTAAGACTTATTCTACATAAAGCAAAAACAAACAATCTAACAAAACAGAACTACGCTATCTTCAAACACTTTCACTTTGAAAGCAATGCTATGATAAGGTAGGGCTCCATCAAGCTGCTTCGTGACCTTCGTAAAGGTGTAGCTCCCGAGCTGAATTCCCGAGTTCCCGGATTCCATCTTCCCGAACTCCCGAAACACAAATCTCCTAAATTATTGGACAACCATCCATACCGAGCCATCCACAAGCTCCATCAAGTTGTCTCATGACCCTCGTGAGGGTATAATTCCCAAGATCCACAGTCTCCCGAACTATCTGAGCAAGCATCCATACCAAGCTTCATCTACTCTTTATCCTTTCTTGCCTTCGGAGTTTAGAGCATCTTTATATTGTGTATTCGTCACTTGTCCTCACTACTTTTTGCATCGGTGGGTCTTCAACCATGGTGTATAGGTTGTATTTGATATGACTTTACCCTTGAGCATATCATTGGCTCGAACACGACAATCCCATCTTTGTGTGACCTCTTTTCTTACAATAATGACATTCAATCTCCGACTTATCTTTATCTAATCTTCTACGATATTTTTGGTTCTAGAATAGAATGCACTTTCTTCTTTGGGAATGACCTTTTGCATCCTCTATAATTGCGTTTTCCTCGGCCTAGAAGAGTTGTTGTCATATCATCCAGAGATTAAGATTGAATTTGACCGAGGGTAAAAACTACACCGTTGTATTTTGAAGACGAGACTATTTAATAGGATAGCTTTGGCATCCTCATCCTCAATTCGCAACTTTGACTTTTGCTAGTTGTCGATCGGGGACCTTAGATTATTGATGTGGCTTGACATAGAGACCCCTTCATCCATTTTGAACCTATATTTATTGAAGTTTTAGGGAAAAATTGGCATTGATCTTTCGCTCCAAATAATATTTTTAGAGTATCCCAAATTTCCTTCGATGATCCGCATCACGTCTACATGATGAAGTTCAAAGTCGGAGAGAGCAAGGCCAATAATAGCTTTCGCTCTATCATCTCTACTTTGCCATTCTAACAATTTCGATGCATCGGTAGGTGGTCTCTTTCCCATTTACAATGCCCCACAAATTTTTATTCATAAGTTGCATTTTGTGTTTTCACTCTCCATGTATGACAATTTAGACCAAAATATTTTTCTATGGGCATTTCCATTATAATAAAATAGAATAAGTACAAGTGCTTAAAAAAATAGATAGTAGAGTACCAGGAAGTGAATTAATAATCGACCTCGTTTTTATTTTTTATTTTTTTGTTTTTGCTACCTCGACCTTAGTTTATGGCTTTTCCACCATTATGTTTTTTCAAGCCCTCGTGATTTCTTTTCGAGACCTAAACAGTTTCTCTTTAAATTTGCAACTGCATTTTGTCCTTGCGTGACTTGAAATTCTTCTCGTAAAAATAGGCAAAAATCGTGATCCTTCGCGTTTGCAGAAGCGAGCATTAAAATGCCCTAACGCATTGATTGTCTGATCAGATTGTGACTTTTTTTTTTAGAAAAACACGACTAGTTTTTCTCCTGATTTGCAAATTCATTTGTTGCTTGCACGACTGTGTTTGCTTTGCTCCTTGCACAATTGTGTTTGAGTGACTTGCGGAAATGATGGTGGAAATCGATTTTAACAGTGAAACCCGATTGTTCGCGTCACAAAGTTCAGACCAGATTCGCGACTTAGTTTTCTTCCCTCACGAAAATGAACATGCCCTAGTTCTCTGTCGAAAAACAAAAATGAAAATGTCTTTGATTTTTCTCCTTATGCTTGATTCCGTGCCCTAACGTGGCGGATTTTCTACCCACTCTCTTTCCTCGCTTGCCCTTGCTCTGATACCATTGTTAGAAGACATATAAAAGGAAGAAATGAAGAGAAGGCAGATTGCACACATTTGAGACTGTGTCCATCTATTTATTATAAAAGAAATAGTTACAAAACGGTTGATGTAGTTACAACCGGTTACTGACCAACTGTAGTTAGGAACCTTATAAATAAGTCTTATATTCTCATACAAACAAATCAAAACGTGGAGGCAGTGAAGCGCAAAGGAGAAGCAAGAAAGTATGTGCCAAGAGGGAAGAGTTAGAGAGCGCTCGCGAAGAAAATGTAAAAGGAGAACCCAAGAGAAACATAGTGTGCCAAGATAGATCACGTCATGTAGAGAGAACATTGGGCGATAGAGAGCACATTGAGAAGCAAGGAGCACAAGAAGCAAAGAGCACATTGTGAGGTAAGAAAGTGCAAGAGTTAGAGAGATTAGGGAATAAATAGAGACATTGGTTGACAAAGAGTCATTGCATTTGTTTGTGATTTGTAGATGTTGTATCACCTTTCATTTAATATAGAATTAGCTATTAAAGTGTCTTTGGTTTTAGTCTTTGTTTGTTGTAGTTTGTTGTGTACTTTATATAGCTGCTTGGTTGGGCACTTGTTCATTCAAGTCCCTAACCCAGGACTCCATCATCGCACCATCTAAACACGAGTCCATTGTTAAATTGATTGGTAGGGCAATTTCTTGCAAAATGCCCCCAGTGGTCACATTTTTACACTAAAACCATTGGTCGACCTTGATCATCACACTAGATGCGGTAACCACCTACCCCCATATTATTCGGACGTCTTATATAGTTTTGTTGCTTTCAACGCCTACCACAAGAGATGCCCTTGCGAAGCTCCCTATATCACCCAAGAACTTTATTGGGGTGACATATGTTGTAGATAGTTCTAATTGGGTAAGGACTTGAGCACCTCTATTTTGTAAATTGTACAAGAAGCTTTCTATATCATGACCATTGACTTGACAAATTTAAAAAAAAAGTAGTCTTCCGAGGCAATTGGCCTTGTTGTGCCCTTTTGTTTTATACTTTATGCACCGAAGGTCCTTCCTTCTTCCTTGATGTCTTTCTTCAATTCTCTCATCATGTAGAGCATATCCTTTTGAAGAGCTTGTATGGACTCGATTCTTTCACTATCACCTGGAATTGAAGTCTTAGTCTTAACTTTTTCTTTTCGTGTATGAGGATGATGCTTTATTCTCACTCTCTATGTCTATTGCTCGATTGTAGGCATCCTCATATGATGAAAGTGGGACCACCTTCATTTTTAACTCGGTGAGGGAGCCAACCTTTCAATAAACGATCTCTTTTTCAGCCCATCAGCTGGGTTTTTCTTTAGTTTCCCAAGCAGGTCCTCGAGTCTTCTTGTAAGCATGTATTGTCTCATGCTTACTTTGTCGTCACTTGCAAGAGTTAGTTCTTTTCTAAGGCTAGCTTGAGGTTCCCCATGTTGCTTTTCATTGTAAATATCAATAACAATCTCGTTTTCAACCCGCAAAAGTTCAAATTCTTTTTGAAGGCTAGATTAAAAGTCCTCCATGTTGCTTTTCCAATTATTGGTGCCACTTGTGTATAAATAAATGCTAACCCCCACAAGGTGGTTGGATAACATCTTAACCACGTGTGTCCGAGTAGTATGCCCATTGCCAATCCAAATTGTGATGCACATTCTACAAAGTGCCGCACTAGGTATTGATTCATTCTTATTGAATTTTGACAATCTTTATTTTTAGATGATGTGGTGCCCATAATTGTGGGTTATAGAGCCTTCTAAATTGGTGTGTTAAATATGATCCTCCTCCAAAGGGATCAGTATTGAAAGCTCATTTGCATTATCGAACACGTCTACATACTCAGCATGTTCTTCGGCAATTATCTCTACTCTCTTTCTCAAATCCATGTTCCCTCTTTGTGTTAATACCCCTTGTTGCCAATCCAATTGTTTCATTTTCCTCAATGTGTTTGACATTGGACCTTGATCTACAATTCTTCGGTCCCTTCAATATTTGACTCATAAACATCCCGCTCTTCCTCCATAAGGAAGTTTTCAATCTCTTCATTAGAAGGAAAACTTCTCTAATACTAGGAGATTTGAGTCTAGCCCTCCCCCTAGATTATGTTGGAACTACTAAGGGACTTCCCAAATATATCCCTAGAGGAAGGTAACTAATAATCTCCTCCCATTTGTCGCAAAGAGTCGTGTAGGGTGCTCAAAAACCTATGTTGGTGTCGAGTAGACCCTCCTTGGTTCCACCCTTGGTTCCAACTTCGTCTCCGCTTATGCTTCGACTAAAGCAAGGGGTTGGATTTCTACTTTACCATCTTTTATTTATTTAATTGGTTCTTCTTCGCAACCTTAATCATCTTTCTTATTGTTCCAAGAGTTTGGTCAATCTCCCATTTTCTATTTCATTTGTTCCACTACTCTATCTTCTTTGACCTCCTTTGTTTAGTTGTAATGGCATCAACACCGGTTTGTCGATCTTTCCTCTTCTTCCTAACATTTCCTTTCATCGTGTCTTTGTAGTGTTTGTTATCTTTGAATAGCTTGGTCACGTTCAGCTCGAAGGTTTTGCAAATATCATATAATGTCTAGCAATAAGCCGTGGTAGATGATTAAGGAGTTGTTCTACGTCCTCAATGACAACCAAGTCACGCAAATAGAATCTGGCAAAGTACTTGGGTTCTTTCGGCTTCTTCTTAGATGTGCACTAATGCAAAGAGAGGCCACATGGACAAGAAGTATTTTGCGAGTGCTTCCACTTGTTGATTTGTTTCGACCATTTCTTGGAGCGATTGACTAATTAGTTCTCCATGTCACCATCAATAAGAGTGGTTCTCAATAGGTCCATCAACCACCTTACTTTTGTGCTCGGTATGATCTGAGTTCTTTTAAGGCAATGGCGCCAAAATGTAGTATAGATGTTGTCTATTGAGATGCTAGACTATCAACAACAACAAGTACATAATAGTAAATGCATAAAATACCATAACAGGATATGGAATAACAGCAGTTTTGTATTCTTCAATGATAAGTCTTATAAGAATCTGATTAGTTCAGGGTCGAACTGGTACAAGTGCTCCTACCCCAACATTCCTTACACTATTTAAAGGACAAGGTCCAACAGTTGATGATTACCAAAATTGTTACAAACAACATAACAAAATTCTTTCTAATCTATTAACAAAATTCAGATAAAAGACTAACAAAACATGTCAGCTACGTTTATCCATAATTAACCTTTTAACAGACTTCCAATACCTAAATTTTCAAAGAAATGAAATCTTGTTTTTCAATGATTTCAAGTCACGACAAATCTGCTCAACTTCTTGGGGAAGCACTTGTCACATGATTGTTCACATTCCAAGTCAAATCACACCATATTATATTTTTAGACTCTTCTTTTCCTATTAAAAACAGCTATAAAGGAATTGTCATTCGGATTGTAAAAATCAAAGTAGACAAAGTGAGAGACGATAGGAATAAAGTAGAGAGTGTTGTATCTTCTCATCTCCTTGCAGAGATTCCTACTTTTTTGTAACATGCAAAACAAAGAGCGGTAGCTTCAGATCTCTTCTCAGAGATTGCTAAGACACGAAAGAAATAGCTTACATCATTTCTAATAGATAGCTGTACATACATCCCATATCAACAAAGCAATAATTCTTTTATTCAGATTTTGTTCTGTCTGCATATTCATATTTCTATTTATTCATGGTTTATTTAGCTACAATTCTACAATTGTAATGTTATTTTCTTTCTACGCATATTTATATTTCCATTTATTCATGGTTCATTTAGTACAATTCTACAATTATCTTTTATGTAATAAATTATAAATATTATCAGTAAAACACTTCCGCCTATAACACATTGGAACATTACACTCCTACAATTTACTGTGTTATCCACCAAATCCCCAATTCGATCCAGATCATTCATATACTAATATGTCACATAAAGGATCATAGGAGTTCCTTGATATTTTCAACAACCATGGATTACTAGATCCACTGTCAGCTCTCACCACTGAAGGTGGAGACTTTATGAAATTTGGCTAACGAATAGAGTAATCAAACTCTTGTATATCCTGCAATACTCTAAACCAAGATGTGTATGACGGAGAAATTGCTTGAATGACTTTAAAAGATAGGCTAAGCTACAAGCTAGCACAATTTGTTGGGCTCTCAAAGCTATCCACAATAAACTCACTTTCACTACTTACTAGATTGGACAAAATTAGCGTTGTAAGACCAAACATACAATTGTCAGAATGTTCTTCCAAGTTCAACAGCAACTGTAAGATTTAGAGAGCAGATTTCAGTCACTTCATTTATAGGTCAATGGAATCTATAACAACCTCGTCAACTTTATATTGATGGTGTCAAGGATAAGAGGAAACAGTAATGTATATCTTCTTCAACACAATTCAAAATCTTTGGTCTAAAAGGTGATATTTCATCCAAGGAAATCATGCATCAACGGTTGTTGGACATGTTTGATGGTATTTTTCTCTAGATAAACATGCCACCACCATCTAGTCAGATGCTATGCCCTCAAACATCAAAAAAAGAACATATCGTTTTCCGTGAATGTTCAAATTTAAAGGAATTATTTTGATGCACGGTTTAATTAATTTCTTATAAAATTTAAATCTAAATTTGTAAATTCTCATTTTCTCCCAAAGCAAGACAAGGTTTTCTGGTTGGGTTTAAAGTTATTCATGGTCGTCTACACCAACAAGCCACCTATCAATACCTTGTCAAGGGGTACATCATCTATAGTCACATTGTTTGCCACATAATGGGTGTCAATGATATAATGAGACAAGTAGTTCATTTTACCGAAAAATTGTTATGGGTCAGTCAAGTGCATTGAAGTACAATTGTTGATCTGTAGCTAACAACTCAGTTTGAATCATGAGCTAGCTGCGAATGAGAATCGCTCATATGATACTTATAAGTTATATCCATCAGTAATATACCATAATCGATGTTATATTTCCCAATATCTTGCAAAAATTAACCATATAATTAACTCATCACAAAAAACTAAAGCAGTTTTGCCGTTTATCCATTTTTCTATGTAGTGGAAGAGAATCATTTCTGCACTGAGAAGTTCTTATCTTCATCAGAAATGAAAGCATCAGTGTGCATTGCTTCTGAACAAGGGAGGACTAATCCAGGTGACATTTCAAGACAAATTCCCCTTAAAATGATTACCTTATCGGGATCGCAGTTTCTTTAATGGTGCTCGAAATCCAAAACTATAGTGTTGAAAAGATTATGCTTATTAAGCTATTCCTCTTCCCTTCAAACGTCGGTTTTTCTAAAAAATGTTCCATAGGGCCACAAAAATGGATCAAAAATCCAAAGAAAAAAAATGGAAACCAAAATATTAATTTATAATGAGTTCCACTTAATGACATAACCTCTTCAATTCTTGGGGACATTTGTCACAAGCTGTCTAGATTCTCAGGCAAATCATTTCATTTTCTATTTTTAAACTTTTCATTTCCTGCTTAAAACAATTAGAGAAAAAATTGTCTTCCAAATGTGAAAATTACAGTTTTGTAACTTCACATCTCAGAGATTGCTACTTATTTGTAAACAAATATAATTTTCAATATTCTTTTCATTTCAATTGGAGTATCATGTCTGTTCATTTTCCTGTACTGCAGTTCATTTCTTTCATAATGCATTAAGGCTTTGCAATTTAGTGTGTAGGCCCCCACATTACCAATCAAATTCGGATCATATCTTCTTCCACTCTCTTCTCTCTTCAGTAATCTCTGTTTTCTTTTTGAAAATTGTCTTACATCACTTTGAAGATGTAGTTGGCAAGTTCGTGATAAGGTAAAGCTATGGTCCAGGCCGTAATACAACTCTGATAAAAAAATAAAATGTACATATCCCAACAGAGTCCTGTTGATGTAGGTATTTGAACTTTGAACCTCTACAAGCTGATCACTAGTATCAACCACAATTCTTCCGATCTTTTTCACCGACCCAACACAACATTAATCAAATATAAAGCAGATGCAAGCTTTGGCATGGCATTCAAATGATCCCTACCATTCAACAACATATTAAACGATTTATCTAAAAGGAAAATTAATTTTAACATGGGGTTATATTTTTTAACTAATTATGGAATTTAAATTCCAAGGGGACATTACTCATTGTTTAAGCAAAAATATTATTCATTGTTTAAGAAAGTATTGTGTTTTATAAACATTAAAATGTCAGCTTCTATATTACAATGGACAAGCTAAATGTCTCTTTTATACATGCATATTTTATAAATCCTTAATACTTCAAGGTCTTGTGTTCCATTTTTTCATGTCTCATTCATATACTTCTATGGTTACGCAACTCTTGGGACAGGGGGCAGGGGCCATGTCTAGGGGCCGACGGGGTGGAGTTTCTAAGATGGCAAAAAGATAATCAGTTTTCGCAAATGACGGGCGGACAGCTATTACAATAATATTTAAATATTTTAACATTATACAGTGAAACTTATGGATTCAACCTTTATTTAATGTTTTTTTGGGTGTTTTTGGGATTAATATTCAATGTTTCTGATAAAAATAAAAGCATTTTTTAAGGTGGATTTTTATTTTAAGGTAAAAAAAGCATTGGAAAAGTTTTAAAAATACTTAAATTTTCTTTATAAGTTTTTTTGGAATGGAACAACCCCTGCAAGTCTCCAGGTCCCGAAACATCCGAACGCGTTCAAGATGTCACCAAAATCTAGGAGATGCATCCCTGCTGTTAAGATTTCCTTCTGATATTATTGTTTACCTTTCCATTATATGCTCTTCAAATTACCTGTTTCATAAGTTAGGTCTAAACTCGGAAACATGTAGCAAGAAAAATGCAGTGTCTTTACTGAAATCTCCCAAATGAACATGTTTTAGATGATATAGTGAACATGTGCATGCCTAAACAGTTCATTTACTAAGAATAGCTGACTGAGAAGCTGTGAAATTACCAGTCTACCACGGTACTGGCTAAATTCACCCTTGCTTGCAAAATCATCACTCCATATTTCCAATGAATTATTTGATAATGCAGGTCCAACAGAAGGGTTTTTCTTCAGCATACGCTGAAAAGCAACATCCAAGATAATGACACATAAATCATCACTGATTTTAATTGCCACTCCCTTCCTTTCCTTATCAACGAACCCAGAAGTTGTGCTTGCCCCACCAACAAGAGATGATCTTCCACTGCCCTCTGCTTGCTCATTTGTCTTCAGAGTTGAACATGACTCCCTCAACAAAAACTGTTAAAAATCAAGAGCAGTGACATACAAGACATTAATAGGCATATCTGAAAGATTCTTCAAAGGAAATCGGTTCATAGGAAGGCTATGAATACATCAGAACAGCATACTTCATAATCTTCTCTAAGAGAACAAAATCGAGGAACATCTAACATACCAACCAGAGAGGCAACGACTGAAAATGAAGTGCAAACTTGGGGTGCTGCAAAAACCCAAGCATCTGAAAAGAAAATCAAAGAAGCAAAATTAAACTCCCTTTTACAAGAACAATAACACAATTTACTTGCAACATACATCATTGATAAGGTAAGAAACGTAAACAAAACAAAAATATGATGTAAATGTGAATAGTGCAAATAACAATAATATAAATCCAGTAATTAAATCACATAGGAAAGAAAACAATATTAATTTTATGTGCATAAGATTCAAAGCGAAAAAATGATGGTTTGTAAGCATAATTTTCCTAAGGATCGAGTGTTCCATGAAGATTTGAGTCGAACAGAAAGAAAGAAAGAAATTGTATTAATGTGCACAAATGATCTAAATACATCAGTGGGACTCAAAACAATGGAAAGTTACAATATTCAAGAACTAAGATTACATAGAATCCACGACCTAAAAAAGTATATAAATACAAGAATGTTTATATTCAAACAAAGGTGTACAAAAATATTTACAACAGATACCTATTTCAGTTCCTTTTCCTTTTTAAAAGTATATTTTTTAAACAAAATAATAGGTTTATGTATTTTAGAGTCTAAATTACTAAACGTAATGAAAGAACTCAGTCAGCTAATATGTAAACAAAGCAGATGATTATCTGCTCAATATCGTTCAATTGCATTTTTTTAAAACATAAGATATGCTGGAGATCCAAGGGGATAAACAAATAAGGTAAATATGCAAACACCATATTAGGTGCAGGAAAGTACACTCTTACAATTAAAAATCTATCTTAAAATTCATTTAGCTTTTGACTAAGACCCTCTTAGTTGCATTTCTCATAACAATCACATTTAATTTTTTCTTAATGTTTCCTTCAGCGACTTCATCTTGTAATATTTTCTATAACAGAAGTCCTTCAACATACTCACAAAATACCTTTCTTTCTCTATGAAATTTTCTCAGATGTATTTTCATTAGCATAATCGCCCCTAGAAAATTAAGTTTTCCTCTAAGAAAATTGCCTCCAAACATACAACTGTTGTGATCAATGAAAGAGAGTTACAACATAAATAGACATTACGATCATCCAAAGCGAAATTTGTGGTGAAAAGTTAGTTCCCAAAAAAACCAAGAATCAAAGAAAAATGAGACATCTTCATAATGTTATTATTTTAAAATTGGTCATGGCAGTTTTCATGGCACAATCCCAAAATGAAGATTGGAAAACACAGCTTAGTCAGCCATCAAAGCTCTGTTTCTTTAAAAAAACCGCATTCTTCGTCAGCCATCACTTGAATCATCAACTGGACAAAGCAAGTTCTGCAACAACACGAACTACTTGGCATAGCAATGTAATATGCATTCACAAACAGAACTGCAAAAGCAGTCCATTGCTGGGTCTTCCCAATATTTTTCTCACAAGATGAGGTAAAAACATCAGATTTTCACAACGGCTCATACGGCCACAGAACTATCTACATCAACCATAGGGAAGATCATTTTGCAGGCTGACATAGGACTTCTTAAAATCCAACTGAACTTGCAGGCCAAAATTGTACTTCTTAACCGCCATTTGGTATTTGCAACATCCTCTTGGCTCATTACAGCTATTTAATATATAAAATACCTTCAACAATGTCCATAAGTGTGGTTGCTCACAAAGTATCAACTGTTACTCGTATGTATTTCTCAGAGTGCTATAAATTGTTGGCTCTATATTGTGGCAGAATCTTTATAGTATGTACTTAGTCACACAATAAGCTTTGTATTTTGTCATTTACAAGATCATGTCATAGTTACCTAAGTCTAGGGGATGGGGGTACGGAGGGACGAGGTTTCTGGGACGCAAAAAATTTCCTAAATTTTGGTGACGGCAAGGGGACGGCTATTAAAATAATACATAAAAATTAATATTTCAATATTTTTAACTTTTTTCAATGACATTTAGGGATTTAAACTGTATTTTAGGTACTTTCAAGATTATAATTGAATGCTCTTGGTAAAAATAACAACTTTTTAATAGTAAAAACATCAGAAAACTTTTGAAACATTTGAAAAAAATTGGGGACGTCCCCTCCAAGTCCCCAAGTCCCCAAAATGTTCGGGACGCCCAAGACGTAACCAAAATTTAGGGGCGCGTCCCCTCGTAACACTGGATCATGTTGAGGCAATTATAAAATCTTAATGATGAAATCCATGTTATCACAAAAGTTTATTCGATAACATCAATGTAACCACATAGTATTGTGCAAACTATTATGCAATGAGCAATGTAACATAATAAGAAAAGTACTTATGTAAAGAGTTGTGGGTGAGTTTTGGCTCCCATCTGTCACATCTTGTCAGTAACACATTCTGCATGTCCAATCTGCATAGAGGCTTCCCATTCATTTTCTGTCTTTATGGTTAGAGGTTACACTTTAGAGAATCATATAGAGATCATCTAGAAGATATGTCTCAATGTAGGTATCACTTTGGTGATCACCTTCATGTGCTTCCTATAACCATATAATCTTGCTACATATCTATTTATTCTGTGTTATGAATTTACTTGTGATATGCGGTTTATCGTTTATCGAATGTGATTGCATCTAGCTTCCATAACTCACTCATCACCATTGTCTATTGTCAGGAACTTTTAATGTCAACCAGGATAGGTTAATCTTTACGGCAACATGTTGGATATGTTTTGTATATTGAGCATGTTTTACACCCTTTATAGACTTTACACTCTGACACAACATGGGTGTCCGTATGGGTGATTTCATCCGTATAGGTGGTTTCATTATGGATGGGTTATGACACATGGCATTGTATGGATGGTTTTCCAACCCATGGTTTTAGAGCCATTGTATTGTAATACCATTTAGCAGCGATGTGCCAATAAATACTCACACATGGATAGGGTAAATGAATGGTTTGAGCATATACAATAAGTGAGTGTTGTTTTGTTGGGTTTTAACTTTCCTCCCATAAGGGTTTCTCAAGTTAAATATTTTGTGTAGACTGAGCATGTCATTTTTCTTTTCTGTTATATTTTTGTTAGCATTGTTTCTCCTGCTTGGGTTTATTGAAAGTTTTTCCTCTTCATTTGATATCAGAGCTAGGATTTAGATAGTTTTTCAAAGAGCAAGAGCATCTTCGCTCTATGATAATCCTTTTGTTGAGTGGAAGATTTCCATGAGAGAACCTTGCGTGTGAAGGAAGGTGACCGGAAGCTTGAGGATATGTAGTATACATAATGTTTACTGAGAAACTAAACTGTCAATAAAAGCATACACAAAATATTAACTGCATAACATACCATATCAGAGCAAAGTACCCGAACAATAGCAGCTTGTATTCATAAGATATAAGTCTCAATACAATTCACACAATACAAGGAGGACCTGACACAAGCACCCTTTCCCAACGTGCATCCTTCTATTTATGTGACAAGAAAAGCAAAATGGTATTTGGTTAACACAACCGTCAAAAACAAACATACAAATGAGAGTCATTACAAAACTACCTAAGGCTAATAACACAATCATTAACCACATGATATGTCGGCTACTAAAATATGGAATTACATTGATAACCAAGATAATATTAATATGGCAGCTACACTATCCCTCCCCTCTCCACCACCCCCTGCTTCCCCTTCCCCTTCCCCTTTTAAACAAATCAAGTCTCTTCCAACACTATTCGTATGCAATAGGATAAAAATGTGAATGAAAAGAGAAGATAGAAAACATTCCAAGGGAGTAGTTGATGTAGAAATGTTGCAACATTTATGGAGGTTCTCCTAGAGGCTTGTCTGCTATGCATCAAACCAGAATTCCCTACATCCATTGGACCCTAGAGTCAAGAAAAACATGTTTCACCTAGCATGATTCTCAACCACTTTCTTTTTTTTCAAATCAAAGCAATACAGGGTGGGTTTGGGGGACGACACCCCAAAGCCAAGAAAAATTTGACCCTTTTACAACCCTTGAAATGCCATGACAACAACCAAATTTCTTTGAAAAAATCTTCTTTTGAAATCACCTAAAAGTGTTGGATTGTATGCTGAGTTCCCAAATGGTCTTTCATACTTGGAAGCAAAAAAACTGAATATTTTCAACACATCCTCTTCCCCGGAAAAAAATCACACTCTATAAGGTTGGCTGTGATACAGACAGTGGCAGGTCTGATTTAAGGATTTTATTCAAACCTGGACTGTTTCGGTACGGGTACGGTATGCTGAAACGGCAAATTTGTAAAAACCTCGGGTATGGTACGTTGTGGGTATGTTCATACAATATATTTTTAAAAGTAAAAATATAAATATATATAAAAATTTAACGAAAACAACAAGCTTATAATCTCATAAACCTATAAAATATTAGGAAGCCAACAAGAAACTTATTATGAATCAGAAGCCATCTAAAGCAAGATTTCTTTGACTGAATACAAGAAGACCACAAAAGATTAAATCTATGAGTCCATCTACTAATGTGTAATGTCCCCTTTCCTACGCCATAGGCCTAGGGGCCAACTCGAGTCCAGGCCTTGGTCATACCCAAGGGGCTATGGACGCTGGGAGCTATTGGGTATAAATATCTAGTCCATTTTATTATTATTCTTCATTGACATGTGCATAAGTGGTTTTGAAGGGGCTAGATGTTATGTTTTGTCGTTAGGGAGGGGCCACATCGTACTTATGTTCTAATTTTGCGTTGGGGTCACTTTTGGACCATGGCGACTTAAAAGTGAAAATAACTTAAGTTACTTTATGTTATTGGCCCATCCTAAGGAAAAATGCGACTAGGACCTTTTAGGGTTTCTTTTGCATTGGAAAAAGTTACATAAGGAGTTGAGGGGAGAAAGGAAAGGATACTTTTATGCATACACTTATATTTCCTTTCATGTGCAACTGTTGTTTGCAAATATCCAGCTTGTGGAGTAAGATCCCACAGGAACCCTAGCTTCGGTGGTGAGAGATCCACCCCTAGCTAGTAGGGCACTCTTCGGTGGTGAGAGATCCACCCTAGTTTGTCATTTTGGAGCTGAAATCAGGGCTGTCTTTTAGAGATATTTCCAGAGGGTTTCAGTGAAGGGTTTTGGAGGATTTTGGGTATTTTGGAGGAGAGATTTCATGGTTTTTCAGGGCAGATCTACGGCAACCTCTTTGGCAAGGTCTAGCATCAGTTTGAAGGCATTTGCAAGGGTTTCCAGCCATCTCCTAGGTGGGGCGACTTGTTTTGGAGATTGCAGACCTGTTTTGGAGGGTTTCCACTTCCTCAAATTCTGATTTGAAGGTTGGGATATCATCTCCTATATTTATAGATAATATTTCCAAGGTTTCATAATTTTTGCATCTATATTTCGGAAGATATTAATTTTAGAAGTTTTTAGTTGTTTCGGGCACACTGTAATTTTCTGGCAGCATTTTGTTATTCGAAAAATTCCAAAAACAGATCTATAATATTTGTTATTGTATTAACAAGCTCCATTTAAAATTTCAAGAGATTTGAACAAGTATTTTCGGAGTTAACCATTATTTTTTGTTCGCTGCCCTAGATTTAATTTTCTGCAAAAATCAGATTTCTATTTGGCTGCAATTTGTCTGTATTTTGCATATTTTAAAGTGATATCCTATAAGGGATATTTCATAATGGGCTCACAAACATTCCACTTATTGTTAAGGCCCAAGGAAAGGTTTGGGGAGAAGGCAATCTTTTCATAGAGTTGTTTGGAGGTAGCCTCTTGGAGAAGGGGCCCTTTGAGCCACCTCATAGTATCCCAAAAATCATTCTCATCTCCATAATTAGTCCAAGAGAGGGAGTTGTGAAAGCATTTATGAGCATTGTATACATTTCGAATCGAGATTAAGGAAGCTTATAGAAAGCTTTAAGGTCTGTCCACTCCATCCACTTCCCAAATTTGTACAAGTCATGAAATATTTTAATTCCTTTCTCAAACCAAAGGAGGGCAGAGCAGCCTCTTGTCAAGGCAAGGATCTTGTCATTATATTTCATATTCGACAAAATCGATTTGTAGGCTTGGCACCTAGTGTCAAAGGAAGGGAAGATAGGCTGCCCAACCACCAAGTGCTTCACTTGTTCCCATGCCTTCCAAATTGGTCAAGAATAAAGGACCCACGTGGAGCAACAAGAAAGCACCCAAATGGTAAAGTCAACCAAATGAAGTCCTTTTCATCTCTCTTGACCCTTGAAGCCTATTGGCAATATTGAATGTCACACAAACTTTCCAAGGTTCAATTCCAGTCAAAGCCCTCAAGTTTTATTTATTTTTTCGCACTTGAAAAATAAACCATGTGGGTACATGTGGGTATGTATCCACAAGCCCTAGTGTACGTCCTGCACGACAATCGCACCGGGAAGTACACAAGGCCTATGGGTACGTACACACAACCTACCCGTACCCGTGCACTTGTACATTACCCGGTATGTATCAGGTGTGGTACAGGGGTACTTGACATTTTCGGGCGATCTAGATTCATACCTTATGGCTCACAACCAACATTACAAATGTTGTACGGCTTTTTTTGCTGGTTGTTCGGCTGGTTTCTAATGTACAACGAGGTTTCACCAAGTTTAGGGTGTATGAAATATCCCTAGTTGGGATCTTCAGATCTGAAAAAGGACTGTTGGAAACCCTAGAAATTAGGGTCAAATTCCCAAACAAGTCGCCCCTTTGGAAAATAGCCAAAACCCTTGTGAAACCCTCTGTAGATGATGTCGAATCCTTCTTCTATGGCTGCCGAGGTCTGATCCGAAAACCAGCTGAAAAATCTTCACCAAACTCTCAAAATCCTCAAACCCTAATTCTGAAAATTCTGAAAATACCTCTGTAAAACAGCCCTGAAATCTGCTCCAAATGACAAGCTAGGGTAGATCTTTCACTACCGAAGAATGCCCTGCTAGCTAGGGTTGGATCTTTCACCACCGAAGCTAGGGTTCCCGTGGGATCTTACTCCACAAGCTAAAAGTTGCAAACAACAGTTGCACCATGAAAAGAAAATATGAGTGTATGTATGAATGATTATCCTTTCACCCCTCACCTCCTTTTATAACCTTTTCATGCCAAAGAAACCCTAAAACCACTCAAGGCGCACTTTCCCAAAAAGAGGGCCTTATTAAAAATAACTTGAAGTTGCTTTTCCCTTCCTAGGCGCCTAGGCCCATAAAGTAACCTCAATGAAGAAATATAACATTTAATGCCATGCATGTCCTCTCAAGTCGCCAAAAAGGTACTTTAAGTGGCCCCAATGATGAAACATAACATCTAGTCCCTTTTTAAAAGTACTTTATGACCCAGTCAATAAAAAATAATAACAACTGGACTAGATGCCCATACCCAATAGCAAAATAGTGTCCGTAACCCCTTGGGCATGACTAGGGTTAGGGCACGCATTGGCCCTTAGGCCATGGGCGAGGGAAAAGGGACATTACAGTCCTCCCTTCCCAAAATTTGCTTGTCCCCAAGCAAATGCAAACTAGGATGCCGTAGAATCTGTTCTCCTTCCCAAGTAGCATCCTCAAGAGGCAAACCCTTCCATCGCACCAAATATTCTGTGATATCTCTGTTCCTGAGCTTCCTCTGTCTGACCTCAATAATAGAATCCGGTTCTAAAACCAGCTTCCCCTCCTCATCCAGTGGTGGCAACTCTGTAGAAGGTACAATGTGCTGTCCTAAGGCCTTCTTAAGGCATGATACATGGAAGACATTATGTATCTTGCTGTGCTCTGGAAGATCCAACTCATATGCAACCGCACCCACTCGCCTGACTATCCTGTATGGACCATAAAACCGGGGTTTCAGCTTTTCCGCCCCCTTCTGCTTGAGTGATGACTGTCTGTACGGCTGTAGACGCAAGAACACCAAGTCTCCTGCCTCGAAGGACCTCTCTACCCTGTGTCGATCCGCATAAACCTTCTGCTGATTCTGCGCCTTCTGGAGATTCTCCTTAAGAGCTCGCAGGATATCTTGGTTCTCCTGTAACCAATCCCGAGCTTTGGGAGCTCGACTATCTGATAATACTAAATCAGCAAATGACATGGCATCGTATCCATACAAAGCTCTGAAAGGCGTCATGCCAATACTCATCTGATATGTGGTATTGTAGCAATACTCACCCATATGCAACCATCTGATCCATGCCTGCTGATGTCCGGTCACATAACTCCGCAAATAGCCCTCTATCCATTTGTTGACAATCTCCGTCTGCCCGTCAGTCTGAGGGTGGTAGCTCGTGCTAGGAGTCAACTCGGTACCAGCAAGTCTGAAAATCTCCTGCCAAAAAGTGCTCATGAAGATCTTGTCCCTGTCGCTGATAATATTTTTAGGCAACCCATGTAGCCTAAAAATCCCTGTATAAAATACCTGAGCCACATCAGCTGCCTCATGCTTCTTGGGTAGAGAAAAGAAGTGCGCATACTTGGTCAACCGATCAACTACCACATAAATACGGTGTGCCGTGCACCATGGGAGTCCTGTGATGAAGTCCATCGATATGCTCTCCCACTTTTGCTCAGGGATGGGAAGAGGCTGAAGTAACCCTGCAGGAAAAGAATGCTCCGATTTGGTTTGCTGGCAAACCATACACTCTCTGACATGATTAAGGACATCATCCTTCATCCCCTTCCAAGTGAATCTCTCCCTGATGTACCTGTATGTTTTGAAGTATCCGGGGTGTCCAGCTAGTGGTGTGTCATGTACGGCACGAAGGATCTTGTCCTTCATCTTAGACCCCGGTACAAGGAAAATCCGATCCTTGTAGAAAATGAGATCATCTACCACCTTATATCGGTCATCTTTGATAATACCATCCATGATCTCACATGCAAACTGATTCTTGGAGTACTCAACAAGTATGTGAGCCTTCCAATCTGCTGAAATTTCGGACATAGAACTCAACATAGTAGTAAGGTGAGGTCTCCTAGATAAAGCATCAGCAACAACATTATTCTTACCTCTAGTGTATTCTATGTCAAAGTCATATGTTTGTACCTTGTTCACCCATCTCTGCTGGCGGTTGTTGAGATCCTTTTGCCCCAGAAAGAACCTCAAACTATTGTGAACCCGCTGCCCATCTCGTACCATGAACTGCTGCCCATCTCGTACCACGAACCTGCTGCCCACAAGGTACTGTCTGAATTTGGCCAAAGCATGCATGATGGCCAACATCTCCTTGTCGTAAATCGAATACCCCCTCTCCACGGGGCTCAATTTCCGACTCTCGTAAGCAATGGGGTGCCTATCCTGCATAAGCACTGCTCCAATCCCCTCACCTGATGCATCACACTCTAGAACAAATGGACGAGCAAAATCTGGTAATGCCAAGACGGGGCATGAGCTCATCACCTCCTTGAGATGATCAAAAGTCTGTTGTGCCGCTTCTGACCAAGCGAAGGCTCCCTTCTTGGTCAAGTCTGTCAGTGGGGCAGTCAATCGTGAGAAATTCTTCACGAACCTCCTGTAATAGGTGCATAGTCCTAAGAATCCCCTCAAATGTGTCAACGTCCTGGGTGGAGGCCAATCCAAAATTGCCTGTATCTTCTCTCTGTCCACCTTGACTCCCCCTCCACCAATCACATATCCCAAGTATAACAACTCTGTCATGCCAAACTCACATTTAGAAGCTTTTGCATATAGCAAATTAGCTTCTAGTATTCCCAATATCTCGTCAAGGTGGCTGATATGGCTCTCCCAAGTCCTGCTGTAAACCAATATATCATCAAAGAAGACCAAAACAAACTTCCGCAAGTGGCGGTTGAACACGTGGTTCATGCAAGACTGGAATGTGGCTGGTGCATTAGACAGTCCGAAGGGCATCACTAAAAACTCAAAATGTCCATAATGACATCTGAAAGCGGTCTTATGCACATCCTGCTCCCTAACCTTGATCTGGTGATATCCAGATCGCAAATCTATTTTAGAAAAATAGATTGCTCCCTGTAGCTCATCTAGTAGCTCATCAATACGCGGCACTGGATACTTGTTCTTGATTGTCCTCTTATTCAATGCCCGATAATCAATGCACATCCGCATGGTCCCATCCTTCTTTTTACCAACACTACTGAAGAAGCAAAAGGACTAGAACTCGGCCTAATGTGTCCCATGTCAGTAAGCTCGTGGATGCTCCTCTCAATCTCATCCTTAAACCGTTTGGGGTGACGGTAAGGAGTAGTAACTACTGGCCTAGTGTCCTCGAGCTCAATCACATGCTCAAATCCCCTCTCTGGCGGTACACCAGGTGGTATGTCGCTAAAAACTGTACTGTGCTTGTCCAATAGCCCCTGTATATCTACATGATACTCTGGCTGTCCATCCTCTGAGTTCTTGGTAGAAACCAAGCACTGTACTGCCCAATCAACCCCATTGTGTCTGTGAATCCTCTCGATCCTCTTTGCTGAAACAACTCTGGGTGCTTCTGAAGATAAACCTCTTAAGGTTACATTCTTTCCCTCGGACTTGAACTTGAGTTCCATGGTCTGAAAGTTAGTCCGAAATTCTCCAAGAGAATGGAGCCACTGTACACCGAGCACAAGGTTGGTCTCTCCAATACCAACCACATAGAAGTCATCGGTGACTGTATGGTTACCCATGGTGATACTCAACTGCGGAACTCGCTGCATGCATCTCATGGACTCACCATTGGCTACCACTACATTGAAACCCTCAAAGTCTTCTGCCTGCAGTCCCCGCTTCTCTACCAAAGATGCATCAATGAAATTGTGGGTGGCCCCACTATCAATGAGCACTACAACTCTCTGGCCCTGTAATGTTCCCCTAACTCTGAATGCCTTGTACCTCGGGGTACTCGACAAAGTAGCAATAGTCTCCTGGGGAAAAGTCTCCTCCTCCTGTTCAATCCCTGCACTATCCAATGCCTCCTCATCTTCATCTTCTAACTCCTGATGGTACCGCTCCTCCTCGTTCTCACTCTCCTCAAAGACCTCTATGAATTGGGCCCTTCCTTTCCCTCTACAATCATGTCCTGGAACCCATGGTGTGCGGCAATCGAAACAGAGTTTCTTTCGCCTCAACTCCTCCCGGTCCTCTCTCGATACAAATGGTCTCCTTGTGGTATCCTGCCTGGGTGGGGGCCCCTTTGGCTGTGAACCCTCAGTTTTCGAAGGAAAACCCTTAGGCTGATTTCGAGGGGGAAACCTCGATTTTGGAGTGGACAACTCCAAATCTCGTGCTCGCCTAATCGCCTCATGTAGGGAGGAAGGCTCAAATGCCTTCACAAATCCTGCTAAAGCGTCCGTCAAACCTGCCATGAAGAGTGAAGTCAACCTCATCTCTGAAACATCAGATACCATCACTGACAACCTCTGAAAATCTGCAATGTATTGATCCAGAGAACCTGTCTGCCTCAAGTGGGTCAATTCCCTGAAGTGCCTATCTGGGTCCCTCCTGTCAAACCTGCTCATCAATCTCTGTGTAAAATCTGCATATGTAGTGATATGCATGTGCCCCTGTGTGATCAATCCATGATGCCACCAGTCATGGGCATCTCCCTCGAGGTGTAGGATAGCAAACTTAATTGCATCTTCTTCGCGCATGGGATTCAAGTCGAAGTAAGTCTTCAACTTCTGAATCCAAGACTGGGCGGTACACTTCCTAGAGCCATCGAAGTGTGGAATAGAGATCTGCCCTAACCTCTTCTGAAACTCAGGTACCTGTGGCTGGTAATCTCTCCTAGGCCTGCTACCAATCTTCATTTTGCAATACTCCTGAAATGGCATGTTGTCTCGGAAACCCTCGCTCAAAGTCCGGTACTTCTCCCAGCAAGATTCTTCATCCACAATGTCTGCGGGCTGTCGTGTCTGCGAAACTTCCGGATCCTTTAAGAATGAAGGCTCGTGGAGTCCCAAGGGCCTGGTAGATGCATGAGGGGACCCTTGTCCCGAATGTCGACTCTCACTTCTATTACCATGTTGACCCATATTGCTGGCCTCTCCTTTCTCCGCATGAGTCTCGATCCTACCCTGTGCTAACCTCTCAGTAAGCTGGCTCAAATAGAGGTTGGTAGTCTCCTGCTGCTTCACCATGTTGGTGAACAGTTGTCTCATCAGATCTACTCCCATCTCTTCACTGTCTCTGTCTCTGTCTCCCATCCTTTAACCCTAACAGGCTGGAGGAACAACTGCTCTGATACCACTGAAATATCCCTAGTTGGGATCTTCGAGATCTCGAAAAGGACTGCTGGAAACCCTAGAAATTAGGGCTCGCAAATTCCCAAACAAGTCGCCCCCTTTGGAAAATAGCCAAAACCCTTGTGAAACCCCTCGTAGATGATGTCGAATCCTTCTTCTATGGCTGTCGTAGGTCTGATCCGAAAACCAGCTGAAAAATCTTCACCAAACTCTCAAAAATCCTCAAACCCTAATTCTGAAAATTCTGAAAATACCTCTGTAAAACCAGCCCGAAATCTGCTCCAAATCACAAGCTAGGGTAGATCTTTCACTACCGAAGAATGCCCTGCTAGCTAGGGTTGGATCTTTCACCACCAAAGCTAGGGTTCCCGTGGGATCTTACTCCACAAGCTAAAAGTTGCAAACAGCAGTTGCACCATGAAAAGAAAATATGAGTGTATGTATGAATATTATCCTTTCACCCTCACCTCCTTTTATAACCTTTTTATGTCAAAGAAACCCTAAAACACTCAAGGCGCACTTTCCCAAAAAGAGGGCCTTATTAAAAATAACTTGAAGTTGCTTTTCCCTTCCTAGGCGCCTAGGCCCATAAAGTAACCTCAATGAAGAAATATAACATTTAATGCCATGCATGTCCTCTCAAGTCGCCAAAAAGGTACTTTAAGTGGCCCCAATGATGAAACATAACATCTAGTCCCTTTTTAAAAGTACTTTATGACCATCAAATAATAAAAATAATAATCTGGACTAGATGCCCATACCCAATAGCAAAATAGTGTCCGTAACCCTCGGGCATGACTAGGGTTAGGGCACGCATTGGCCCTTAGGCCATGGGCGAGGGAAAAGGGACATTACTTGTGTACATCAACAGATCATATAGTGGTAAACATACCAAGGCGTACGATTTATCTGAAGCAAACCGCACGGATTTGTGTTGTTCGGAAGAAAAACATACAAGAGTAGCATGTCGCATAACAAAGCAGGAGATCATTCGAGAGGGAGACCATACGATCGCAATATGTACGAAATATAAGGACATTCTAGGAGAGGCGAACTGCAGTAGGAGGTTGTTCAAGGTTAGAACATACGATAATAAGATATTCAACAACAAAAAGGTGTTCAAAGTGGGGATGTATGGCAGCACGACGTTTTGGCAAACTACATCGTTTGAGTAAAACATTAGCAATAAGGCCTAAGATAGCACTAGGTCATATAGCTTGCATGGGTCTTGAGTTAGGTGAGATGAAATTTGGACTTCATAGGCCATACTTTGCCATAATTTATTATTACTATTTACATTATTTTCGTGAATTTGTTTATACTTTGTTTTTCCTCTTTTGTGTGTTGCCCGTATTAGAAGTTTGACATCAATGTCCAAGATGTCTATGTTGTCCGTCCTTGATCAATACATTTATAATTTTAAATTGTTTATTGTATCTTTGACAACCTTCCCATTCAAGTTTTCTAGATTGAGTACCTCATCCGTTCTCCAAAGTTTCTATAATCTTAAATAGTCCGAGCCACAAAACTTTAACTTAATCAGCTTAATTTTGTACCACCTGTTATACCACAAAACTAGAGTTCTGACTCCGAAGATCATCCATCGGAGATGTTTATCATGTCAATACTTTCTTCTTTTATGTGTAGCTTCTATTGCCCATTGTGTCATCACCCAAGATTCATCTAGTTCGAGCACATATGTTCGTACTTCACAGTTAGGTTGTATCTCACCATTTATTAGAATTTTGATGTTCAGCCCCATTTTCTTTCTTGTTGATATTGCCATTTTGGAATACATATCTGCTACCCATGCAAAACTGGTTGGTCAGCATAGCATCGAACTTCCTACCCTGACGTATTTTTTAAACTTTGGTGAATGATCAAATTGTGATGTTGATTGTTTGTTTATACCCTAAGTAAATAAACAAGTATTTGGTATTAGATTCAGTTCTTATTTACATGAGGGCGTAGGGGCAGTACAAGTTGTATATTCTAATTATTTTGTAAACATTAATGCGCTAACCAAAATATAGCTCCCAAAGCAACTTGCAAGACATAACGATAGAAATGATTGTGTAAAACACAAGAGGGGAAGTGTACTTAGCTGAGTCCAGTGGCAGAGGTGTTATTTGGGAGTGCAGAGTGACTGAGAAAGTTGGAAAAAACCTGGAGGTGCTACATCTCAGGAACGGTGACTGCAACCTAAGCTGGTATGCAATCGTATGGCCTGTCCTAAAGTGCAGTACAGTTCGGTCCTGAGCTATAGAGTTTCGGATAGGAATGTTTTGGTGCTCTATAACCTTTGATGATCGTCGGTGGCCTGGGAATGTATTTTATTGTCTGATGTTAGGGTTAGCAAGTGTGTGACACCTCCTACAGTGATCTGCAATAGATGAAAACCCTAGATCCCTAAACTAACACCTCATTAGAGAACAAAAGGAGATAAATCTCTGTGTGGCAGAGTTGGACTGACCCTAGTGGTCAACCCCTATTGATCCAATCCAAGCTTTGCATTACATCCCGTCGAAGGTAGAGCAAACTCCATGTAGTTCTTTTAGTGTATGTGCAATTGTATATGCAAATCTAAGTTAACCCCTATCTTACCCTTGTTTCTCCTAGCACAAAGATAGCGGGTGTAACTATAGATAAAGTAGATGTACCCTGCGCGATTGTGATATAGTGTGTTGGTGATTCCCTTTGACCCTTAGAAACTTTGGCAATGCTTTGTATTCAATTGACCTCGCAACTGACTATTGGTACTGGTCTGGTTGGCTTCAGGCCTATGTATGGGTTGCTCCTAGGATGCGTTATTGCTTTGAAGGAAATTAGGAGAGCTTGTGGTGCTTTAGGAATGTATTCTACAAAGAGTGCTATTGAAAGTCCAGGCGAGTAAATGAGTGTGTTAGACTTGATTATAAAGGCTTTTGAAGGTTGGATGTCACATTGAGGCCAACCTATTGGATGTGAAATGACACATAAAAAGATATCAAATCAAAAAGGGAGCCATTGGAGGAAGGGGAAATGGGACAGTTTGGCCTAGGACCAAACCGTGGGATGCTTTGGTCCTAGTTGTATGGTCACAAACAGGCAATTCAGGGGATTGTGCAAGATTTTGGAAAAGATGCCTTTGGAGACTATACTATTGTAGACTTATGTGATTAGTTGTGTGAGCAGTGTGCATAGATATACAAGTCATGAAAAGGAGATAGGGATAAGTCACTTGGGCTTGGAATGTGCACACAAGTCATGCTTAAGGTTCAAGGCCAAAGTTGTCATTGCCAAATTTAGGTGTCCGAGAGGACTTGGCATCACCTTTTTCTCATCCCGTTACAAGCCTTAACTTTTTCAGTCTCCATAATCTCAATGCGACTGTAACTAAGCTGAAACACTTCATAGTCTCCCATCTGCCAATGAAATATATACCGTTGAGGGAGTTGGTCTCGTCTTTGGGGCACAACTATAACTCCAATATTCCTTCATCATTTGGCATCAAACTACCTCACCCCTATACTTGTATTAGTGGTGTTTTTGCTAATTAATCATGTTTAAGGAGGTGTGGGACCACCTAAGCATGGGTTAGGTGGGCCCCACCACCTCTCAAAGTGTGCCACTTTTCCCAAACCCGAATTTGGGCTAAAAGTGGAATTTGTAAGAGGTGTTTTACTTGTTGGGGGTCTCATTTACACTAAAATGGACCCCTTGGACCCTACCTATGGGTAGGGGCATTTTTCAAGGTTCAAATGGGCCCTTCCTCCCATTTGAGCCTCTCTTGTCCACATCCAAATTAATGAACTTGTTTTATGAGCCACTTTGAAATTTGGAGTGGATTTTGTTTTGTTTATTTTTTATTTTGTGGGATATTCCTCCATTAAGTCTTTTGTCTTATGTGTGATGGGGACATGGGGAGTGTCTTGTTTTGAGAAGGAGATGGGTGACACATGTCACCCTCTCATTGGTGAGAATATTTTAGATTCTCCTTATTCCTCCATTTTGGAGGGGGTAAGGACTTCTCACCTCATTTTGCACTTGGAGTTTTGGAGAGTTTGGAGGAGCTAGGAGCTTGGAGAGCTTGGCTTGCACTTGGAAATTAGTTGGCTTGGCTTGTGAGGTAGGCCTCACACCTCTTGGTTTGGATTTATGTTGTTTAAGAAAACTATGGATTGGTATGCTTGTTTTGGTCTTAGGAATTTTCTTGTGTGTTGGTTGATGGATGTTTGATCTTGTATTTCCTTTGTTTTCTCCATCAATCTGGAGTGTTGGGAAGAGAACCCCTCTTGAGAAGCATGGAGCTTCTTGGTTGTGCTTTGGGTTATGGAAGAGATAAGGAGTTGGGTCAGTAATGTCCCCCTTTTTGGGCAAGTTAGGAAATGGAGAAATACTTGTCAAAATCAAGCAAAGAATGGATAAACCCTTTTGTATCAACCTAAAATATCCCAATGTCAGCTATTTCGAACCCAAATGGGGTTGGAACTAGCCAAGGTGGTGGGATAGATTGGAAGAAAACAATCGGAATTTAAACACATTCAAATCAGATTTTTACACAGCTGGAAACAATTATTTTCAAACCCCGGACTGCTGCAATTTTCAAAAATTCATATATTTTGCTAGAGAAGTCCAAATGAGCTGAAACTTTGGATCTTGGGCCACAAAAATATGAAGAATAATATTCCAAAATCAGTTTTCGCACAGCAAACACGAAACCCTAATTTTTCCCTAAAAAGTAGGTCGCCCAAAGCACATTTAGGGCATCAAATCAACTCCAAAAATTATGAAGTTAATTTCTCCTTATTCCTCCTAATTTCTAAAACCAAATCCAATGTTAAACTGATCCCAAACTGCAGGTCTGAAATAAATATTAATTAATAACAAGATAGCTTGCAGACAGCTGAAATCTTATAAAATTAATATCTCATTCAATACCTCATATTTTGCCACGAAATAAAGTGCATAATAAACTAGAAATTAAGAGTTTTCCAATGCACTATAGATCTGAATTTTTTTATCAATAAAACCTCATCAAAACAGACCCAGAAATCCCAAACCAAGTCGCTAGGGTTAGAGAAAAATATATAAAATATTTCCAGCACTTTACTAGCTTCCAATCACACCAAAATAACTGCCCCTTGCCTTGAAATAAATGCTAACACAAAGCAGATTTCAGATCTAGCTCATATGTTATTAAAACATGCTAAAATAGTCTCCAATCTAAGTCGCCATAGCCAATAAATAACAACAGAGCATAAAAGATCCCAAACCCTTCCCAAAAATGAGCAATAAACATGCAGATCTCTTCCACAAATAATAAGAGCAATGATCACATTTCAATTGCACAAGGAATAGATTTCCAAACCAGTTGTAATAGATTTGCAAAATGAGAGTCTTCAATAATGAGAGCATCAACAACATAGGGCATACATCCCTTTTCTCCAAGCATGGAGTAAAATCAAATGATCAATCCAACATAACCCCACTAAAGGAAATGCGACCTCCTTTTATAGAGTTAAGGGGTGCAACATTCAAAAAGGCCAACCTTTTTCCTTTTGGAGGGAAAACATAAACTCTCATTATAATAAAATATTTAACAAATTAAGACTATGTGCACTTTATTATTTTTAATTAAATAATAAAAGCAACTATCCTATGTGCACATTTAAACTAACTAAGAGAGCCCTCTGCAAAGTGCAAGACATGTTAAAGGGTCACAAAATAGACAACAGATATCTTAGGACCATCTTCAAGTTCAATCCTCAAACCCATGAGAAGAGAGAATGGGTTGAGGGTCTTCAAGTCTTCAATTTCAACAATGTCCCAAGAAGGGACATTACATGGGTTCTTGAGACTTCTTGCAAAGTGATGAATTCATTTGGAATTGAAAATGTGATCAAATGGGAAATCTTGCCCTCTTACCCTCTTCTTCCTCTTGAGAAGCTTGAAGCTTCTTGTTGGTGTTTGACTTTGGTTTGGTATTTGTTGGTGTAATGAAACCCTCTTATTCTTCCCATACCTTGTGCATCTTGGAGGCATGCAACATCTCTCTCCCATGGGCTTGGAGGGAGGCTAACATGTCCTCCATTCTTTGGAGATGGCATGTAATGATGCCAATTGGTTGGGTGGACAACCAAGCCACTCTCTTGTGATGGAGACATCCTATTTGACCTCTCTTGAACTTGCATGGATTTTTCTTGCTTGGAGAAGAAAGGTGTTTTCCTCAAAAAATTGACATGTTGTTCCCTATTTAGGGAGGCTTTTCCACTTTCATTTTAAGAGCTTGTATAAGTATCACCCAAGTTTGTGGGGAGAGGAAAATGTTTATTAGGTTGCGTATGTAGTGAAGGACATCATTGTTATACATTTTGCAAAACTTATTTGAAATGCATATGATAAGAGTATGAACTCTTGATGCCCCAAGTCATCTCAATGGGGTAATGACATGGACATATCACTATAAATCCTCTTGCAGTCTAGGTGAAGAGAAAATGTTGTAAATTTCTTTGCAAAAAAGGAGTTCCTTGTTTTACTTAAATTTCTCAATGGTTTTGGTTGGTGTCAATCTACTTAATTTGATGTGATTCAAGATTCCTCCTTAATAATTTTAAAATGTGAGTGTTGTGTGCAATCTTGTTAATAAACTCTTATTTGGGATAAATCTTTTTAGTTTGGTGGTTACAACACTCTCAAAATTCAATGAAGGTTTATACATTGTAAGAGAAGTTTACCTCTACCTAAATTTATTAGATCTCTAAGTCATTCTTCTTGCTTTTGGCTTCAAGTTATGCGAGGAGAAAAACTGAAATTGTTGAATGGAAAGGAGTGTGGATTTGTAATTTATTGCTGAAAACTTCAATTACTAGTAGTGATGTAACTTGCAATATGGAAATAAGGAAAGACGACTTGAATTGAATTTATTATTGCTTGAAAACCATATTGGGATTAGGTGTAATTCTAGCATAATGGAAGTAGAAAGTTGTATATTGTTGCACGAATGAAATTCTCTATGGTGTTGTTATTTTTTTATATATTTTATTTGAAATAAAACACAGGCAAAACCTTGCCATACCATCACTACCCCTTACTTTGGCGTTTGGCCTCCCGCCCGGCCACGACATCATACCCTATGGATGAATATATATATATATATATATATATATATATATATACAATTTTCATATGCTTACTCTATTGTGTTGCCACCCTAGATTAGGGTCGGGTTAAATATGTATATATATATTGTCATGTCCCTTTGAGCCTAGCAAAATGAAGACCTTAACCCATTATTCCTCCCCGTGGGTTCAAGGAAAGAAGCAAGAGGAAGACTTGGATGACATTTTCTAAATAAATATTTTCATTATTATCATATTCCAATTGGGAAGCCAAGCACTCCAATAGAACTCATTTAATTAGAATGTAAAGTATTCGAGCATGTAGGCTCCAAATACAAATTAGATAATTAAAAGGTACTTATTATATGGTCGGCCATACGTTATGTTGAAGCACCCCTTATGGTTATAAAAGGAGGTAACTTAGCCTTTTGATATCATGTGTGAGTTCTATTATTTCGGGAAGATTGCTTGTGAAGCATCTCTCTCCCTCCCCTAAGGACTAAAACCCTTGAAGAGCCTTGTGTGAGGATGAAACCCTTCACCAAAAGCAGGAAAACTTCAACACGGGAGTCTCCACCCCCTTGAGGGATCTCTTTGTTGCTGTAATCTTCATTTCCAGCCCTAGGCGAGTTGCCCTAAGGAGCTCAATTGGTCATCAATTGAAGATCTTTGCACTACTTTTGGTTGTCAATGCATATTTTCCCATTTTAAGGTGGAGCGACCTACTTTGTGGAGTATCTTTGCATATTTGTTGGTTGTTCTAAGTGGAGCGACCCACCTAGGGGAGCATTTCGGTACTTTCTTGCAATAATTTCATGGTTTTGAGATTGGAATAATATTCTCTATATTGGACTATTTAATTAATTTCTGCAATTGAGGGTTTTATCATAAAAATCAAATCTCTCACTTCCAAGCTTATAAAAATCAGTTTTCTTGCATGATATGATTGTTGGTAATATATAATGATTTTAGAAACTTAGACTTAGCTGATTTCAAGGATTTTGAGGGCACAAAAGCGGGTTTGAAACCCCAAAAAGGGTTGCTGCCCTAGAAGGGTGTTTGCTAGCAGCAGTTAAGGGTTTTTATCTATTTATTTCAGTCACTAACAACCTACTAAAAATCTGAAAAGTGTTGTTTATCTTCATCTTTGCATAGTGTTTTGTAAGTCCACAAAAAGGGGCATCACATTTACATAAAAATACTTGAATATACACATAGTGGCTATGTATATATAGACGTGCTTCCGAGCCTCCTTGTATATATAATAAGATTAAATACAAATGGATGTAAATGAATAGATATCCCTTGGTCTCCATAGAAGCTCCAGTGAGTAAACCAGTGAGAAAACCAGCAAACAAGAAAGAGAATAAGAGAGGAGATGGAACAAACAAAAAGAAATAAAAAGTTATAAGGATGTTTAGGGTTTGAAAACCATGCCTTTGAAAACCATGCCCATGATCAATGGTGTGAGATCTTCCCAACCTAAGGTCCTCATTTATCTTAGGAAATGCCACTTGACAAGGGGCCTCAACTTTGTTTTAACTTTTAATGTGCTATGGGATTATTTCCCTCCTCCAATTAAATAAGTTTAGATAAATACACTTGCACTTCAATGGTGCTTTCGATGCTTGGGTTCAATTCTACCTTTTAAGAGGCCAAATATATTTCTATGGGCCTCATTAAGCAATTCATGCCGAATGATTCTATTAAACCCGGGAAGTATCGTATTACTTTATTTTAAATAACCTCTTGTTTAGTTTAGCATAAACTCCTTGGTGGGAAGAATGCGACGTACTTAATCCACTAATTTTCTAAACCCTAGTCACCTTAATTTGAACAAAAGAATACATGTTGGATTAAATATATCTAACCCTTGAGAGTATTAGTTGGACTAAACGGTTTGTTCGCCAATGCAAAGATAATACTTGGCTTTATCATCACTCCGCATTTAAGTGCATCGTTTGAAGTGGACGTTAATAAAATGCAAGTCCTCTCGCTTTGGTGTTATTAGTTTCTGGGTTATATTACTCGAACCTCTTGGTGGGAAGACTGTCCCTAAACCCAAGCATCGGGCAATATCAAAACTAAAGCTATAGCTACTTTATATCTCCATTTATGGGATTTAGCTCGAATATTGCAATGAGTTGATCATGGAATCCATAGTCTCGGAAGAAGCTTTCCTTTACCATTATTTCACATAACTAAGTCTATAGGACCTAGAATTTATTGATCGTAAGTAACCCTAGTCTCGGCACAAGTAGTAAATGAGATTACCAAGGTCAACTTTTATTGGAGTAGCGGATTGGCTTATTAAGTGTTAATTATTAAATACTTAATTAACAATTTAAAAAAAATTGCCTCAAATTTTACTAGATTACTAAGCTAGCTAGCAGTATGTTTTGGGTCGACAAACCTTGGGCATTACAATCATCATCCAGAGCATGCCATTTCTCAAAGCTCATACTAATACAGTTCATTGTCATCACTCAAGTTAAGGTCATCTTCTTTGTGTCCTTTCCAATGCAAGGTCATCTTTTTCTCGCTTTCGGTGCCCATGGCTCGATTGTATGCATCGTTGTATCTGAGTCTTATGTTATAGTACGCAAACCTTCTTGTGTTTACCATGCCAAGTATTATAGATTTCAGCGATAATTTCGTTGTCATCCCTCAGAATTTGAATGCTTTCTCATAGTCTTTCTTGAGTGTTTCCCATGTTGCTTTCTCGAGCTTTGTGTCTTTGTGTACTAGTCAATAGACATTCGCCAATAGGTGGTTGTGAGTTATCTTAACCACGTATGTTCATTGATAGTCTAAATGGCAATGCGCATTTTGCAATGTCATACGAGATCCTCCAATCCCTCATCGGAGAACTTTGGCAGCTTTTGTTTTTCTAGAGATGGCATTCATGGGATAAATATAGCTCCGACGTGGCTTTCAAATACAAGTCTCTTCATTAAGAAGGTCAACGTTGGACATTTTTCTTCTCTTCGCACTATTGGACACGTCCCTACACTTGACCATTCCTTCAACAAGGATCTGTAGACTATCTTACACATTGTCAAGTCCCTCTTTGTTACTTCCATTAATGCCTTTGATTCAGAATACACATATCTGAAGATTTATGCTTGTCAGGCCAATAAGGTATAAACGGGGCTTCCAACCTTTGCAAGGCAACAATAGAGGCCACTGAAGAAAAACTAGGCTTGCAAAGCCAATCAGAGTCTTTCCAGGCCTGCAAAGCTTCCTTAGTTTTGTGAAGCACACTCAGGCTTGCAAACTCATTGCAAACTTGCAACGGCATTCTAATTGGCAAATCTTCCAAGACTCACAAAGCTCTCTCCCGGCTTGTCACGCTCCCTCCCAACATGCAAAGCTCCAATACACAGTAAGTTTGCGAAGCATCCCTAGGCTTGTGCAGCTCCTTTTGTTTTGTGCATCACCAGCATGAACTGCGAAGCTCCAAATGGCTTTGAAAAGCTCAAATTAAGCTCTGCCAAGCTCGAATTGAACTCTGCAAAGTTCGAATGGCTTTGTGAAGCTCAAATTAAACTCTGTGAAGAGCACATTTTTGCATCTTATTGCTGAACTTTTGTCCCAACGGTGCTAAATCCTACTAAATCTATTCAACCAGTTCTCAAGTGCACTATAACTTTGTGATCCAAGGGTGCTCTTCCATCATAATGCCATCATTACAAACTTTGAAGACACATTAAGCAGGGTAATCAACCAACCAACTAGTAATTGATTCAAAGCTACCAGCGTTGGGAATCAATTTAAGGTTTCCTCCGTTAGTAAGTTCGTTGAGTGATTGATTGACAAGTGTCCCGTACACTTTAAGCAGATTTGCCTTGTAATTTCTATGTGGTTTTGTATAATTTATCAGAGACCATCTGTAGCAAGAGATTTGATCAGCCATTGCCGATGCAGTCTTAAACAACTCTTCTAACATGAGTGGGTTATCCCACAAGATTCCTACCTCCAGAATAGACCTCTTCTTTATGCTGTAAAGCAGCAAGATGCAAGCCCGGTGAGCTAGCTCAAGTGGTTGAGTGCTAGTTGCCAAACATGGGAGGTCTCGAGGTCGATTCCTCGGGCCGGCCATCTTTGTGGTAGGCCTCATTTGGTGTCCCTGCATTCCTCAACTTACAGGGGGTGTACGCGGAGGGTTTCCCATGAGTTTAGAACTTTGGAAAAGAAAAAAAAGCAGTAAGATGCTGAAAATGTTATATTCCTTTTCGGTTGTATTATGGAGATTTTTACAGGATCCATGAATATGATATTTTGAGTGGTCAAAATAATTCATTTCACTGCAAAACATGTGTAGAGTGCAAAAACCTGCCCCTTGAATATAGCTTGTCTGTGTTAGGCATGTACTCAAACTCCCTACAAGTAAACATTCATATACCCTACATAGTAGATACAGGAAACAATCAATCACAGTGTCATCAATAAACTTAAAAACTAGAAGATGCTGCATGTGCTTTCCTGAGTGCTGTCATAGTTTTATATACAGAGTAAACTTGATCGGCAACTGCCAATATAGTTGAGGCTGAGATGAGATTGGATTCATTAATATTATGTCTCGTTTTAATTATGTTAGGATTGCTTTTATGCATTACTTGTTTTCAAAACACACAAGATCTTATACTGTGCTCATGCGATGCAAGATGTGGTAAGAGACGAATATGCTTTTCTTCTATACTTGCAGCAGAAAAATTGGTTCCTCAGATTTTGGAATAGAATAGAAGTAAATTTAGCTTTTAGAATGTCTTGAAGGCCCACCTCTAGAAGATATAAGGAAAGCCTCTCTTCATGTCCATCAATACATTGCAAATTATTACACCCCAGGGCAGTCATAGTTTCGCATATGCATTCAGCAAATTCAACTTCACTCTCATCAAAACTACCAGTCCCTGAGGCTGAACGATCCAAAATATCTCTAGCAGAATTCATAACGATCTCAAAGATAGAAACCATTGTTGAATCAAAGTCCAAAAGAGTTTCATCAGATGGCCTTCGCCTGGAACACGAGAAGTATACACATCAGTCTCACTAGAGAATTTATCTCCACCAGTAACAAGAATATGGCCAATGTGCCCAGCATACCTTGAAGCAATCAGCTTAAAAATTCACAAGCAATGAGACGAAACTCAAGATAGAGCAAAAGGTGCCCACATCTGTAGAAAGAGGAAGTAATTAGCTTAATTCGCACAATTGCAATGCGATAAACGGATAAGAGGTGGGATCAACCATGCTACTGCAACTTACTCTTCAGTCAAGTGAGAGCTTCCTAGAAGTGGGATAGGGGCCCATTCTGCATATGCATTAACAGCATTAAGAGCTGATGTGACCGTAGCAGCATTCTGTTTGGCCATGTCTATCTGATTTTGCTCCACAGCATTTACAGTCGCTTCTAAATGTTGATGAAGCAACTGCAGAAAAAGAAAATCTTCCTATCATTTGAATAAAATGTAAATTGAACTTTACTTTAGTAGAAGTCATTTTCCCTTACCATGTATAGTTGATAAAAATTTGTGGCAAAGAAAGTGTAAGACTACGCAGTAATTGCCTTCGTCGATCTCCTGTGGGAGGAAAAGAAACAATGATTTGAAAGTGAAAATATGTACAGTAAAAAAGTAAAGATAGTTGTTGCAACTTAAATTTTATTTCTTAAGCAAAGGTGACTTATAAAGCTCATTATCAGAAATGCATGAGTAGTCAGTTAGAATAAGCAATGACAATCAATAAACATCCTCTGTATAAGAACCTTCTAAGTCTTCATTGTGCACAGTTATGTCCTCTGGAAGCCACCTCAACACCATAGCCACCATTTCTGCCTAAACAGGGCCAGCAAAAATCCCGCTCTGACCATTATTGCATGCATATTTTTAAAGAAATGACTATAGGAAAGACAAGATATCACTCTAACAAATGTTACAAGAGGCATACATGTATTGGACTCTGGCCACTTAAGGAAATAACACTTGATAGTAATTGATCCCATAAAGGAAGTTCTCTCCTTGCAACCTGTAGAAAGAGACACCATCAGAGAGTAGAATATGTTATTATGACCTCTGTAAAATACAAAACTGAAAAATGTCTATATTGGTAAGCTTCTCCTCTTTCACTGTATGACACAATGTAAAGCAGAGGAAAAGGTAAACACAGCAAGAATAGTGCCATATTAAACAGAACGACTGCTAAATGCAGCACCATCTTGAAGATATGGCTAAGCAAGATGTTTGTTCTAATAAAAATGCTAATTTACAGAAAACATCCATTGATCCAATCGAACCTCAGCAACAAGTGCTGCAGTCTGGCTCTTCAATACCCACACTTCATGAGGTTTTGCTACCTCACAAACCATGGCAGCTACCACCTCTGCAAACTGTCTCCTTTCTTCACTGCCAAGCTCCTCCCATCGCAGCCGCACTAAATGCTGCAATAAAGTATGAAACATAAGCTGATATGTGGAGAATTTTTCCATCAACAGTTTTCATCCAATGGATAGACATAAAGAGAGACATTACCAGAACCATGTAGAGAATGTTTAGTGTTATATTTTGTCATCACTTGTACATATGCATCATCATAAACAAAGTATTGATTTGATAAGAGAAATCATAATATCTGATCAATGCATAATTATGAATTAAGCATGTGTTTGATAATCCAGATGTTTATAAGAATCGCAATGTACTAGTGACCCCTGTTATCACTTCAGGATAGTTACGTTATGGTAAATTTACATGTGAACTGTTGCAATCAACCTACATGCCTATCATGTTGCCTTTTTATATGTTCACATTGGGTCAATACCATCGGTTTTCTCAAAACTGTTATGATCTTAGTTTCTTCCTAAAATTGAGGCCTGTGAATGTTAAAGAATAAGACTGTATATTACAAATATGATTAATTTAGACATTCCTATTTGTCTGATATTATGCTATGTTCATTTATAGGTATAACTATTTATATCATCTACAGAGTAGTTATATGTACATATATGATGTTTCCTGTTCAAGTTTTTTAATGTGACACTAAGAAGTTACTCTCTCGCATGGTTGTTCTTCTGTACTTGTGTTACCCATATGGAGTTTTTCTTTCATTCTTGTCCTCCATTATAAGCATCATCGGCCCACAGTCATAGTCATTCTAAAATTTAAAATTATTGAAGAAACACATTCAAGAGAAAATAAAATAAATAAGGATTTGAGTTTCCTATGACAAATCAGTCAGCAACACATTGAACAAGAAATAGTAAAAACATAAGTGAGATCACAACAAGTGGACAAGAATGTTCGTGTGAAATAAAACTATGGAGACTTAACATATTTAACGACAGACATTTAATATCAAAAATTATGTAAAATCATCTGCAACAACTATTAAATGACAAATATGTGGGTGCATGTACAATTATGTATAAATGTATCATTAGGTTCCTGAACCACAGAAGATTTTATACTGGCCAAGGTCTCCACAAATTTGTGGATTTAATACTGTTATATTATGCAAGAGTAAAGCCTGAACCAATGGCTAAGTCTTCATCAATTTTGAAATCCAAACTCCCATAGCAAAAACATCTAATGTTTACCGACGATGAATGAAAATATATAAAAACCAACACTGATGGAAACATCATATACACAACAATTAAAAAAATTACCACAATTATTGGAGAAGATAACCAAACAAAGGCATCAAATAATTGTGGGACTATCCGACAATGACATATAATATTTATGAACATATATCTACCGTCGTCTGTTTTAAGTCTTATACAAAAATGCCTGATTTTCCATTCTCTGTAAGACTGCATGTGAACATCTCTCACTGCATCTATGTATGTACATGTATGTGTGTATAAAACCACATTGTAGAGAGAAAACATGGGTGGAGATGAAAGGATAATTTAAGAAATAAATAGGAAAGTGAAAATAGCATATAGATGCTCAAATTTATAATAAATTGGGAAATTTAAAACAAGGAAATGCAGAATCAGTAAAGAACTATAACCAAAGAATGTTAAATCTCACATTAATGTTGGAAAAACATCTCAAAGACAAATTAAAACAGCGCTCTTTTATAAATGGACTCGGGAAACAAATGAGAAAAGTTAGAGTGAAATATCCCTTGTGGGATACGACTTAGAAATGCACAAAATACTGACAATTTGCAGCCAAACAGAAGTCTGATTTTTGCAGAAAATAAAACTAGGGCAGCGAGCAGAAATAAATCTATAACTCCCAAAATACTTGCCCGAATAACTTGAAAATTTATAGAGAGCTTGCTAACAATTAAACTAACACACTAGGAAATTATTTTTGGAATTTTTCAAAAATTAAATGCTGCCAGAAAATTACAGCATGCCCTAGGCAGCTGGAAAACTTCAAAAATTCGTAACTCTCCGAATACAAGTGCAAAAATTATGAAACTTTGGAAATAATATTTATAAATATAGGAAATGATATTCCAACCTTCAGATCTAAATTTGTACCATTGGAAACCCTCCAAATAAAGGCTGCAATCTTCAAAACAAGTCGCCTAGCTTGGAAAAGGGTTGGAAATTAATGAAAATGCCTTCAAAGTGATGCTAAACCCTGCCCAAATGGCTGCCATAAATCTGATCTAAAAACCCTTTGATTATCTCCACAAAATGTCACCAAAACCCTTGAAACCCTTCCTCTGAAACCCTCTAAAAATGCCTCTGAAAACAGCCATGATTTCAACTCCAAAATGGCAAGCTAGGGTAGATCTCTCACCATCGAAGAATGCCCTGCTAGCTAGGGATGGATCTCTCACCACCGAAGCTAGGGTCCCTGTGGGATTTCACTCCACAAGCTGTAAATTTGCAAGCAGCAGTTGCACATGAAAGAAAATAATTATGTATGCAAGAATGACCTTCCCTTTTTCCTCCCAACTCCTTATATAACTTTTTCCAAGGCAAAAGAGCCCAAAAAGCCCAAGTCGCATTTTTCCCTAGGAAGGACCAATAAAATAAAAGTAACTTAAGTTATTTTTCCCTTTTTAAGTCACCATGGTCGAAAAGTGATCCCCAACGCAAAGTTAGAACATTAAGTGTCATGTGGCCCCTTCCTAGTGACAAAACATAATATCTAGTCCCTCCAAAACACTTTATGCTTATGTCAACAAAGAATTATAACAAAATGGACTAGATATTCATACCCAATAGCTCCTAGCGTCCATAGCCCCTTGAGTATGACCAAGACTTGGACTCGAATTGGCCCTTAGGCCTTTGGCGTAGGAAATGGGACATTACATAGAGAATTGTTCCTAGTTCCTATATCTATTTATCATGACATCAATAACAAATGCTTGATGTGGAGCAACAAAAGCAATTAGAATCACAAAAGCTATGAAAATATGATGATGAAGATGCATCAGGTCTGAAACTATCATTAAAAATATTCTTAAAATCAAACAAGTGAAACGCCAAGCTTATGATGATTCGAATGTAAAATGGAAGGATGTGATATTAGATAGAAAAACACCCTACTAATCTTTGTACCACATGAGATGTAAAAATTCATGACATGAAGGAGTGCTCAAATAATTTGAAAATCAGTTCAAACAAGGAAAAGTAGAAATGTTGTCACAATCAACCCCAACAGACAATGGTTATAAAGATTCACGCAATCAGCACTCAAAAATAACAACAATAATAGAAATCCAAGATCTCCAATTCCTCACAATACGAAAGGGAAACCAATGGTTCAATGCTCACAATGTGATAAATGGGACCATTTTGCTAGAAAAAGTCCACAAGGACAAGCAGAAAAAAATCGTGTACAGAATATAGAACAGAAGATGATAAAAATGTAGATTACCCATAAGAAAAGAAAATATAACTGAGTAGGATGATAAGGAATTACTAGCAGTTACACAGTCAACCAAGAAGAAATTAGAACCCCGCAATTTAATAGATAAACAAATGGTGCAAGATGTGATCCACGTTAGTACCAATTAGTTATAACATTGTGTAAGTTAGTGCCACCATTGAGGCAAGCCAATGAGGACGGATAGAACCCCAAGTAAGAATCCTCCAAAAGAGCAAATTAGATCACACAGCCTAATTCAATGTCACCATAGGCACCAAAGAATGAGAATAAGCCTCGAAAGGTAGACCCCTAAGTAAGAATCCTCGAAATAAGAAAAATCATGAAGATGATAAAGGTAACTAACAAAGGAAACAAAAGAACACAAACAAAAGATAACTACGACTCCATTATAGTAACTGATGGCATTGCTAAACCGTACTAAGTAATTGTACCATTCAAATTGATATTGTCATGTCTTTCGCAACTTACATAAAAACTCACACCAAGAAATACTAAAAACAAAAGGGACAAGTATTCTTGAGAAAGGATCGCATCCCAAAAATTACAATCAAAATTATAGATTTGCCTCTTGACACAATTATTTATGGGGGTCAGGTTGGGAAAATATCCTTCCTAAAAAAGCATGGATTTGGCTGCAAAATATACCATGTTACCCTCATGTCCAGATTAGGAGTGGCAAACCACATAAGAATCACTCCGCTAGGCCTATTGTCTGCTCAAGAATAATAATTGCAAAGAAGTCCTTGATATTAGATTTTGTGACCATAAAAATAGCAAGTGTTTTTTCCTATTAGAATGCTATATTAGAAAGGCCATGGCTTAAACAAGTTGAAGCCATCTATAATTGGAAATATGATACAATTGTCTTAAAGAAAGGCGGTGAAATGATGATGAGGGATAAGCAAAATCATGTAATAGGGGAATTTCTAGTGCAGCATCTGATTCAAAATGATCCGAAACCCGTGAACAAGTCCTACAACTGCATGACTGCTTTGAAGACAGCAGTTATTCGGATAGAGGATCCTTACAGTGGCAAATGAAATAATATAAAAAATGCTCCAATCTGCATATCTGATAGGAAATAAACAGTGCAAGAAAGCAATGCGTTTTCTTAAAACAGAAAAATAATATCCACTTAGAACGAGGAGGATTTAATCAGCTTATTTTACTCAAATAGAACCTAGGAGGTGACATAGCTGGTACTACAAGCTGACACTGAACCACTGCCTCAAGAAGGCCCTAGTCACTGACAAATTTAAATTAGAGTTAAAAGTGGGCAGCAACTGACCATAACCTGTCTTAACACTACAGAGCCCACTATCGGTGTCGGACCAAACCCACTCATCGGGTTTAGGCTTAGAGCATATATGGACATTGGCTAGAGTCTGGATTAGGTTTAAGAAGTCTTCTTCAAACTCCTGATTGTGTAATATCCCTGCAAAAACTTTAGATAAATCTGGATATTTTGTCAAAAAAACCCAGGGCAGCAGTATAAAAATACTAACTTCTATGACAGCAGCGACAATCTGATTTTTAAATTAAAAACAGCAAACTCCATTGTGCCAAAAACAAACTTTTATTTATTGATCTCAAATCAGCTACAGTAAAAATACCAGTGTCTAAATACACTTATTTTCTTACAATTGATATTCTAAATGAAAAGATAGATGAAAGATAAGAGCATGCAAACTGTTTTGACTGAAATCTGCCCCCAGATACTGAAGCCCTAGTTGTACTTGTTTTGGATGTAGAATTAAGCTTGAAAAGTGTGCCCTAGCTGCACTGGATGAACATGTGTACCTTGAATGACCACTACAACCCCTGAATGGAATTGCCAAGCTCAAATGTGAGGGATTTTGTCTTCTATTGTTGATGCAGAAGCAAAAGCTACTTGCAGACAAAGAAGTAGTTGATAAATTTCCAAGATGTATGAATAATAAACCCCAAATCTACCTTTATAACTTCCAAGGCCCTCTCCAAAGTTGGCGCCCCCTCCTAAAAATAGGAATAACAATATAAAATTGTTTTATCCTCTCTCCCATGTTGGCACCCCATCCTAAAAATAGGAATAAACAATATAAAATTGTTTTATCCTCTCTCCATCCTAAAAATAGGATCTTGATGCTCATGCAACCCATTCTATCTTTGGCACCCCATAATAGAATGTTTTATTTAATTATTATTCTATCTTTGGTGCCCCCAAAAATAGTTCTTTATTTTATTATTATTTTATTCCACTTTTGCTTTTGGATTAAAATATAATTCAAGTGTCATTTTTCCAAATAAAATATAAAAATACCCTTGGACCACTTAAATTAATTTATTTTCCTCTTTAATTCCCCTTAGCCTACGGAAAATAAAAAGAATAGGCTTCGGGTATCCAGAATCAATTAATTCTGAAAAGGGGACATTACATCCGCCCTTCCTGAATTGCTTGCCCTCAAGCAATTGCAAACGGGATCCAAAATCCACCTTGGGAATTTGCAATTCCCAAACCTCCATGCGTGTGCTTGCTACCAATCTTCATCATGCAATAATCTGGAAATGACATATTATCTCAAACCCCTACTCAAAGATTGGTAGTTTTCTCAACAAGACTCCTCATTAATCACCTCTATTGGCTGCCCTTTATTACTATTATCACATTTTTCCCCATTATTCCCAGATCTCATCTTATTCATGTTTTGTGTGAGTTGGCTCAAATAAAGGTTAGTGGTTTCCTATTGTTTCACCATGTTGATGAACATTTTCTTCATAAAACCCACATTGAGATCTTTCTAATCTACCATATTCTGACCTTTTCGCCACCCAACACGCTGGAAAAAAGCTGGCTTTGATACCACCGTAATGTCCTCAAATGGACAATTTTTACCCCAGATGGATTTTCGCAAAACCCCAATCCAAAGAATAATTTATAAAATATTACAATGCAGATCTGAATTTTATACATGCATGGCAACTTGCATGGGAGATGAAAACCACTCAAAACTGATGCAAAACCACTGAATATTTAACTCAAACAACTCAACAAATATTGCAAAGGTGAAATCATAAAAGAAATACCAGATTCAGTCTTCAAAATAGGCTGATTTTATTTTATAAAAACTGCAGACAGTTGTCCTCAGACACTAGCTGAAAAGTACAAAACCCTTGAGCCAAAAATTATGCATGTTGGCTGATCTGACGGTGGTTGACATGCGGATCAAATAACCTCTCTCTGGCACTGAACAAACCCTTGAAATTCTCTGAAAACTCTGTTTGAAAATCTGAATTGAGTAATGCTCCCAAATAGCAAACTAGGGATGGATCTTTCACCACCGAAGAGTGCTCTGCTAGCTAGGAGTGGATCTCTCACCACCGAAGCTAGGGTTCCTGTAGAATCTTACTTCCACAAGCAAAGAGTGCAACCAACAAAAGCTCCAAATATCTGTATGAGTGAATGCATGAATGAATCCTCCAAAAGACCCCAAAGGTATATTTATAACCTTTTTCCTCCAAAAAACCCTAATCACACCCCTTTGGGACTTTTCTCATAAACATAAATATAACTTAAGTGACTTTATTGTGCACATACTAAAAAGTACGCTTAAGTTGTTCCAACGAAGAAATAGAATATAAAGTACCACCTAGTTGCCCATCACTTAAGTCAATGACAAAATATAACATAAAGTGAAGGTGGTAATAAAATAACCCATACCCAATAACCTCCACATCTCCAACCCCTTGGGTATGACCAAAGCTAAGACAAAAATAAGCCTCTAGGCCTCTGGCATAAGAATGGGGACATTACAACACCCTTCGGACTTACAAATGTACAAAGCAAATAACTCCAGCAATAATATTGAGTGGACAGCTCCTCTGTTTGGATTTGGAAAATTGAACATTGATGGTGTTTCGAGGAAATCTAGGTTATGCAAGTATGGGTGGAATAGGCAAGTCATCCGATGGCTCAATGGCTTTTTTCTATGCAGAAAAATTGGGTTAATCAATGAATAATGTAGCTGAAATTAAAGCTACCTACAGAGGTTTACAAGAAACTTTGAAAGTTGGGTGGCAAAAACTTGAGTTGAATCTAATTCTTTTCTACACCCGAAAATGGCCTTCTACGCCAATCACTTCCTGGAAGTCAGCAACGGACTCATCATTCGGCCCACCTATATCTCCCGTCATTGGATGCATGCTCTTCGCATATCTTTGGGCCAGTTCAGAGTCGGATCCCACAGGCTTCGGGTCGAGAGTGATCACCATTTGGTTCGTTCTGAGAGGATCTGCCAGCTTTGCTCCCTCCAGGAGGTTGAGACAGAGGAACATTTCATCTTCCGATGCCCCATCTATTATGAGATCAGAGGGAGGTTTCATTGTCTCTTCCGTGAACATCCTACGTTCACGACCTTCTTCAGGTATTATGATCAGAGGTGTCTTGCTCTCTATTTACAGGAAGCCATTAAGCTCCGTGACAAGGCCCTTCATCCTCCATCCAGGGAGGCTACTATTCGACAGATCACATCTTTCTTTGATTTGCTCCCGGGTGTGAGGGGCACTAAGCGGGGGCATGACCCTAGTGGAGATCTCCTGGCTAGGTCTGTCAGGATTAGAGGAGCTTCTTCCTTGACCAGAGACTTCGGATTCATGCACAGCCAAGAGCCCCCTCTTTTAGACGACAGACCACTAGGTCCACCCAGAGAGCTCGACATTCCACGGAACATGGGCGTCTCCAACAGTTTCCAGTCCCTGATACCAGACAGCAACACATCACCAATTTCTTTACAGTTGACCTTGGGTGACAGTCGTGAGGGTTGGTGTCGAGGCCTTTCCCTCCACCTTCCTCTCATCCCTTGTGCTCTCTTCTTCTTTTTCTTCTTTTGTTGTTTTCGGAGACCCTCTTGGGTTTTCCCTGTTGTTTCTGCTTTGCTTTGTATTGTGCAGTCCCATTGACCTATCTTTGTGGTCACTTGTTGGACATTTAATATAATTATCTTATCTTATCTTATTATCTTCGATAGTTAATATGATATCCAATCGATGAGGTCCAAGGAAAATGTACTGTCCCCATTTCGAGTAGGTGGCGTAGGAAGCCTTTCATCCGTCTTAGCCTTGGTCATGCCCAAGGGGCTAATAACGTTGATGGTTATTGGGTATGGTTTGCACCTTCATTTCACTTATATATTATGTTTTGACGTTGGACATGTACTTTGAAGTGAAATAAGGTTGCGTGATGCTCCCCTAAGGTACTTTATGTTATATTTTGTCGATGACTTAAATGATGTGTGAATACATGGTACTTTATTTTCTATTTCTTCGTTGGGGTAACTTAAGTGTACTTTTGCAATAAGTGGTGATAAAGTAACTTAAGTTATTTTATTATTATGTGGATTTTCCCAAGGACGTCAATTAAAGTTCTTTTGGGCCCTTTGTTGCAATGAAAAGATATAAAAGGGAGTGCTTGGGGGAAAAAAGGGAATTCATTCATACATTCACTCTTTTATAATATGGAAGTCATTGTTGGTTGCATACTTTTTGCTTGTGGAGTAAGATCCCACAGAACCCTAACTTCGGTGGTGAGAGATCCACTCCTAGCTAGCAGAGCACTCTTTGGTGGTGAAAGATCCTCCCTAGTTTGCTATTTTGGAGCTTTATTTAGATTTTTGGATCAGATCTGGAGAGTAATTAAAAATTCAGTTTCAGAGAAAGAGGACAACCATTCTTCATCAAGGGTTTCAATTCAGATTTGGAACAACTATTTTCTAGGGTTTTATCTACTCAGTTCCAGATTTGAGGAGCAGTTTTGGAGGGGTTTCTGTGGTCCGATTCCGGAGATTTCGGAGCTGGAGATTGTTATCATCATGAAGATGCCCTAGAATTCATTTCCATCATTTTTCCATTGTTATTCTGGAAATTACGGTCAGCTGTATTTTTCTCTCATTTTCTACCCTAAAATAAATAAATAAAATCAGATCTGAGAGATAAAAATTATTTCTCTTGTTTATTGTTCTATATATTTTCTGAGTTGTTTGAAGCTTTTGGGTAGTGTTGGAAGTGATTAGTTTGCAAAATACAAAAATTTCTTTATTTCTACATATTGCTGTCATAAAAATCAGAATTCAGTTCGCTGTTATTTTATACATATTTTGTGAATTTCAAGTAATATCCCACAAGGGATATTTCAGTGGTATCAGAGCGGTTGTTTCCTCCAGCCTGTTTGGGTTAAAAATGGATAGTTCTAAGATGGAAGAACAGTTGGTGCAACAGTTGATTGGGACAAGTATAGAGCTACATGATCTTCTACGTCCCCCTAATTCGAGGAGGGCACTGACCCGTGTTCTAGACCGATTAGTTGGTTTGTTGGTTCAGGTAAATTCGTCACCATCACAAAGCATGTTATTTGCATTGGACAAACTCAAAGATATGCTATTCTTCCCGGCTTTGTTGATACATCAGAGTAGGAGAGTTAGCTTGAGGGTGACAACTTGCGTCATAGAGATATTTTGGGTTACAGTACCAGATATACCAAATGATGAGGACCTGATAAGATGGCTACTTCAGTTGTTGGTTGAGTCTTTTGGTGGGCTTATGCAGACAAATGTTCAGTCATTTGGGTTGAGTGTCCAGATATTGGAGGTAGTGGCGAGTTAGACTCTATTGGATGATGTGGGACCATGAGTGTTGGGACCTCGTCAGAGCGATGTTTTGTCTTTTCCATTTAGTGGCCGAGGACGCATTCCAGGGAGGTGTTGAGTCACATTCGTGAGATTGTTACACGTACACGAGATGAGGATGACTCAGGGATAGTGACCCATGCATTGTGCGCAGAGATTTTGGAGTTATGCACGTAGGACGAGCCACAAGATCAGACAGGTGACGTGGTTGAGACCTTGCATGAGGAGAGCTTAGTTACTGAGTGTTGTGATATGGTGAGTCACGGTGTGGAGCCAGATAGCGAGGAGATGACTATAGATGTGATCAGAGACCATGTGATTCAAGAGGGCCATAGTGTGGAGGATGGTATGATGGCATTGAGGAGTGTACCATGCTTGCCACAAGACATTGTGTTGGCACCTATTGTGCCAATACTAGAGCATACATCATCAGACATGGTACGTTATTGCCATGAGTTGGTTGGACCTTCTTCCATCGATGTTTGGTCGAGGTGGATACACCCTGCTATGATTAGAGAGGAGATGTTTTCTAGTTGGTTCTTGGGAACCGAGGGTGATGGTTTAGGAGCCTCATATCACAGGTGCCTAGAGAGAGGCAAGGTACAGTGTGTTGATTTGGATCCTAGTGTGGAGACTTTCCGATGTCTTCATCCTTTTATGATGACTTATCCGACTAGGAGAGTCATACTTGTTGGCTGTGAGACTCATTCTGGGGGTTGGCTATTCTTGGTTGAGTTTTTAGCACATTTCAGGTATACCGAGACATGTATGAGGCTGGTGACAGCATTAGCCAGATTGTAGGAGATTCCACATTGTTGGTAAGGGCCTTGTTGGTTGGTCTGTTGTTGTTTGGAGAGAGCCTAAGGAGTTGGTGGCTTTGGCATTGCATTGGGAGATTGAGTTCCCCGTATTGGGGTTTGTTTTCCATTGATTGGGATTCATCTTTGTGTCATCACCATTGGCCTGGTATTCTTTAGGAACACTTCGGGGTGTTTCACTATTGTTGGTTGATGTGGAGTTCGATGGATGGGACCATGGAGTTAGAGCTCATGGTGGTTAGACAGGATACGAGGATCAGTTTGCTTCCTTTCCCTGTGAGAGTTGGGAGTATCCTTAGGAGCAGGCTTGCTCAGTCCACTTTGTCGGGTGAGACAAGTGGGATATTTGATGACTCCTATTCCGACAAATTGTTTGTTGTAGACACAGAGCACACCATGATGACTTATGTGGAGAGTGAGTCGAGATGATGTTGAGTCGGGGAGTGAGTTAGGTATGATGGAGACTTTGACTCCAGATGACAGGGTGAGTGGAGTCATGGATGTGGGTGTGACCAGTAGTGTTGCACATGAGACAATTACAAAGATTGGGGTTACAGGTTCAAATCACCCGAGTCTATCATTATGTTGGTTATCGGAGGTTTCGGTAGACTGGAGATCTCATTTGCTTGTTGAGTACTCCAAGAACCGACACACTTGTGAGATTTTGGATGGTCACATACAGGATGACAGCTACAGATTGGAGGATGAGATGATCTTCTATCAGGGCAGATTGTACCTTGTGTCAGATTCATGGTTGAGGATGGAGATACTGCGACATGTGCATTGTTCTTCCATGACTGGACACTTGAGCTTCGATGAGACCTATAGGTTCATATGGGAGAGGTTCAGATGGCATGGGTTGAGGGAGGATATCCTCAACTTTATACAAGGATGTACGGTTTGTCGTTATGACAAATCGGAGCTTACAAGTTCATCATTTTTTGAGCCGACATGGGATAGCACTCCTATGTATTTTACTGCTTCTATGCTTGGTGAGCACTTCACCCATGTGTTAGTCAGTAGAGGGACGAGTTGACTCAGTTACTTGGTTATTCAGTAGGTTCACATTCAACACAGGAGGTGGACTATGTAGAGTTGATATTGCCGGTTGACTGTTTACTAGAGTCTTGGGACTTTTCCCCCACAAGACACATTGAGACACATTATGAGGAGCCTTGCTCTCACACGAGTGTGGGTCATGTGAGAGAGTTGGCACGCTTAGTGCTTATACATGATGTTTCACAGGTTGATACAGGGGATGCTATAGGATTCAGAGTGGACTTTCATACTGTGGGTTAACCGAGAGGCGGTGATGTGGAGTGATCACATGATGGCAGCTTCACATTTGCCTCTCCACGGTATTCACATGAAACCGCCAATCTATATAGACTATGCAAATGTGAAGCTGCCATCATGTGATCACTCACAATCACCGCCTCTCCAGTTAACCCACACAGTATGAAAGTCCTGTCTAAATCCTATAGATCCCGTATCAACCTTGTGAAACATCATGTATAGGCACTAAGCGTGCCAAATCTCTCACACGATACATCATGTATAGGCACTAAGCGTGCCAAATCTCTCTCACACGATACGTGGGGATGCTATAGGATTTAGACAGACTTTCATACCTATGGGTTGACTGGAGAGGCAGTGATTGTGAGTGATCACATGATGGCAACTTCACATTGGCAGAGACTATATAGATTGGCAGTTTCAGTGTGGGTACCGGTGGAGAGTCGGTGTGGGCATCATACTACTTCAGGGGCAGCATTGTTCTCTACACAACATGGAGAGTAGGATGACTACATGGGGTGTCTTGGTTACGTCGGATCACACCGATCATTGGGTGACTACAGGGTGAAGTGGAGGAACTTACTTTGTGGTATTCAACTTCTGCAGGATAATGCTTGGGGTCAAGCATTTCTCGGGAGGGGAGGATTGTAATGTCCCCATTTCGAGTAGGTGGCCTAGGAGGCCTTTCATCCATCTTAGCCTTGGTCATGCCCAAGGGGCTAGTGATGTTGATGGTTATTGGGTATGGTTTGCACCTTCATTTCACTTATATATTATGTTTTGACGTTGGACACGTACTTTGAGGTGACTTAAGTGAAATAAGGTTGTGTGATGCTCCCCTAAGGTACTTTATGTTATATTTTGTCGATGACTTAAGTGATGGGTGAATATATGGTACTTTATTTTCTATTTCTTCGTTGGGGGTAACTTAAGTGTACTTTTGGCATAGTGGTGATAAAGTAACTTAAGTTATTTTATTATTATATGGATTTTCCCAAGGAGGTCGATTAAGGTTCTTTTGGGCCCTTTGTTGCAATGAAAAGTTATAAAAGGAAGTGCTTGGGAGAAAAGGGAATTCATTCATACACTCACTCTTTTATGATATTGAAGTCATTGTTGGTTGCATACTTTTTGCTTGTGGAGTAAGATCCCATAGGAACCCTAGCTTCGGTGGTGAGAGATCCACTCCTAGCTAGCAGAGCACTCTTCGGTGGTGAAAGATCCTCCCTAGTTTGCTATTTTGGAGTTTTATTCAGATTTTTGGATCAGATCTGGAGAGTAATCAGAAATTCAAATTCAGAGAAAGAGGACAACCATTCTTCATCAAGGGTTTAGTTCAGATTTGGAACAGCTATTTTCTAGGGTTTTATCTACTCAGTTCCAAATTTGAGGAGCAGTTTTGGAGGGGTTTTGTGGTCTGATTCTGGAGATTTCGGAGCTGGAGATTGTTATCATCATGAAGATGCCCTAGAATTCATTTCCATCATTTTTCCATTATTATTCTGGAAATTATGGTCAGCTGTATTTTTCTCTCATTTTCTGCCCTAAAATAAATAAATAAAATCAGATCTGAGAGATAAAAATTATTTCTCTCTTGTTTATTGTTCTATATATTTTTCTGAGTTGTTTGAAGCTTCTGGGTAGTGTTGGAAGTGATTAGTTTGCAAAATACAAAAATTTCTTTATTTTTGCATATTGTTGTCATAAAAATCAGAAAAATCATAATTCAGTTTGTTGTTATTTTATACATATTTTGTGAATTTCAAGTAATATCCCACAAGGGATCTTTTTAGAAAAATTGGCAAATTGTTAGAGAGTTGGGGAAAATTCAACGGCTAAAGGATATGTTCCAAGAAACCCATTTCAATCATGTTCCTAGAGAGCCTAATCATGTGGTGGATGCATTAGCAAACTAGGCTCTTGACAACCACAATCTCATTTGTTATGGTCCTCCACCGTTATGGTGGTCAACTAAGCTTCAAGAAGATCTTAAGGAAATTCTAGATAAAGATTTGCATCAATGTTAGCTACTTATGTGTGCTTATGTTTATACTGCCCAGGTCTGGACTAATAGTTTTCATGCCTGACATAGTCGAATATGTATAATTTGATTTCTCTATATTATAAATTTTCTCTGGTTTTGTTTTAAATAATAATTATAATAATAATATTAACAATCCAAGATTAATTTTACATTCCAAGAATGCCTATTAAATAGGCTTTACAAACTTGTTATATCCAACAACTTAAGAAACCAAACTAACTTGGATTATACCCATATGGGCACCAAGTTTGTTAATAAGGTGACAAAACTTGGTTACACCAAATTTACTAATTTAAAACGTATTAAAAACTCCCTATGACAAGCTTACCTAGTGTGAACACTGAATAATTAGCAAGCTAGAAAATATTTCAAACAAGTTCCCAACTTGTAGTGTGAACACAATGTTAACACAAAGTTCATAGGATTGTATTTGCAAATGATGTAAGAACGTGATATACTTCTAACAAGGCATTTTGAGAAAAAATGACTTGATCTATGTTGAAGGTGCTTTCCTTACAAAGATGATCTAAGCAACTTTCATACAAAACTTGAGTCACTAAAAGAGGAATTGAAAAGTAAAAATGATAAGATCCTCTCACAATTCTGAAAAACATTTATTTGAAAAAGATGCAGAGCTTATCTGCTTGCATAATCACGATCATCCTATTCTAAACCAAATTAAACAAGAAGAATTTGCAAAAATGTAAGACAACTTTGGTCATCAATCAAATTTCTATTGATGATATTTGCATTCCATCAAATGTAGAAATTCAAAATCATCAACCCTTATCAATTGTTGTCATTCAAGTATATTGATGAAGAAAAGTGAATTAAATGGGAGTTGTTTAAAGACAACACCCAGCAGAATGCAGTTATTGCAAAAGTTGAACATGTTGGTAAACATGAATCAAAGAAAGCTACAATTGGACGACGTCACCATCAAGAGTGATTCAACTCCAAAATCAAGACTCTATAGGTTGTAATCATAATAATAGGAGACACATCAAGACTCCTGATCTAGGGTATAATAAACATTCATGGAGTTCATGTCAACTGTACCTAAGTCATTGCAATTCAAGTCTTAGCTTACAAAGATATTCAATGCCAAGGATTGATCTTGGATGGACTGATCTTAATGCCATGTGTTGCTACTATTGAAATATATCAAATTTTTGTCACATTTTTATTTGATATGTGCTTCAAGATCAATGTCTTTCCAACATGCAAGGCCATGTAAAAGACCAAATTAAGTATCATTAGTTTTCTAAGGAGAGGAGGCCATGTAAAAGATTAAGTTAAGAATGATTAGTTTTATAGGGTCACTATCAATGTCATATCTCTCTTTTTGAGACTATTATTGTTATGTACTTCTCATGAGATCATGCTTATGACTTGTTGGTAGCAAAAACATTCTTTGTGGATCCATTATTCATTATTTGATTATTGAGACATTATTATTTAGATATTGTGACATTTGATGTACTGAATGATATAAATTCATTACCGGTGATTCAGCATTGATTATCAGATTATTATAATTTTTAGTTATGTTACCATTATATTGGCGGATGCTATTGATCTCTTTCCAGCCTATCCATGTGATTGCAAATTTGACAGGGATAGGCATGATCATGGTATATTCGGTGATAATAAAGTTGTATACACCTTACCACATTGACTCAGCTGGTGCCAGATCCACCATGCAGTGCATTACCATGATTGCCTGTGTTTCTTTTTTGTTGAGGGTTACTTTCAGCTTTGTATTATGTTGGATGTTTCACTTGTGATTGGGCTATTTGATGTTTTGATATTACTGTTTGAAACTAGTCTATACAAGTGGACTAGTCGTTGACAATAAGTGTATTGTCATGGATAGACGAAAGCTTATACACTAGTACCATTATCGCCTATGTCGATACAACTTGATTGTCAAGTTTGAGTTGCAACTAGTCGACCCATATTGATGTATTGAGTTTGGTGATTGTGTTAATTGTTTGTTGTGGTTATGATTATTTATGAAATTTGAGTTTATGATTCATAATGCTATTTTGAGTAACAACCTCAAGTCGATACATGATTAATTTATTGCATGATGTGAGACCTAGATTAGATCTAAACCTCAACCTATTATATATTACCTAGGCTTGATTTAAGTCTGTGATCTATTACTTGGACTTGTTTGTGATAAATAACTAATGGCATCAAGGACCTTTAAGGTCAAAACTTGATCAGGTCTTAATGACAGCATTATGTTAAGACCTATTATAAATATCTTAATGCTAAGCTAATTACATGTGCTAGAACTTAGACTCTATGCTTAGGAAAACCTTTAATTGATATCATACTAATTGAAAGATAGCTTATATACTATCATATATATAGTTGTTTTTTAAATGGCCGTCACATTGAGATTGGGTCACGGACCCAATCGATCATTAAGAGAATAGAAAATGGTTCGAGGTTCGAGCAGGAAGAAGTAAGGGTTTCTTCGCTATGTTGGCTTGTTTTACTATCATTGTGTTGAGTGGCTGACACGCAAGTGAAGCCCTGGCTAAATTTAGATTTGCCCCTAGACATGCAGATAACAATAATTTCAATGAGAATGTTGCATCGGTTTTATGGACAATTGCATGAAGCCTGTCTTCGTGGTCTTATCAATAGTAATATTATGGATGTTTATCTTCAATAGGAGTTTCCAATCGGCCATGCAAATACAGCCTGGTTCTATTTTTGTTACTTCTATTTCAGCCAGGTAACTCATCTGGGTTTTAGAAGTCCTGCAACTGTGAGTTGCTAAAATAAATCAAGCTTGTTTCTAGGCCTGGAAAGATTATAAATATGGGGTCATGTGTGTTAGAATAGACACAGCTCGAGAGTGGAAGGAAGAAGATATGGTTGAGGAGGCAGAAGTTGTGGAGGTTTTGAGCCCAGGCTTGATTTCATAACTTCAGGCATGTTCAAAATTCTTTCTTTAAAGGCTTTAGATAGATAGTGGTAAAATGAGTTACTGTTTTTATATAGTAACGTATTCACTGCCAGAATTTTTCTATTTATGAATAAGTAGGTCATTAACTGTTGGTATGCAAATATATAAGGAAATATATAAGTTTCGGGACTGGTTTTTATTCTTAGGTATAGAAGCTTGAAGAGCATGCATATTGGTGTGTTTACACAGAGAACTAATATGCATACTTGCCCCAGCTAACTAAACATACCCAGGACAACAAATAAACCATGAACTTGGGACATCTCTACTGACTGTAACGTCACCATGAGATATGAGATAATCATAGTGTTCGGGTTGCTTAGAGAAACTAGGTGAGATTTGGATACGTTGGCATCATTATAATCACGTGCAACTTGTTTCCAAGATATCTTACCAACCTAAGTGTAGAAGATATAATGTTCGCACCCACACTTTTACAACTCAGGATATACATGACGAATGTGAAAATTAGAATTGTGTATTATCTTATGTTTATTATTCGCTCTTAAATATAATGTTGCAAACTTGATCTATGGACTGTTATGAACTGATTCATTATTGGATACTTATTATGGACTTGCTTAGTCTTATACAGTACGAGCCTTGGAATGGATGTACATTTGATTGTTACTTGGACAGTAGTGGGATTGTCATCTTATCTCATTCAAGCAGCAACTAGCTATATTTAGTTATCCTATGCTAGTACTCAGAATAACGATTCACTGTTAAGATGTGATCAGGACTGTCATTGACTGAGGGTTATTTATGATGACTAATCCAAAATGTTGAGCTTCATGATAATAAGTTCCGAGATGGTTTTTACACCATGACAACATTAAAACAAAAATAAAACATAGGATTAAAATAATAAGTGTCAAGATAATATGTTCCTAGATGGTTTTGAATTGCATGCCAGCATAAAAGAAAAACTAAAACATAGAATTAAAATATAAGGATTGATGATATCGATACTCAACAAGAAAGATTATAGTCTGATCTAATGTATGACTTGGGCCAAACGCGAAACTGGAACATTTAATCCCGACCCATTAGAATTTAGGCAACTGAAACATTGTCTATACCTTATGGACATTAACTTGATAAGTCATCTTTAGAAGAGATCTGGAACTGCTGTTGATGATTGAACACATAGGAAGTATGCCTTAACTGTAAGCTTATCTTATTGACATAAGTAATTACATTGTCTTGATTGTGGTATGGGGTTTGACATTTGATTATTATTGTCAGATAAATTATTTACATTCAACCTATTGTCACTCAGAAGTTGCACCCTGATAGAGAATGGTGTGTGTACTCTCTCTCTTGTTGACAAAATTGGAACACCTCAAGGTTGTGGGTAACTTATGTCTAAGGTGAACCTCTAGAGAGGGCTGGTTCCCTTGTGAATCACCTAAAAAAGGAAAACTTGACAAGGAAAAGGGAGAAGGAATGCGGGAAAAGAGAAATACGGGTGATACACTAATGAATTAACACATGCATGTACTTCTGTACACAGGGAAATCAAAGATCCACACACCTGCACAACTCTAAGCTATTTTGCATAATAAATTCAAAGGTTTAGGACCACACTAGAGCAACACAATATTCCTATCAAACACAATGAAAACTCAAAAAATAGCCATATGAGAGGGCACCGGCAAATAGAGCTTTTTTTATTCAGAGGCGTAAGTACAAAGCTAGGATCGCCAAAGCAAAACAGCGCACGGTGTGTATCTGATACATTTCTTTTACAAAAATCTCCCTATATGGACTGCTGCGTCCAAAAACAGCCCTATCTGCATGCAAATTTTCTTTTATTTAATTTATTCCTTCACCCTGTGGTGCATGGGCAGCATGCATACTGATTTAATCAATTAAAATCCTCCTTATCCTGCCCTGTTGGCGCCAACAACCTCTGCTGCAACTTATTTTATTTTATTTATTAATTCTTCCTCCATGCTTTGGCGCCAACACCGTTTGGGGCAGCAGCATTCATGAATTTTAGTAAATAAATCCCTCCTTTCTTGTGGCGCAGACCAACCCATACTGCTGCATGCTTTTGCTTCTTTTTTTTTTTTAATTTCTTTCTCCCATCCTTGCATGGGTTGTTACGCATGGGACTATCCTATTTCTTTTATTTTATTTCTTTCTTTCTTTTGGGTTGTTGCGCCATATCTAGAAGTCAGCATGCTAAACTTAGAACAAGAGCTACTTTCTTGTCCATTCATGCTTTCTATTTTTAGCATACACCTCTTAAAATTATAACAACAGCATGCTCCTTTTTAATCAAAAACTCCTAAAAATAGGATCTTCTATTTCTAGCTCCTTCATGCACAATCCGCTTATTCTCCCCTTTGGCGCATGGAGCTCTATTTTTGGCCAATTCACTCTATTTTTAGCAAACGCTAAAAATAGCAAATTTTCCTCTTCTAGCCAATTTCTATTTTTAGCACATGCTATTTTTAGCCAAATTTTTCCGAAAATAGCCACTTGCTATTTTTGGCAATCCTTTGCGTGAAAAATATGGTAACACGACCATAAGTTGCTTCTCGTACAATATATCTATTGACTTGTGCAGAAGACTGTGACTTGATTATGATTTTCTTACTGTCAATGTGCATGTGTTTATATTTGATTTAAGTTTTTGAAGAACATTGTTGACAACTGTGGCAGCTATATTAAAGTTTGCAGATCCTTCCCCCTTTTGATTCTATTGATTGGATTGGTGATGTGTAATTTTATTATGTGTCCAACGCACTTAGAACAATTGTAATTTTATAGTTGTTGACAATTTATGTAAATCTGGGACAGTATTCATAGCTGTGTTTTCTCATACTAAAATGATTAAATACATAAATATTAACTATTATGCTGATATTATCTCTCATATTTCTACTTCCACTATAAATCTGAATTAACTTTATTCAGGTTCAGAAGTCATTTCAACACTCGTGAGGAACCACACCTTCCTATAGGAAGTTGACGTATAACTAGTGCTAGGCAAGAATACACGAGTGACTCAAATTGAGTGAGACACCCGCATACAGTCGTCATTGCCTAACGATACAGGTATTCCGTACAAGAACACAAACTTCTCGCACCAGTTGATGAGTCTCGATCTTGATTTCGCTCGTGAGGCAATATAAACCATTCCCTTGCATGTTTTTTTGTGGACAAGTCCGATGCTTGTGTGGATTGGTATGCGTGTCGCATTATTTCTGTGATGTGGTCTTTCATAATGTGTACTTTTGGTGTACTTATTAGGCTCTCACTATGTCTCTTTGGTTTGAGTGGGTGGTTGGGGTGGCAAGGCTACCATATGCATAAACCACCATTATTATAGCTTGATCATGACTAGCCTCAATGGCTGCAGCGTGGATTACATCTTTTCCAACTCATGGACTTAGACCGAATGAATATTTGTAGTTGTGATTTTTTGGACATTATTGTATATTCTTAATGTGCCATGTGGCAAATGTATATGATTCTAAACATGTATTGATGTATTAATGACATTATTGTGGAAGTAAATGCTCATTATAAACTTCTTGTAAATCTTACTAGATGATTGGATCTACAATAGTGTCTTTAGAATATAATTGGATTCAATTATTAGTTATTCATGCTAAGATGATACTAGAAGCTTATGTGCTTGCTGAGAATATGATGTTATTTGATGGTGAGTTGAATATTTGGAAGAAGGAATATAAATACACTCTAGTTGTTTAAATGAAACTCGGTTGTTTATACCTAACTAAAACAAATAAGATGTCTTTATATTACTTTCCCTCCTAGAACACAACTCACCTCATAGTTACCTAAGACTCCGGAATGGCGGAATGGTGGGAGGTAGAGATGGGATTTCTGGGACGGCAAAAAATCCAAATTTTGGGGACGGGAAGGGGACAGCAAGGTGACGACTAATAAAATAATATATAAAAGCTATATATATTACAAATATAACATAAATAAACTAAGACTTAAAGCTGAAAGCCTGAAGGCTGAAACCATTAATCCAATTATTCATCACATAAGCCAAAATGCTATATTTATTATTCATATTTCATATTGAGTCATTGACATTAACATAGAATCAAGATACATTGATAGTGATACAATTATACATCAACAATATGACAATGAAAAAAAAAGACTTCATTAATCAGCATGATGACCACATATGTCATAAGTTCATAACCAAAATGGCAAAAACTAAAGTCTAAAACATAGTTTGCAGACTGCAACTCAATAGTTAGAGTTTTAAATTTTAAAAGTGTGTTTTTTTATGTTTAAAAAGTGCATGTTGTAGGGGAAGCCAGGAAGTCACTCAGCCATCCCAGAGATGTTGTGGCATCCCCTATGGCATCTCCCTCTCTGCTAAGCACTCGGAATGTCCCCTATGCGTTCCCCAAACTCGGGGAATGTCCCTGGGACATTCACTTCATTTTTTCTTTTTGTGGAAAGTGAAGGGATGTTTCATCCTTGCCCCCAAGGACCCGAAATGCCTCGAACGTCCTGGATGGCTCAGAGATGGGGGTGCACGTCCCCACATATCAGTTACTCACCTCGAATTACAGAAATGGCAAGAAGGCAAGGGTTAAGTATACTTCGTGCATACTTTGATATATTGAGATTAAAACATCAAGTAGAACTTGGGGAGCGTGGGTTCTTGCATCGAAATTTTGAAGTTCGGAATTTGAGGGAATTACAATCAAGAGACATGGCCTATCACCTCGTATGGTCGTGAACTATCCTATATGCCCCTTGACACACATATGCTATCATCCATATTCCATCTATTTGCTCATCTCATATTCTGATATTCTATTTACATTCACTTAATTCATACTTGCAGAGAAATCAACATCGATGTGACTATATCATTCATATCATGCACTGAAATCAATCTCTTATACGCTAAGTCACCAAGTTCGTGTTCGTGTTCGTGTTCGTGTTCGTGTTCGTGTTCGGATAAAATTCGAAACAAATTCGTCAGCCAATAAAATTTGACGAAAAAAATTCGTCAATAAGTTCGATGCATTTTTATTATTTTTTAAAAATAAATAATAAATATACAATAATGTGAAAATATAAAATTATACTTCTAATTTGATAATGTCTAAATACTATGTAATTATAAATCTAGAAATTAATTTCTAATTATTAATAAATTATAAAAATATACATTAAAAAACTAAAACTATATAATAATCAAATCATTAATAATAAATAATAATACAAGTTTATCACGCAAAATCTAAAACAAATATATTAAAAGACTAGCACCACATAATAGCCAAACCATTAGTATTATCTATATATATAATGCAAGTTTGTAAACCAAATATAACCTAACAAATTAAAATCCTAAACAATTAATTTATTAACTACTAAATAGTAAACACTAAACTTCATTTATTAAAATGTAACCCGTAAAGATTGTAACCTAATTTCTTAATATATTAAGCCTTTACAAATAATATTTTTAGAATGGCAAGGATAGTCGAGGGTTGGAAAGGGGGAATGAAATGCTAGAAAATGGAGGATGCACTGAAAGTTTAAAACGCGGAATACACAATGCATGGCAGACGGACAGGAGTTCGAGTACTCAATGCATAGCTCAATCAAATAAATCCTCCGCTTACAACAGTTCCAACGCTTCGAACAGTTCCATTCCACAGGCAAATAAATCCTCCGCAGCTGCATTCTTTAGTTTGAAACTCTGGGTGAAAGATTTAGCCGCCGTAAGGGTTCAAAATCGTGAATGATAGAATTTTTAATAGGGTTTTCAATAAAACTGCAGAATAATTTGAATAAGCAAATTTCCTGTCGAATTTTAACAATTTTTGCTGTTTTATCTTAATGCGCCAAATTTCGAATTATTTCGTTCAAATGCGGCAAATTCTGAGACTTAGCTTATATGTGTATGTATGCTCACAATAGGCTGACATCTGACTAAATTATATATGGGTTTGTTTACTTTAAAACTTGCAAGCACTTGCTAGTAATCAGAGCTATCGCAATAATGCTGTGGCAAAGCCTTGCTTTCAACAACAGAGCTTTAAGAAAAACTAGACCAATAACAAATAGAATGCACAAAAGATGGCGGTGATGAATGACAAATAAAGAAAACCTCTATATTTCCATAAAGAGACAACACAACACACATTTAAAAAGAAAAGACAATCTACAAACAAATAATGTGATACCAAATGTAACGTCATCACAAAAACAATGCCCAAAACTATGTTGTAAGAACCGAAGAGTAAGACGTGGAGATCTAGAGTGCTGGGAAACACTCCAACATCCATCACACAGAAATGAACATAGGTGCTAACGACCTTCTTTTCTTTTCTTTTTAAATTATCATGAGTTAGCAAGCCCCACCCAAATTGTGGGCATATGTAACTGAGTAGGGTATCGGACTCCTAGATCCTATTTTTATCATGATTCCTTCAAGCGAATGCTACAAGGATTTGTACTTAAATCCTTTGAAAGAAGTATATACTCTATTAATAATCTGAGACATCGCTGCTTTCTTTTAAGCTTCTTACTCAGGCTAAGCATATAGGTAAGAAATAGGTAAGTTAATAAAGTACATTAACTAGCTTTGAACAATACAAGATTAGTGTGGGTCCCTGTAGCAATCAGTATTAAAATCTGTGAGTTCTTTTGTGTTCATAATTAATGGGATTGGGTCCCATATACCTACTCAGCAATGTAAATGAAACAAATTCCAATCCCAAAAATTCTAAAATCGCACCTATCGAACAATGGCCATTAAGCATATAGCAGAATATGTACCTGTAGCATTTTGAATCCATAGTGGCGAATTTCTGAAGACCAGTCCGGCTTGACCAATGCAAATGAAGTAGCCACTAAAACATGAACATCTCCTGATTTTATCTGCTCCACATGAGGACAAAACATTGCATTACACCAACTTGGGATGCATAAATGATGACCTCTCAATATCACAATCCCTAATTAAATACCGAACACATTTGTACAAACTAAAATCATAAAATAAAAGTTTGACATTATTTGAGAACGTATATTACTCTCTGGGATCTTCACTTATGTACAAGAGGATAAAATTTATCATCTCAAGTAAAGCTCAAACGGCAAGGTCACGTTTGGCATGGACACAATGGATTCTTTTTTAATGTATTTTAGCACAAGGCAAACATTTTGAGCGTTAATTTTCAAGAAGATCAACACAATCATAATTGTATAACAATTTCACATGATGCCACAAAAAAACAATACTGGAACATAGGATTTATGTATATAAGAATAAAAAATTAAAATGACTACATAATGAGATTGATTTATATGGAAAATGTAAGTCAATCAATTCTAGGTAGATAGAAAACCTAATAATGAATTTGGTGGGAATATGCTGAAAAACCTGAAGATGTGTGTGAGAAAGCTTAATTTTGATGGAGGTGCTAAAGGAAATCCAAGATAAGCGAGAGGGGGAGAGATCTTAACAGATGATAATGGACAACCTCTGTTATTGTTTTTAATCCACTTGGGACTGAATATAAATAAATAGTAAGGAAGAAGCTATGGCTCTATTAGAAGGAATAGGACTGGCTAAGGAAAACAGATGGCAGGGACTTCGGGTGGAAAGGGATTCAATGCTCATTATTAAATAAATAAATAAGGGAACTGAGAATTTCAATATCTCATGCCAGCATATCAGGAGGACAGGAAATATGGTGGCAGAACTGGCAGCCAACTGGGGGCAACAAAGTAATGCAAGATGGTCTGTACTCAATTCTTTTCCCTCCATGGCATTAATGCTAATAAATAGGCTGCATCAAGATGGAAGAGTTTTCTCTTTATCAAAAATTGTAAAACTCGGGATCAAAAAGAGGACACATTCATGTGGATTAATATTTGTTTGTAGGTGCACTCAGTGGTGCCTTTTCATGTCTGAATCAAACAAGGGAGGATGATAGAAGAAGAATGAGTGTGATGGATAAATGACAAAAGACACTAGAAGTTATTTTTGTTCACATTGTTGCAGCTGGAAATGCTTGGAGCTGAGTGGTATTTTCCTATATGCCAAAAAAGCATATAATTAAATTTGATTTTTGAAAGTGTGTCATAGTTTTGTTTTCCCAATTTTCTTAGTTAACAACTGAGAGTTGGCATATCGCCAACAATTTTTCGGGTCTAAGGTCCCTTAACAAAAGTACCATTAGCACAAAAAAATCTATTCAAATAGAATTCATATCAACATTGCAGAGCTTTATTAAAAAGCCACCACCTAAAAAATCTAGACAATCATTACATGGAATGTATTGCCCTAAGTCTTAGAACTATAGTTGCCATGTTTGTAAAAGAACAAAATATGAGAGGTTCAAAAAAGGTGAAATATATTTAAGCACATAAATTTAGGAAAACAACATGAAATACGTTTGAGCAAAAGAAATTTAGGAAAACACAAGAAAAAATGACATAGAATTCTTCCTAAGAAAATACCCCAAAGCAAGTAGAACTTCATATAGAAATTTTTACTTAGGATCAGCTAAGATTAGAGAGAGAGTGGGTCAAAATTGAACCACACTCTCCAAAAAAAAAAAAAAAAAAAAAAAAAAAAAAAACGAGGTATTAATATTTACAACCAAAAGTATGAGAAAAGTGGAGTTGTTTTTCAATTTAGAGGTTTTTGCTACTATGCTGATTGCCATCAAATAATCCTGATACCAAAGTTGCTAGAAGCATGTTAAACAGATTGCTTGTATTGAAGTAAACTAAGCCTACTCTAAGAGATAGACATAAAAATTAGGAGCATATAGTTGTGCTAGGGTTTTAAATGGGAATGGTTACAAAGTGTTGCGATTTGGCACATAGAATCTTTTAGGTCCTTCCATAGACAACTCATCAGGTCTGGGAACCTCCTTGCTTGGAAAAGTGACCATACAGTTCCCTAAATATTATTCTAAATTTTTACCCCCTCATTATTTGAACTCAGAATAAAGCTCCACAAAATCCAAACCTTGACAATCCTCCTAGACCCTAGGAGGGATTGTTAATTTAATCATTAATACCAGTCATACCCACTGTGTGTGCAAAGATTTTATCAATTAAAAATTCCGGTCTGAGTTGCATATAATTTTCACTTGCATGTGAATAACAACACCCCAAAAAGTTAAAAGTTTCAACAAGCGAAGCCTTTAGCTGGTGAGAATATTGTTGATCTCGTTTATATACATTTTGTATGCTACAATTTGGCTTCAGGTATATGAATTGACCATTGCTTTTAGGTTGCCCATCTATAGAAATTGTATTCAGGTTCTAAACATGAAGAAACTGGGAGACAAACTATTGAAAGGTTGTTTCTGCATGTTATCTCACTTGGATTTTGAGCCCAACTGGAAACATGCTATCGCTGCTGTGATCCTAAAGCAAAAACCCTAGATTAAAAAATTAAAATTTGGCAAAATAAATGAAAATTTGAATTCTAAAGACCAATTGTATACTAAAGTGGCCATTTCTTTGGGTTGCCCATCTATAGAAATTGTATTCAGATTCTAAACATGAGGAAACTGGGCGAAAAACTACCAGAAGGTTGTTTCTACATTTTATCTCACTTGGATTTTGAGGTCGATTGTAAACATGCCATAGCTGCTGTAATCCTAAAGCAAAAACCCTAAATTAAAAAATTAAAATTTGACCAAATAAATGGAAATTTGAATTCTAAAGACCACTAAACAATTAAAAACAAAATCTTTTGTTTGGTTTTCAAGACTGAACATGTAAAAACAATTTATAAAAGATCTGAACATTTGGACCATAGTTGTAAGACTTTCCAAGTCAGTCATAAAACACCCAATTCAGAGTGCAGCATGACCCAAAACGAATTGAAATACTTTGAAACTCTCAGTTTTGCTAAGTCTCTCTGAGTTTCAGTGAGACTCTCCAAGTTTTTGCAAGATACTCTGCGTTCAAGCATCAGACATATCCACCTAAAGAACAAGAAAAAACCCTCATTTGCAGGCCAAAGATATCATTTGAAATAGCTGAGTCTTTTTCCAAGTTTTGGCCAAATATTTTTCCTGATTCTAAGTCACGTAAGCAAATTGATCTATTCGAGTCCAAGTCACATAATTATGATTTCGACATAGCAGAAAACAGTACTCAAATTACAGCAAACTCAAGAAAATGGAACAATAGGACAATTTTAATAGCAGCTCGGCCATATTAAAGTTATTAAGTTTAATATGTAAAGTTAAACATTAATATAAGTTAATGTACTTAAGTTATAAAACATATAACCATCTCACCTGATGTAACTTTGTTTATGTTTAATAAATGACAGATGCACACAAGATGAAAAGTGTACCGTGTGCCTTCCAATTTCTCTTCATTCTCTCTCTCTCATATTTACTAACATTGGTATCAAAGCCACTGTTCAAGGAAGCCCTAGGAGAAGGGCACAAACAACAAGCTCAGTATTCAAGGAAGCCCTGGATGAGGGTACAAACTGTGGGAGAAGATCTGAAGAGGTTGTTTTCAGGATTTTTTGCAAATCAAAGACAATGAAGATCATGTGTTTATGATTAGGGCATGTCAAGAGGATTTGTGACCAGGAAAAGGCACGAATGTGAGTCTTCCACTCGTGAGTTGCTGAGGCAGGGTTGTGTAGAAATCTAAGGCAGAGATTTCAAGTACCAGATCATGGAAGGGGATTTCGAGAGCAAGTTCAAAGATTTTTTCAAAGGGGATAGAACCAGTCACGGTTTTTGTGATTTAAGAAAGATCGAGCAAAGAAAACAGACCCGAAGAAGAAACACAAGTGAGTTTAAATATTGCAATTTGTAGAGGACCAAGCAACATCAACATAGAATGAAGAAGTCGTGATTCCCAGAAAGGGGAGGGCAGTCATGCTTCACCAGACAATTAGCAGAAATCATGACATTAAAAAGCGCTTGAGCACAAAGTGAGCAGACAACATTCCAAGAGAGACAAATTGGAGACGTGTGAGGTCCTCCAATTTATGTGGATGCAAGCCATTCTCGTGACAAAAAAAGAAGACAGAGTTCTGTAACTGAAGAAAACACGATTTGAAGAGGAAAAGATCATGGTAGTTGAAGAAACGTGAGGATAAAATGCAAGAAGACCAAAGGCAATGAAGCACAGGAAGACTGCAGAATGAGACTGTAGCCAGAGGAAAATATGGGATCTACAGACATGTTTACAAGGTTTCACATGCAGAAGACAGTACACTGTCACGATTTTGCAGTAAAGAAGTGATTTTTAGTCTTGATGACCAGAACGGAAAGAAGGAAGATGTTCTTGTGTATACACGTCAGTGTAGATATATATTTGAAGTGCAGTGAGATTGTAAGTAATTTGGCATTTAGATTGTAGAAAATTCAGTTTATAGACTTTGCATTTCATTATTTGCACTGATTTGCGGGTTGGAGGAATGTATTATGGCCAATATTCAGACCTTGGTAAAATGACAAAAGTGCAGCAGTTAGTTGGCCAGAATTACAATGTCCAAAGTCACAAAATTTTGACAATCACAGAGTATTGAGACTGCAATAAAATCATTCTCGGCACTGAAGGAAGTTCTATGGCAAATTTTGTGGATTACGACAAGTGTCACAAGGAGGCCTTATTGTTGAAGTTGTTTGCGCCAGATGATTTGGTACCCGTGGTCTGGAATGCCACTGAGGCAAGTGTGCTTTGGACCAGTCTAAAGAACAAGTATCAAACTTTAGAGAAAAGTTAGGCACTGTGGTTGAAGAATTTGCTGTTTACCACAGAGATGCATGAGGGTGGGTCCCTCTTATAACATCTACTATGCATGAAATATCTTTGAGACCAGCTTGGGGCCATCAAGAAAAAGGCAGACAAAAGCGACCTGGTTGCACTTGCTTTGAATATTTTGCCACCCTCTTATGACATTTGTAGAGGCCTTACATTTGATGGCAGAAATCTAGACCCCAACTTTTGATCAGGTTAGTTCCTATTCGCTACAAAAGGAATGCAGGAAGACTCGGGCAAGTGAGTCTACTTCTGCACAACCAACGGGTGTATTTGTTGTTTAGACATAGGGGAAGTGGAAAAGAATTTATGGTGAATCAGTTTCAAGATACCAAGTGAAATGTCATTACTGTCATAAGGTCGGACATGTGAAAAAAGATTTCCAAAAGCGACAATATGATCTTTCTTCCCACAACAAAAAGGTGAGAGGTCAGGTCAATATGACAGCAGTTGAAGAATGGGATTTTGAGGAAGAGTGTGCTCTCATGGTATCATGATCAAACGATGGTACTATAAGTTGTTGGTTCACTGATTCCAGCGCATCTAAACATTTTTTTGTGTCAAAAGAACCAGTATGTAACAATTACTGCAAATATAAATTGTTTCGATTCAGTTGTATTAGTTGACGGGGAGTCACTTGTAGAGGGGATAGGAGATATACACATAATGTTGAATAATGCTTAAAAAATATTAGTAAAGAATGTTATGTATGTTCCTAGCATGCATAGAAATCCCATCTATTCATCAATCAATAGAAAATCCTAATATTGTTGTAAATTTCTCTCGGCAAAAGCATATTGTTCGATGTGACTCAAGCCGGGATAATTGCCCCACGCTTTGGCAAGGTGACCAATATCGGCTTGTTGACTTTGCTACAATCAACTTAAACGCACACGTGTGGAGGAGACTCCGCCATACAAGATGTGTTGGGGTTGACATTACTCGAGCTTGTTGACCTGCTCTAGTCAACTTACAACCACTAGTTGTGGAGGAAATATCCACTATGAAGAATGTGTGGGAGGCTAAAATGCTTCATGTGTGGGCATATGAAATGCTTCTATTACAAGATGCACAGGAGGTGCATGGTGAGTTGGCAGGAAAAGCCACTCAAGGAATTGTGGAGGGTGATTCCATTATCCAAGATGCACAAGCGACGCACGGTGAGATGGCAGGAAAAGCCACTCATGGTGAGATGGAAGGAAAAGTCACTCAATCGAAGACACTAGCTCAAAGGACATGAGACAAGGTTGTTAACCCAAAGTTGGTGGAATTTCCACCAAGTGCGTTGGTGGAATTACCCACTAAATACAAATGGGTGGCCATGATCTAAAGTAAAGTTGTTAATACTTTGGATAAGTACAATGCTCATCTTGTTGCAAAAGGCTTTTCACAATAGGAGTGAACAAATGGGGAGATGGTTGTTTCTCTTGCTACGAAGATGGTTGTTTCTCCTACCAAAAAAATGGTTGTTTCTCCTATTGTGGAGTTAGGTTTTAACTCCTATGAATATTGCCAAAATAGTCACATTTTAGTTGCTTCTCTCCAAGATTTGGGAGAGGAGGTTTACTTGCTGTATCCTAAAGGTCTTTGAATACCTAGTTGTGATCATTTGGTTTGCGGATTGATTGAGTCCTCATTCGGATTTAGTCAGGCTCCATGAACTTCATATATTCACAATGATCAGCATCTCCAAGATTGTGATTTCACAATTATAGAGGTCAGACTGAAATCATCAACCATTGATGATTCTTCAATGATTGAATCGCCCTACAAATAAGTGGTGGGCAACCTGATATGTCTTGTGCCTAAAAGACCGGATCTATGTGTTGTTACTAGCATCTTTATTATCCTTTATCTCAACCAAAGCTCATACATTGGACAGCAGCAAAGCGTCAGAGGACTACAGATTTCAAAATAGCATCTAAGGAGCAGCCTGTTGATTTAATGACTAAATCCTTTGGTCCCATTGTGTTTGTAAAATTTTGGGACAAACTTGAAGTAGTTTCCAGATTAGTCATTAAGGTGGGTTATTAAAGTTATTAAGTTTAATATGTAAACATTAACTAATTTAATATCAGTTAATGTACTTTAGTTATACAATGTATAACTACCTCACTTGATGTAACTTCTTTTATGTTTAATAAATGACGGACAAACACAAGATGGAAGTGAGCCGTGTGCCTTCCAATTTCTCTTCATGTTCTCTCTCATATAGTGCATAAAATAGCAGAGTACCAACTCAAGCCAAAAAGTGTCCAATAGCGACATGGTCATTACAATTAGCCAAAATAAAGTCTCATGCACAATAGTCAAAACTACCTCCACCCAAAACATACAAACTCCTTCTAAGGCTCAAGTGAATATTTATAGTTACTTTCCCTTCCCAATTGTTTCGATTATGCATGTGAATAATGCAACCACCCACTTATAGTCATTTTCCATTTATGAGTGAAAACCCTTAACATGTGAGATAGGTAGCTTCAAAAAGCAACTTTGCTTTATTAAACTGTTTACCCTCATATCCTAAACTATTTTACTCTAAGACAACATTTAAGTTTTAATGACTACTACATCTATGTATGCTCTTTTGTCCTAAGTTATCATACTCCGAGACTAAGATATAACTTCTTGGGACTCTTACACAAATGTCGACCCCTATAACCCATTGGGCTTTCCTCACACCACTTCATTCATTCTAGAGTTTCTACTTGGCATTGTCCCTCAATTTCTTTGCCCCAAAGCAATTGGAGTGTTATATGTTGGAGTATTTCTGGGTCTTTTCATGTAGCATCATCCACTAGAAAAATCCTTCCATCGGATGTCTAACAATACCTTAATCCTAAGTTTCTTCTCTCGGATGGCCAAAATATGATCTAGAAACCTAGTAACATGGCATTTGTAACCTAGGGTTGGTGGAGCATCTGAAATTTTGACATTTTGTCCTACCATTTTCTTCAACCATGAGACATTAAAGGTATTATGATTTGAAATCCTACAAGAAGCTCAAGAGCAGATGCAATCATTCTCACTCTTGCCAACACTTAATAAGGTTTGTAATATCTAAGTACAAGTGTAGTGCCCACTTCCCTTTGACACTTTTAGATCTTGATCTTGATACTGTTGATCTTATTATGGACACTATTATGTTTTGTTTTAGTATGATGGTTAAATGTTAGATCAGGGATTATTATTGATCTAGATTCGGTTATTATACATGATGGTTATTAAAGACATTTTCATATGTGGATGATGATATACTGTTTGACATGGACATATTATAGATGTTGATTTGGACATATGATTTTGGATATTATGAATAGATCTAAAAAATGAATATTTTAGGATATTGATATAGTTGATTAAAATTAGACTTAAAACGATAATGTTGATTTCTTGATGTTGTTGTGATTCATATGAATAGATGGTTTTGTTAGTATATTTATATCATTTAGATGTTCTGATATAGCCACGAGACTAAAAAAGGTATTTGCGTTTTGCAGGTTAAAATATCACAACAATGTCGGGGGACTGGAGACTAACCATATTGAAATTGAGTGAATTCAACAAGGTCACCATGGCAACTGTTGTGTGTGTGTGTGTTGTATGTTGTTAGGGATTTCCATGGGGGAATTTCCATTATATGTGACCATGGGTTTGTGTAATTTATTAATGTGTTTTCTTTATTAATGTTGCATGTGTTTATTTTGTGATGTGTTACCCTCTTCTTTAGTTATTATGTGTTGTGTAATGTTGTGGATAATCATGTGTTAAAATAAATAAATCAATATGTCATAAGAATGTAATAAATGAAGTTGTTGATTTTAAATGTTAATGTTGTAAGAGTGTGTAAGAAGGTGTAAGGGATATGTAAGAGTATGTAAGATAGATTTTGGAATGTTAAACACTTCATCCTCTTAGGAATTCGAATTTGTCCTTGGAGGCTAAATTTGGAGGCTTGTGGGACAAGTTGAGCTTGTCCCACACCTCTTAAAATGATTCACCAACCATACCTATGGTTTGGAGGTTAAATTTAGGCCTTTTAAATGCATTTTGAAATGACTATTTGTAAGTTTTAATTGCACTTCTCTTACATGGTTTTAATTCAGTCCTTTTGGAGTATGGGTTATTTTGGAGTGTGGAAGTAAATTTGTCATTTTATTTATTGTGTTTAGGTGCATGATGTTGACTTTCCTCTTGGGGTTGAGGAAGAATGATGTGGCATCCCACATGGATCCACATCATCCCCTTCTCTTCCCTCTCCTTTAAATTCAAAACTCCTTGCTTGTTTGTGGTTGTTGAAACTTTGTTCATTCCTCTTGGGGGTGCATTTTTGCTTGTTGTTTTGGGAGCTTGTTGTGGAAGGAGTTGGAGCCTTTTTGCATGCTTGGACATTGCTGATCTTGGACTGCACTTTGACATTTGGAAAGCTTGTGGATCTTGGAACAAACTCCATTATGGAGAGGTAGGAACTTGAGCCTTTTAGAATGTTTTCATTTCTCTTGCATGCATGTATGAAATGGTGAATGTGTTATGTGTTCTTGGCTGGTTGGGTAGATTGCTTAAGACATGGTGTAGGAGAAGGCTATGGGGATTTCATAGGGGGCATAAGGGAATGCCAATGGCATCTGTTTTATTGTGGAGGGAGCTTTGGTTTGGGATCCACCTGGAAAAGAAATAGCTTGCATTTCTTACTCTTGGGGGGCATAAGGGAGAAACTTTGGGGGCATAAGGAGGGGTTGGGAGGCATAAGGTTTATGGGTTTGATATGTGATATTGGCGGTATGACTGTAGGTGGATGCCCAATTCCAAATAGGGAGGCATAAGTAGTTTCCCCATAGTTCCTTGCTCTTGTTGGCTTGCTTGATCAAGCCTAAGTTTTTGTGTGAATGGTTTCAAATGCAGTTGTGAACTCTGTTTTTGCTTGGACTGTGTTTTCTTATTGTTCATGCATGTAAAAAGAATGTTGCTTTTTCTTTGTGGAAGTCATTGTTGCCATGTGTTGATTATCATCTCCTATTTCAATATGGTTGGGGCTCGGGGGCCAATGAAGAAAAATGGCTTCTCCCTTCTCATTGGATGTCTTGGTTGGGTGGAGAGCGTTGCCTTTCCCCTTCCTTGTTGTGATCAAAGATGAAAAGATGGAGAACTAGCATGTTGTTGTTTTGGAGCAAGAAGAATATACAGTTTGACAGTCCCATTCTTTTGAGCAAGTTCATTGTAACCCTTCCCACCTTGAGTGGATGAGTTGTATAATATTTGTAATGTGAAACCATGTGCATTGATAGAGGAAAGATTGAACTTAAATGGTGAAATGTAAAGAACTATCTTCCTTTTTCTGTTTTGGAAAGGAACAAGAAATAGTGTTGTATATTTTATATACTGTATTGAAATCAAATGTAAAAGTGATAAGTTGTAAAGTTGTATTGGAATATGAATAAAGGATTGCATTAGTTTTCAAAATTGTATTGTGTATTGGAATTGATTTGTTGTCAAGGAATGAGATTGTTGTTGAAAAAAAAGAAGAATGTGTATGAAGAAGGACAATGTTGTGATTTCTCTTAAAATGTATATTAGGATTGAAATCAGAACTGCACTTTAACTTAGAATTGAATGGTTGATTTAACAAGCAAATGTATTGGACTAATTTAGAAGCTATACACACATTTAAATGACAAAATTGATATACAAATTTAAAAGAAGTAGTTCACTGTTATAAACTTCATTCTGGCAATTCATATTTTAATAAAAATGAGCAGTTCAAACTTGCACCAAGCAACAAGATATGAAACATTGAAATTCAGACTTGGTAAGTCCTAAGGAACTCAAATTTACCATAACATTTAAGAAAGAACTTTCAAACTTTATAAAAAAATCCAATTTTGAACTTGCACAGTTGTTTTTCTGTCTATTGTCGAAAAAATACAATCTTGATTAAATTGAACAAATCTACTTCCCTAAAACACTCTAAACCCTCTCTAGATCAATACTCCATGTCTGTTTGACATGTTGAGTGAAGGAGGAAACCGAATTTGATCAAATTGAAAAGTTGAAAATTGCCAGTTCACTAATTAAAACCCTGCAGATTGGTTTCTCAAAATTGATCACTTAAACTTCATCAAATTTTAAAATTGATGACTCTGTGCAAAAAGGGCATCAAGAGCTTTCCGAAAAGTCCTCGTTTGCCCAAATCTGAGCTTCCTATCAAAATTTATGGCCATTTGAAGTTTTACTTCAATTTGGCATTCAAAAAGTAATAAAATTTAATCTAACTGTTAAAAATTTAAATTTTTAACTGGAAAAATTTCCTAAAAAGTCCTGTAGCCCCGCCATCCTGCAACCAATTGGGACCTGCCACGTGGCACCTCAGTGGGGCAGACCGAACTAAAACTTATCTTTTTGAAAATTTTGACTTGGGAAAAATTTTCCTTTTTCCTCCGCCGGCCCGCAGCCAATCAGAGGGCGCCACGTGTCCTCTAACGGCTATGGCGGAGGCGTGGTTTGTTTTTAACCCTTATCCCTTTTGAAAATTTTTGGAAAAGTTTCACTTTTTCCTCCGCCGGCCCGCAGCCAATCAGAGGCCGCCACGTGTCCTCTAGGGGCTACGGCGTGGGCGGTTCTTTTTTGAACTTAACCTTTTTGAAAATTTTGGGGAAAAATTTTCATTTTGACCCCACAGCACGCAGGCAATGAGAAGGTGCCACGTGGCACCTTAGGGTGGCAGGGTAGGGCGGAACCCCTTGTTATTTGATTTTGAGCCTTTGGAAAATTTCTTAAATTCTCCCCGTGGTCCACAACTCCACCTTCTCCCTCGGATTCTCCTCTTCCGCGTGCGCGCGGACCCGCGCGTCCTTTCTTTCCTTTTTCCTCCCCCTCGGGCGCAAGGCGCTAATTTCTTCCGCCGCCTATTTTCCCTTTGCTCAACCAAAGACGTGACACGTGGCAACCTCATGGCGTCGGCGGAGGCACGGACCATTCGGTCCCTTGTGAATTTTGGCAAAGAGACTTAAAGTCTCAACCCGCTCCGTCGGCCCGTCACTTCTCCCAACCAATCGGGAGGTGACACGTGTTCCCTAGAGGACCCGCAGAGGCACGGGATGTTTTGTGACTTTGAGCCCACGCTATGGGAAAATTCCCTAAGCCGCCCCACGACCCGCCAACCCGTTCAAGGCGCTTTCTCCTCCTCTTGACATGTGTCCCACCTAGGAAAAATTTTCCCTAGAACTCCGCCCGCTTATATCTTGAGTTCTACAAGGAGTTAGGAGGACTTCTTTATATCACCGAAAAGGTGAGAAAATTTCCTATCCATTGGGAATGGTTTAGGGAAATTTTGGAAGCGTTAAGTAGGAGAAAAATCCAGTTGAATCTCTGAGCCTGTTAGAGAGCAGGCATGGGGGTAAATTACTCCCTGAACCTAACTAAAACATATAACCCTAAAATTTGAACCTTGTGAACTTGAAATTGTTAATGAAGGGAAACATAGGTTGTAGTAGTTTGGTCTTGTTCGAACCTGTTAGTGTAAATTGATGTCTTGCAACCTGATTGTAGACACTTCAAATCAAAAAAAAATTATCCCCTAATTTTTCTAGCTAACCCTAGGTTGTTTCTTGGGTCTCAAGTGGTTGTTTAAACGGGCATTACAACAAGCTCTATGTGCCCTTCCCTTTAATAAATTTCCACTTATAAAGGTGCAACCTCGAGAAAACCCAATCACCTACCTCAAATTCTCATTCACTTCAATGTTAAGGCCATTGGGATTCCATTTTATCCTTAGGAAAAACTAAGGTTCTCCTTGAGTATTTCAAACTATGTTGGTTCTCCTCGAGGAATTCAGAGACAAATAGCAGTTTGGTCTCTTCAATGGTCATAGACAAATAGCAGTTTGGTCTCTTCAATGGTCTAGACTCTAATTAACTAGCAAGAGGAAGGGCACTAATATAAAAGGCCTTAAATGGTGGCATTCCAATAGTTGTATCATGTATGATTCTTTGATAAGGGCAACAACTTGGACCATGAAAATTTCTGTTGTACAACATAATTACTTAAATAAACTATTAGTCCATCTAATGGCAGTTGGAATTAAGGTGGTACCACGAAACTTCAGTTCCTTCCAAATGTTGTCAATAAATTTTGAGTCTCTATTACTAAGAATTCTCTTCGGAAGTCAATGCAGTAATAGATATGCCACTGCAATAGTTTAGCAAAAAGCCTTTGACAGTGTCAATGGCATCGATGGAAATAAAAGGGGCAAATTGTCAGTCTTTGTTAGTGGCAGTGACATCAATGTTAATGAAAAGAGCATACTTTGTCAACTGATCAACAACAACATAAATAGAGTTTAAGAAAGACATGTAATGAAGTCCATGTAATACATGTCATGAAATCCGCCCTCGTAGGCTGGGCAATCTCCCCAATCCATTCGAAGGGGGTTTCATTTGGACTTAACATAATCTCTATTTTATTCCTTCACATGAAGAAATAAAGTTTAAACATTTAATAAAATAGAATTTATTATATTTATAGATTTATTTCAATGTTTACAGGCCAGATAAATTGGCCTAGAGAACAGGAAAATTAGTGAAGAAATTCAAATACTGACACCACATATGTTTTAACCAAATATAGTCATATTATTATTAGAAATAGCTTTCCTTCTCGAATGCATTTTAGGATTTTAGTTATTCAAGATTTTTTCTTTTCAATGCCCATGTGATGTCACATTGACAAATTATCATGCCAAAATGAAGTTCTTACAGATTGTTTGTTCCTAATCGTCTGTAAACTACCTTTGCTGAGTTTTTTACATATAGTTGACGAGGATTAGGTCTGATCAGTGCCATAGAAAAAGACCCATTGAAATGAATTGTGGCACTTGATTATTCCTCTTTAGTAACTTGCTATATCGGTTTAACAAGCACTAAATAATTTCTATCAAAACATATCTTACCAACATTTTTCTTCATCCTTTTTTAAGGAGTTTTTCAGTTTTGAGTTGTAGATAGGGTTTTAGTGATTACATAAGTGCAAATATATATAGTTATGAAAGTGTTTATGACTCTGGTTGATTGAATGTTTTTGTTTAAGATGTTTTCCCAGAGTATCTTCTGGTTTGTTTTCTTAATTGAGGTGATTTCAAGTGCTAACATTTTTGGGTGTCTGGTGGGCTTTCCTGAGTTGAAAGTTGAATTTGAAAGTTGAATTTGACTCTTTGACTTGCCATGTTTTTGCTAAGTGCAAGTCATGTTACTTCATTCATAGGTTGTAAAATATGTAGCAAACAAAAAGCTTTTGCAAAGGTCCTTTCACATTCAAAGTTGGCTTGCATGGTATGTTCATTGAACTTGGATAGTGACAAAGCTTCTCAAGGACCACTGGAATGCTTAGGTTCCTATTTTAGCTTCACGGTCTATGTCCTAGCAATAAGTGAAAACATGGGTGAGAAAATTCCTAGGCAGTCCTAACCTCTTTCTCTCTCCCATAGAATAGTTACTGCAAAAGCAAATTCCTTTCTTCTAACTCAAGCATTGGCTTCAAACTTCATTTCCCTGAAGATGGATCCAGTAGTGGGATCTGAAACATTGGACAGAGACAATTTGACACTGAATAATCCAGAAGAATTTTATTCATTATTAATTTGTCAAAATACCAATTTGAAAATTAAAATTACAAGAAGTTTCATCAAGATGCATAATAGGTCTTTCATTTCGACCATTGGAATATGAGGCTTCACAGAATGCAATCTTATGTTTACAATACTTGTTCTTTTGATTGCTCCCCTTTCATGGCTAGGCCTCTCCTAGAGGACTCTTGGATGCTTAGAGACAGCTACAAATCTCTTTGGAGAACCATTCTGCTAGCTGTTATTACTTTCTTGAGGAGGTCCAGGTGTAAGGCAACTTTTAAGACACTTTCCCTCTCAATCTATGAAGTTGATGGCTTTTAAACCAGACTTGGCTTTGACACTTACAGCCAAACCAGCCAGATGTTGATTCATTGCCCATTGGGCCTCTGGCTCAGGCGTATTCTTTTCTTGTTTTTCCTTACAATCCTGCAGTTCAATTTATGTAAGTATTCTAGATTTTCCTTATGAACCATAGGGTGAGGTTTCTTCACAAAAATGAATAATTTGTTTGGCTGTCATAGATACACACAGATATTCTAAAGCCCTTATCCTTAATGGCTTGCTGGAGTTATTTTCATTGATATAACTTAGGAATCCCTAAAAAAACCAACGGCATGTACACTTTACCCAGTAATTGAATTTTTTGGAAAAATCTCACAGCAAGCTTTGCATTCTTGTCCCTTGTTAGGCTATTTAGGCTGTGCCTGGGTTGTTATTGAAGTATTAAATCAAACGGGGTTATTTTGGAAGCAACCTTTGACTGTTTATTACAAGGCTGTTTGACTTATCATGAACAGGTATCTTCAGGGGTTTCAAGTTTACAACACCATGTTGCTCTTGAAGATAACCTTTGAGACCTGTTTATGGGGAGCCCTTTAATACTTTTCATCAAATTTTATACATTAAAATAGCTTCGATATTCTATAACTGCAAATTATCTGTTTTCATATATTTGTGTGTGTATGCATGTCAAAATACTGTCCACATATATAAATCAGATATTGCTGTTCAATTTGAGTGTTTAGGCCTTGAATGGCTTTACATTGGTGAACCGGACGTCACAGCTGACAATGGTATATATCAGTATATGTGCCTGAGAGGTTAGTAGTGGATTAGATTAAGGGGACACCAATTAGTAAGAAAAATGGATATACGGGACAAGGCACCGAGCATATGCAGATTAGTTTGGCTGTGGAGAAAGAATCGCCTACAAGATATTGACGTTAGTCAAATACCAATCCATCCACTAGAAGTTGATTAAACATTAACTAATTCCCAACGGAGAAGAGATACGGGATTGGAGGACGCCCTAGAGAAGAGTATGAATGGTGAGAAAGAAAAGAGCAGAGCATAGCAAGTTGCAGATATTGTGGCAGAAATGTGAGAGGATGCGGACCAGAGTAATCATGCTGCTAGGGCTCAAAAAGACAAGGCATGGGAAAGTGCAGTCATGAAGGTGCAAGAATGGCAATTTTGAGTGAAGAAAAAGACAAACGTGAAGACCAGAAACATGAGTTGTTTCTCAAGGACATGCAGGCATTTGCAGAGGCCGTGATCACATGAGGTCACAATTTGCAGTTAAGTCTTTAGCTGTAGGGCATCACGTATGCCGACACAAAAGGAAAATGGACATTCACCATTAGAGGAGGATTTGCAGAGGAACGATTCTGTGGAGATGTCATGGACAAGAACGATCGTGCTAGGGCACCAGAAGACAAAAGTGCAGAAGTGCAGTCATGGATTCACAATTACCGAACATTCTGAAGAGCGGGAAGATGATGGTGCCGACCAAAGGTGACTTTGCAGACCACAGACCAGACAAAGAAGAATTAATGTAAGTGCAGACAAGACAGAGAAATATGATTTTTCTGGCATAATTTGCAGCCAAATTGGAGACAGAACAACTTTGAGGTTGTGATCTTCATCAGATTTCAATACCAAAAGGTGAATCGTGATTTCCATCAAGAGGGAGGAAGTGCAGATTTGACAAAAACGTGATTTCCAAATTTTGTGCATTCAAGGAATCATGATTTGCAGACCATAAAGAATGGCCAATATTCAAAAAAATTCCGTCATAAGTGTAGAAACTAAATGGTCAAAATTATAATGTTTGGAGTCACAAGATACTCACGATTGAGGAGTATCGGGATTGCATTCAGATTATACTCAAAAAGGAATCAAGACTTACTAGAGATTTGAATGACTATGACAGACGTCATAAGGAATCTCCTCTGATGTTGAAATTGTTTGTTTCAGATAATTTGATTCTTGAGGTCTGAAATGCCATTGTGGCAAATGAGCTTTGGACCAGTCTGCAAAAAAACTTCAAAGAAAAGTTGAGCCCTATATTTGAAGAATCTATTGTTTTCTGCAAAGCTAAATGAGGATGGGTCCCTATTAGAACATCTTCTTCGAATGAAAGATCTCCGAGACCAGCTCGCTGCCATAAACAAAAAGATGGATGATAACGACCTAGTTATTCTTGTTCTAAACAGTTTGGCACCATGATATAAAATTTTTGTGGAGCCTTTACACTTAGTGGCAGAAAGCCAAATGATCGGGTGAGTTCCTATTTGCTGCAGAAGAAACACATGAAGGCAGAGGCAAATGAGTCTAGTTTTGGACAAATAAAGTGTGTTTGTTGATTAGTCTATGGGGAAGTGGAGACCTAACCCTAAAGAACTTACTTCCATATACCATGTGAAATGCTATTAATATCATTTGGCCGGACATGTCAAAAGGATTGTTGGAAGCAACAGTATGCTCTTTCCCACAACAAAAAGTTGTCTGGTTAAGCTAATGTGGCAGCAATTGAAACCAAACAGGATTCTAAGCAAGAGTATGCCCTCACAACATCATGCTTGAACAATAGTGCTATAACTTGTTGGTTCTTTGACTTTGGCACATCCAAACATTTCATGCATCAAAAGGACTAGTATGTCAAATTTACTGCAAACACATTTTTTTAATTAAATTTCATTAGGTGATGGGATATCACATGTTGTACAAGGTATAGGACATATCCGCATAGTGTTGAATAATGTTGCAAAATTCATAGTAAAGAATGTTAGGTATGTTCCTAGATGACTGAAAATCTCTTATCTATTAGTCGGTCAGCTGAAAATCCCAATATTTCAAGCCTTGATTGCTCACTCAGATATGTATAGGGGGCCATCAATCCTGAGAGGAGTTAGTCTCCATTCCATTGACTTGCGGGCTGATTACTCCTTTGGTTGTCAAGTGGGAAGGGCGGGAGCAATGTACGGCTCAAAAAGCTGGTTGGCCTCTCTCACCATCTCCATCAATCACTTTTCAGCTTATGGATATATAGGCCAGCACCAACACCAACATTAAATATCTGATCCGATCTCAATCAAACTTGTTCACAATCTAGTATTATGTGAATGCATAAAGCACATTGAAGTACAAGTCCACTACATACATGAGCATGTATAAAAGCAGAACATCTAGCTCTAATTTTTCACAATAGAAGAAAAACATGCAAATATTATCACAAAGGAACTTGCACATGAAAATATTCAGAGAATCTCTCTCCTGTTCAATTCAAACAATGTTGAATTAAAGGGGGAATGATAGGTTAGAATTATCCATTCAATGACAGGGTAAAACCAAGCTTCTAGGGAATCAAATCATGTAATTAACTGACCCGACCGGGAAACGGATGAGAATACATTCACGACATGAGAAAGCAGGGTGGCACGGGAAGAATCTGTTTGGATGCGGGAGGAAGGTGGCCATACATTTGTTAATGTAGGTTGTAGTTTGTCGTTTCGTCCCAATAGTCAAAAGAGTCAATTCATAGTTCGTTTAGTCTCTTCATTCACTTCCCCTGCTTTTTTCCACCTCCCATGGGCACATAAATTTGATCAGCAAGGCAAAGGTGAACAGAAGAGGCTTTGATTCATCGTCTCGGAGGTGATTCATCAGCCCAATCTTTAGATGATAGCCCCCATTTCTAGAATAGCAGAGCCTCCTACCTAGATATGGGGTCAATGGAGCACTCATTACAAACAGCTTACATAAATACAAGACTGATCACAAAAAGATATTGTCTTTACACAATCACCGAGGAGATATAGTAACAATAACACTACAAATCCTATGACCTAGATGAACTCTGAATTCTCTCCCAATCTCTAACTCTAAAGAGAAGAATTTTCTACTCAAGTGCAATGGTGGGTTCTAATAGAACTAAGTACCACCTACTTAAAATATTTCCCGCAACTAGATCCAACCTTACGACATTTTTGAAGCCTCCTATGATATTGAATGTGTCACAATCCATCATCCAAGATAGGGCCCAAATATTCCTTAATGCATTTATAAACATAAGACAGCTCGAAGAAACTTGAGTTGGCTCATCAAACACAGCTATTGGTTGGGTGAATCTTTGCCAACTCCTTCTATGCAACGAACAATTTGAATTAAAATACTTGCACTCCAGAAGATCACACACACAAAATTCATGCACACGTTTGTTTGGATGGGGGAGGAAGGTGGCCATACATTTGTTAATGTAGGTTGTAGTTTGTCCTTTCGTCCCAGTAGTCAAAAGAGTCAATTCATAGTTCGTTTGGTCTCTTCATTCACTTCCCCATTTTTTTCAATCTCCCATGGGCACATAAATGTGATCAGCAAGGTAAAGGTGAATGGGAGAGGCTTTGATTCATTGTCTCAGAGGTGATTCATTTGATTCATCGGCCCACTCTTTAGATGACAGCCCCTGTTTCTAGAATAGCAGAGCCTCCTACTTAGCTATGGGGTCGATGGAGCACTCATTCCAAACAACAGTTCACATAAACACAAGACCGATCACAAAAATATATTGCCTTTAAACAATCTCCAAGGAGGTATAGTAACAATAACACAACAAATCCTACAACCTAGAAGAACTCTGAATTCTCTCCCAGTCTCTATCTCTAAAGAGGAGAATCTTCTACTCAAGTGCAATGGTGGGTTCTTATAGAACTAAGAACCACCTGCTTAAAATATTGCCTCACAACTAGATCCAACCCTCACGACATTTTTTGAAGCCTCCTACAATATTGAATGTGTCACAATCCACTATCGAAGATAAGGGCCAAATGTTCCTTAATACATTTACAAACATAAGCCAACTCAAAGAAGCTTGAGTTGGCTCAACAAACACAATTATTGGTTGGGTGAATCTTTGCCAACTCCTATGCAACGAACAATTTGAATTCAAATACTTGCACTCTGGAAGATCAGGCACACAAAAATTCTTGCACACAAGTCTTCCAAGTAAATCTTTGCATGTTTGATCATTTGACCTTCAATGGCTTTTCGATTTCAATGGTAGGTGTGTGCCATCAAGATGAACCTTTGGTGGTAACAAGAACCTTTGGAATTGACATATGTGATACCACGCGCAAGTAAGTGATATTGTGTATGAAGACGAGTGATGTAAAGTTATTTGTCTGAAGTCTGCTGGACTTGCGCCGCATACTTACACCTTGGGCCAAGCATCTAAAGCATTGTGCCATCCTTCTCAAGCTGAAAGCTTAGCGCAGAGATGTCGTGATATTTTTGACCCTTTGCTATTGACAAACACAATTTTGTGTTGTGCCATTGAAAGACTAGCTTGCGCCAACTTCTAAAAGATGTTATGGACTCTGGAAGATACCCCAAAACCTTGTGAACTCCTCCGGTGATGCATCAAAACACAACACTATGAAAACATGCAAAAACTGTTTTTGGTTGACGTGGATCATTTGCAAACAGGATGCTCCTCCATCAACATTGCTTGGAAAATCTCAAATAATAGAATTATTTTTCACGATTATGGAAAGCAAGGAATGAAATGGTTTTTGAAACAAACAACTCACAAAATAGTTTCTAATAAATGCAGTTGTGTCATGGAGTTCATTGATAGCTTAGACTCCAATTTATGAACCATAGAATAGTTCTTGATGACATGAAAATCAGAAAGACAAGAGTAGAAGCAGAAGAAAGACAAGATTGAACTGGAGTCTAGATTGAAATTGGAGACACTCACTGCATTTTGCGGGTAAATATCGATTCCAAAGGTACATTAGTATACAAATTTATTGAATATACCTAAGATGTCTGCTAGAGCGGTCCAAACAAGATCAAAGAGATTTCTTGAAGTGGGTGGTCAGCTACATAAAAATGTCACAAGTCCACAACAATTTTGCTGGTAGCAAACTGTTTCCACTGATAAATCATAATATCAAATTTATTTGAATGTGTGAAATTTCTCTTAGCATTGTTTACAGAAGATCAAACAATATTCTTGGAGTGAGCTGTCAGCTACACTAAGGGTGGGCAAAATCTACTATATTTTTAGCAGATTACAAGTTGTTTCCATAATCCAAGGGGTGATTGTCTAATGGTTATGGGGTGCATTGGTGAGAGAATCACCTAGTTTCAAATCCTCGCACTACACATGGCTGGCCAATAATCCTGTGGATATGCAACACCGGTTATGGAGTATCAAAATATGTGTAAGGGAAGTTGTAGTTTATTGAAAATGGGATACATTCAAATGTGTAGTATTAAAATATGGGTAAGTAAGGTTGTGGAGTGTTGAGATTGCGTAAGGTAAGTTGTGGTGTGTTGAAAATGGTATACATTTGACTGTGTACATGGCAGGCCTTACCCCCAAACCACGGTACAGTGACCCACAGTCTCATCCTCTCAAAGAATGAAGCAGCAAGTAGTCTTACACCCACAACACAATAACCTAGCATCCCATGGAGGAGGCCTTGAGAAATTTTCTTAACAGGTGAATTTAGGACCCAATTTCAGGAAAAATGCCTCGTGAGGCAAATATTCTTTTCTCTGCTACAAATTTCTGTGCAACTGCATCAGTAAACTGGTACTTCATATTTTCAGGAAAAGAAATTTAGAAAAAATTTACAAGGTCAGTGTTGCAATTGGGCAAAAAAAAATCCATGAAATGTCTCAGTGGGCACTGCAAACTTAGAGCCCCCTGGCATTCCCTATTAAAGTGGTATCCATCTTATTGTTAAATATATGGATGGCTTCTTGATTAAAGAAAAATACTGTACCAGGTGATATATATATATATATAGACCTCAACCTGAAGTGCATAAATGCCCTTACGTCAGTCAAATCACAGATCAGTGGTTCCTCATTCAATCAATCAATTGATTAAGTGGGTGAATGCCCTGCTTCAGACATAGGTAAATGAGATCCCTGCCAGCGGGAGAATTCTTATCAGTCACCACATAGCCAGTGGAAGAAAGAGCAACTTTGTGGTGGATAGGATTACTGATCAAGGACATTTAAGCCCGAGAGCAAGAAAAATTGCAAGATCCAGGACATTGTAATAGCAAACCAGACTCTTGAAGAAGCCAACAAATTTTTAAAGGAACAAGTGGCAATGCTTCAAGAGGCCTTACAGATAGGAAAGCATGAATGGCAAAAATTGAAAATGATAATGAAAGGGTGAAAACAGCTTGGCAAGACATGTTAGCATCAACAAAACTGGGTATATGTGTAACAGACTTAAAAACAACAGAAATAAGAACTCAGAAAGATCAGGGAACAAACTCTCAAGGCTTTGTGGTTGAGGAATGTGCTAAAGATATAAACGCAAACGAAACCAAGTCATGGTCTCATGTTGTTAAGGGTCCATCAAATAAGGACAGCGAGGTAGGTGCAAATTTGAGCAGAATGCAAGAAAGCGAACATAGAGAAAGGCAGGAGAGGATAAAAATCTAATTATCAAAGGGGTAAAAGAGTATGGCAAAAATGAAAACACATTCGTTTTGGCAAGTGACTTTTAAGAGACAAACTACAATGGCAAGGGCCGATCATGCAAGCAAGGAGAATTGGAAAGGTAGATGAAGAAAGGGCTAGACCTATCAAAGTTGTCATGAGGAGATTAGAAGACAAGTACCAACTTTTGAGTAAGAAGGGACTCTTGAGGGGGTCAAATTTCTTTTTAGATGATGATTTAACTTCAATACAATTGGAGGATAGAAGGAAAGAATTAACTAAAGTAAGAGCAGCAAGAGACGAAGGTAAAAGAGCATGGTTGTACAACAAAAAAGCTGTTATTAGCAAGATAATGTCACAGTACTCTTTACAAATGGATGACAACAGAGAACAATGAAATTGATGTCAACGAGGAATGAGTTAGGCCAATCATGGATGCAAAGTTGTGATAACCATGCTTTGAGCTCTCACAACAAAATAAATAGGAATTAGGGCCCTCCTAGGGATTGTTAAAACTTGCATGTTGGAATTGTAGAGGTTACCCTTGGAAAAGGGGGCATGGGTTAGTATAAGGAGGGGTGTAATTTGTCTCACGGAAACTCGTGAGCATGAAGGTTGCAAGACTCCTTTTGAAGGTTATAGGAAGTTTGCAGTCTGGAATGAGGTAGCTAACAATGGGAAAGGTTTTGGAGGTATAATGGTTTTAGTTAGAGAAGTGGAGGGTAGAAAGATTCAGCAGAGTAAGAGAGGATACAAACAAGCAATTCATTTGGTTTAGAATATCAGAAAACGGGAGTAACATTAGAATAGCAGCTTGCTACTTTGCACCTCAGGTCTCAAAAACATACAAAAAGGTGGGTCTAGATGGGAAAGATCCTTATGCAGCCCTAAAGAAAGATATTTCAGAGTTTTCACAACAAGGGGAAGTTCTTCTTTTAGGTGACTTCAATGCGAGGACTACAAATGAGCAAGCTAACACGTGGAGTAGTAAGGAGAACCATAATCCGTTATGGCTCATGGAAGAAGATAATCAGCAATGGGCAAGATGGTCAGAAGACAACAAGGACATTAATCATTTTGGCGAAGAATTATTAACTCTTTGTGGCATGTTTGATCGATTATTTGTAATGGGATGGAAAGATGGCATAAATCGAAATTTTACTTGTAAAACTTACAATGGGGCAAGTGTTGTTGATTATGCAATTTGCTCACAAAGTTTAATCGACAGGATAAAAGAAGTGGAGATTGATGATTCTATCAGGGACCTAAAGTCGGATCATAATCTAATTTCCATAGTGGTAGATTGGTCGAGCAAGAATCAACTCACAAGGAAAGAACAATCTCAACATCTTCTAGAAAAAGGAAGGATTCTGGTAACACAAGAAAATTGTGATATCTTCAAAGTGGTGTTGAGTCGCTTAATGCAAGAGGGGAAAGTAAGATCACAAGGCCTTAAAAGCTATGAGTTAACAAACATAATTAAGAAGGCCCTTACAAGTTGTAAAAGAACAAAAATAAGAAGAAACAAACAAATTGTTTTCCTAGTAAATAGATGGTTTGATGAGCAGATAAAGCGGAAAGAAGAGTTATTAAAGAAACAGCAAAGAGAAGTTGAACACAAAGTTGTACAACAAATCATAAAGAGAAAAAGATGAGTTCATGTCCATACGGAGAAAAGAACTTATACACTAAGGAAAACATAATCCAAAAGCATTTTGGAAAGAGCTTCAATCAAAGAAAAAACACACAGATGACAACAATATCACAGCCAATCAGTCGTTTGAGTTTGCAAAACAACTTTACGAGCAGGACCCTGAAGTTGAAGGCCCTCCTTTGGTTAATACAACAACAAAAAATTTATTGTGCAAGAAGTTGAAGAGGGTATTATGAAATTGGGGTTGGAAAAGAAAAAGACTTGGATAGGCAGAATATTTAAAATGGGGGAAAGAATTTCTCGCTCCTCACATTGTCGACATATTCAACAACATCATTCAACAAGGTTTTCCTGGAGATTGGACTACTAGTCTTGCGATACCTCTTTTTAAGAGTGGAGATGTTAACAATCCTTCTAATTATAGAACCATCATGATCAACCCATTGTTTGCAAAGTTGTTTGGTAGCATGGTGGAATGCAGAATCAGCAAGTGGGCAGAAGAAAAAGGTAAGAGAGCAAAAGGGCAAGCAAGGTTCAGACCTAAGTATTCAACAATAGATCATGGTATCACTTTGAGGCACATTATTGAAAAAGTTTGGAATGATAAAGAGGAAGCTTATTGTTGTTTTGTTGACTTCAAGAAGGCTTTTGACACAGTTCCTAGGAACAAGTTATGGGATAGAATGAAGGAGCTTGGTATTCCAATGCATCACAGAGCAGCTATTCATAGACTTTATGAAAAGGTACGAGTCAAAATTAGAACTCAAATTGGTATCTCAGAAAGTTTTAGGAGTGATATTGGGGTTAAACAAGGATGCCCATTATCGCCTACTTTATTTGGCCTATATATCGACAAACTTGAGGAATGGTTAAATATACAGAGTGAAGATGGTGTTCACCTAGGAGAGTATGTTGTAAGACTTCTCCTTTATGCTGATGATCTTATCTTGATTGCTAGGTCCGCTCAAGGCCTTCAAAACATTTATGTGCGCTTGAGCAATTTTGCAAAGAAGTGGGGATGCAAGTCAACACCAATAAGACCAAGATTATGATCTTCTCCAATAGAAAGAAAAGAACTCAATATGACTTCTGTTTCAATGGAAACATTTTAGAGGAAGTAACGAAATATAAATATCTTGGGTTCAACTTTAATAACAAGCTCAGTTGGGAGATTTGTAGCAAAAAGAGAATTTTAGGGGGTGGAGAGCTTTTATGCTTTCCAAAACAAATGCAGAGAGGCGGAACTATGGGATTGGAAAACTATGCAAACTTTGTTTGGGCTTTTAGTAACTCCAGTGGTGCTTTATGGATGTGAGGTTTGGGCTAGCAGCATTTCAAACTCAAGGTGGAAACAATTTGAGAGGATTCAAAAAAACATGATTACTAGCAAGTTCAAATTAAAGATCTCGGTCCCATATGAGATTCTTCTAGCTGAAACGGGGTTGTACCTCTAGAAGCTATTGCTATGGTTCGTCTCATAACATATTTAAAAAGGATCGAACAAATGGATGGTAGCAGATGGCCTAAGGTTGTCCTCAATGAGTTTTTGGAGAAAAGAAAGAAGTCATGGATGAATCAAAACAAATGGCTTAAAAATGGAACATTTCCTTGAAGGCATGTCCTAATAATAGTTAAGAGATAAAAACTTTTGTTATAGATAAATTCCACCAAGTTATGTGGGGAAAGCCATTAGGGAGAAAGAAGAGGTATTATTTGGAGGAATTTAACTCTACATGTGATCATCAACAAAAGGATTTTATAGGGGCTAATATCCCATGGAAAGCAAAGATCTTCATAGCTCAACTGAGAACTAATTCACATTATCTTTGATGTGAAACAGGAAGATGGAAAAGACCTAAAGAGGTATGGGAAGAGAGAATATGTGTTTTTTGCACGACTGACCTGCACATGGAGTCAGAGAAACATTTCATGTTGGAATGTAATGCTTATAACGACATTAGGGCCCAATTTGCTAGCATGGTGGCTACTGCATCCTTTCAAAATATTTTCAGCAAAAATATGGTTGAAAAAACAGGGAGCTGATTGTCAAACTCATCAACAGAGGATCTGAATGTCAGAAAGTTTTCTAGCAAGCTCGTTGTCCCATAGGCTGTCTTTGGTAGCCTCATGGACATTAAAATATCTTCTTCTTCTTCTTCTTTAACTCAACCGACGTTAGGAGTGAACAATAGGAAACCCCTAACCCTCCTCAAGTTAGACAAATGCCCAAATGCCCTCTCTTGACAAAAAGGGAAGGTTGAGGGCATTGCAACATCGATCGTAAAGGGCCTTTAGGCACTACCCGACAAAGGACGGGAGGCACCTGACCTTAAGGTCAAGAAATGATAGGTTTGCCCTCTCCCAATGAAGTGGGTCATGAGAGTGCCTAAATGCCCTCAACCTTAAGTTGGCCCAATGATGTCAAGCCAGATTATAGATCGCACACACCTATGAGTGATACACCTCTCCTTTAATAAGGGATTCGTATAATGTATATAACGGATAGATGCCACCATATATTACATACATAACAGTGATTACCGGTGTGTGCGATCTAGGAACCCCACTATAGTCATTGTTAACCATGTCCAAGCTTGTCACAACAAATAAACAATCTATGTGGCTCACAAATTGTATTTTTCAACTATAACTATGAAATGAAATGAAAGATTGTAATGACATCCACGAGACTGAAGACTCTATGGGACCAAAAGCTGAGACTTTAAAATGAATTCAGACTCTTTTCCATCTCGGATCTTCTACTGTGAATCTTGAGCACAAAACCTGCTGTCTATGATATTGCTCTGTTATTATGGTATTCCCTGAACGGCTTGTGTCTACAGCTACATAAATACGAAACAATAGCAGCTAACAATTGAGAATGAGGATATTAGGAGTACATACAGAATCGAGAAAAAGCGAAGCCGAATGCCTAGTTTGTGGGGAGGAGTTCCAGTCCAAGCTTGCAAACACCGCTTGCGCTGCTGAATTCACCACACTAGCTTTGTCGCCCATTCTATATGTTGTGCTGAGCGCATGCAGTGCAACTGTGCAACGCAAACTAAAAATAGTCTCGGTCTACAGCATATGCCCAAATAAAATGCCTTTCCTTGCGCTTCACGCCTGAAAAGAAAAGGCAAAAGCAAAAGCAGGAGTGTACAGTCTGAAAAGGAGTAAGAAGGGGAGAGTGAGTCTCTGTGTGTGTAACAAAGCTCGTGTAATGCCCGGCGTCTGCTGGGGAACCTGTGAAGGCGACTGTGTATTTCACAAGGTAGGATTTGAATGAGGAAGTTAGTCGGCAAAAATGTAAACGTAAAAAAGGTTCCCCACTAAGCATTTGTATAAGTTTTCATATACGAGATTCGAGGTCGCGTGGGAGTTCGTTCCCAAATTCAATATGCGTGCAAGCCATGTATATTAAATAAAGAAAATTGTAATATTTAGAATCAAGATTTGGTTGTTTATTTTACATTCTAATATGACTTTCTTTATTCTTATTTGTATGGGAATGACTTTTAATATGTACAAAACTTACAATATCTCAGATTAACATACATTATAATAATGTTACATTTTTCTCGTAGACACTTAAAATGATAATTAAGGCCAATGGAATCATCACTATTTTTAAGACTCTAAGTTATCATAGATATCATCTACTTCTCTAGATATATAACTAGCACCCACGCAACATGTGTTTGATACATTCACTTGTACACTCTACATGCACAGATAATACTGAAACATGGGCATGTTGATGCTACTAACAACAACATTGTGTGCCAATATGAAGCCCTAAAGTAATTAGGACTTACTCCCTCAAACATTACTCATCTTCTACATAACCATCTAATGATTACCAAGGCTACATCATGTTACTAATTGCTTTTGGTTTAAGAATCCTTACCATGAAGGTGTGGGTTACCCTTGACACCTGTCCCCGCTCCATTTATGCTTGGTCATTTTTGGGTACGACATCTCGAGGTAAAATTGACAAGTAGCATACCACTATCACCTAACCTTTCAGACAAGAGCATGATCACAATTCATAATGATTCATTCCCTCAAGTACATGTCTAACATGATACATTGGAATCAACACATGGCCAAGCATGGACCACCTTACACCGATGAAGAATATATCATCGCTATGTATCGCTTGTGTATGACAGGGTTCTTCTTTGGGTCTCACAAACATTTCACATATTATGTTGTTGACAGGCCCCTGTAGGCTTTAATTCATATTCAAACGACACTCTTGATTAATCTCTCACCTACTCTAGCTCACACATTGGGGGGCATCCAACTCCCCCCCTCATTTCCTGATGACGCACCCTGTTAATAAGTTCAACTTGACTATTAAGGGAGCGGATACACACCCGAACCTCACTTTGCACACACACCCCGAGGGCAACCTTATTTCCCATCTCCATACTCTCTATTCATCAAAAATCTCTTTAAAAACTAAATTATCTCCCTCTTGGGGTCATTCTTGGATCACCCTTCTTTCTCTTCAAAGAATAGGTTTTCATTTTTGCTCTAAGGGGCCTAAACATACAAAAACATTCAAAGATGCTAAAAACCCAAAAATATTTGCATTACTCTCACTCAGTTGCTTCTATTGTACACTTAAATTATTCATGTTGCACTTTATTTATCATGTTCACTTGATACATAGTATGTTATATCATTTTTTTGTACACATGTGCATTTGCGTGGTACATTGAGTTGAATGCGGGGTATATGTATATTATTACACAATGCGGGGTGCTTAACACCGCTTGCTCTCGCAAATTTTTATTCAACTATCTGGGGCATCCAATTTACATTTTCTCACATACAATAATTGTTTGCGGTGTCACTTCCAAACTTGGCTCATCTCCATCTTATTGTTTGTTTCTTGTTTTGTGTGGTTGCTCTTTGCTTTCACTTGTTTGTGGGAAATTCCCTATGTTACTTGATTGTTGCTTGTTGGCCTTGAGTGCCTTAATTGTCTTGCAACATCTTGAGTGGTGTGTCATGTATGTGGCATATTCTTTGCCATGTTGTTCTATTTTTGTTCCCTTGCATGTTTTTGCTTCCATCTATTGTGTTGTTTTCATATTCCTTGTTACTAACACTTTGTTAGTTTTTCTATTACGTTATGTGTATGCACCATGGTATCCACCATGATCACTCCCTTTTCCCTTACAAGAATCCTACAAAATATGTACACATCAACTACAGTCCTCTTGTTTGGGTCACGCTCACATTGTTCCATCTCATGTGCCCTAAATAAGGGGGAAACCATCGGGTGATATTTCACCCACAATGTACTCGAGTAACTAGGAAACAAGATAACATGTATGAAATTAGACAGTGAGGCAAAGGCTCATAAAATGGCTCATAAATAAAATTGGGTCAAAATACACAAGGACCAAACCATACAACAAGGACCATAGCGTATGGACACTATGGACCATTCCATATGCTTGTATCTTGGGGAAAATTTAATAATTTTCTTAGTTGGTAAAGTTTCTCGGGGATAGCTATAGTCTTTTCACTCGCATAATACAAATTATGGTGGCACCAAGGGTATGTATAAGCTAACATTTCCTCGATACATTGTCATCATTTGCAAATCAATTGGGCTCGTGTTTATATGTAGTAGTACTTATTTGTGTACCTTAGAAAGTGTTGAGGTGATTGTTATCCTCGTAGGCTTGACTTCCCATTGCTCATATTTTAGTGAAGGGATGTGGAGCAACTAAAATGATCCCCATATAATTCTCTTCACCATATGGGGTGCATTTGCACTTCTTTCTATTCTCCTTGGCACATTCCACTTGGGGACTAACACCCCCAAATCCTTCCAACCAACTCCAACATAAAGTTCAACAAATCTCCATGGAAATGGTAGCGGGATTACTCTTGCACAACAATCGGGTGTACTCTTTCCTTTATTTTTTAAATTTACATATTGTTATTTGTAGAGACACCATAATTACGCCCGAGCAATTTAAATACTTAAATTGTGCTAATTATCTCTCTTATGGCAAATTGACGACATATCGTCAAAAGCGCTCATCTTATCTCTTATTGTCATTAATTAATTACAATACACTAATTAGTTAAGTCGCCTATCTAACTAACATCCTGATTAACGACCTTCCGTTAATTATTCACCCCTTCTATCTGGACTAATTAATTATTATTAATTAATTAGTTTTCCCCTTCATTTAACCAATAAATCAATATTTAATTGATTTAATCCCCTTTTAATAGCCTAAATCGTACTAATATTCCTCTAATTAACTTCTATAAGCTTACATCTACCTATTAGTTAATCACCTTTGATTAATTAAAACACCCCCAACTCCCATGACTTGCTAAGTATAAATTAAACCCTTCTAAAGTAATGTTACCTTTTATAAAGCAACCTTATATATTCCTAATCCTTTTTTATCTTTTATCCCACATGTTAAGGGATGAATTGTTTCCTTTATCCATTGGGCTATATAAGGAGCCCTCCTTCTACCTTTATACCTACACCTAAACTTCTTGAGAAGACAAATGCAAAGCATATAGCAAAATAGACTAAAAGTTTTCCTTTGTTTTCTTAAGAGTTCATCATCTTAGAGAGTTAAGCCTTTTCCTAAGTGCTTAGGTCATATGGGAGGTGTCAAAAGGGTCTTGTAGCCCAACTTTGACAAGCCCTCATTCCTAGGTTCTTAGAATACCAAAGACAACCATTTTTTATTGTCATGGAGCCTACATAGGTCCATTCATTTATTTGTTAGAGAATAGAGGATTTAGACACTTAACATTGTTAGTTTCAAAGTTTTGCTAATTAAGGCTATTAGGTGTTAGTCTTTACTTGCATTAGCATTAGTTTAAAAACAAATCATGCACACACTATTTTCACACTAAGTTCAAAGTTTTCAAGTTAAAGTTTGATTTCCTATACTATAAAAATTGACTACACTCTTTTCTCTACATGTACTCATCCTAGAAAAACAAACACAATTGGAATAAAGACAAAGTCCTAACACAAGCACAAGGCACTTTAAGCAAAGATAAAGTGTGTATGTTGTCTAAAAGTACACCCCATGTAATTTTGAACAATTCATCAAATGGACTTAACCATATATTTGCTCAGAAAAGCCACGGGACATTGATTCAATCTCCCGTGGAATGCAAGAACTTGGTGTTCCACAGGTCTCCCAACCCACGAGAACAAAGGAATAAGCAATTCGGGACTTAGACGAATTTTGGCAATATTAGTGTTTCACAAAAGTCATTGGACCTTCACGAGACTAAGGAATTCAATCCCTCGCGGGTAAAAGTCAAGTTAGAGCACCGCAAAGTTGTATATCCACCGAGAGTTGGAGGAGAAATCGACTAAGTTTAAAAGCAGCGGAACACTAACTTAGTGTTTTACAAGTTTTGTAACATTGTAGTGTTTTACGGATCTCAAAAGCTGCAAAACAAAGGAAAAGGGTCGTCTAGCCAAATGCCATGGATCAAAGAATTCAACCTTCACGGGTGTTACAAAAATTTCAAACTCATCAAGGAAAGTGAAGGAAAACCCGCGAGGGTTCGTGGATGGAATGAAATTTGAAGTGGCGTGGTGAAAAATGTGGGACAAGGTGATAAGCGAGTCTTCTGTAAGATTCGGCCATAAATGAAAGGTTGTGGAGGTCTTAAGAAAAACAATGTCATGGAAGGTCTCAAAGGCATGTCAATTTCTAAACTAGAGGACCAACCACCAAATTTTAATGAAGTATGGTGTCCTCCTACATGGTCTGATGGTGTGTGATAGAGTCAAGGGGTCGTGTTATGGTTATTTGTTTTTATATGAGGGCACCTATGCATGTACTATAAGCAAATTCTCGTAAGAAATCATGACACCCATGCTTGTGCAACATGTTTTTAGGGGCTCGATTCCTACTTAGTGGTCATTTCTTCCTTCCCTATCTCTCTCTTTCTTTATTCCATGAGTTTTATAAATATAAGTGTTTGTGCACTTTGCAAGGGTCCTTCTCCCCTTTTCTTCCTTAGCAATTTTTGGGCTCTTCTCTACAAAACTCAAAATATTATGCTTTCGAACTCTATAACTTATGAATGGAGATTTTTCGCCTTTTCTCTACATGTAAAATTTAAAGGATGAATGAATGCAAGTGTGGTTTTCCCTTCCCTTTAAATACTTTTTGTTTGGTGTGGATATCTCGATCATCTTGCGTATTTTTGTTCTTTCACTTGTTTATACTAGAAGCTCGTGTGCATCTTCGAGTCTCTTTTTCTACGAACTTGCATCAGTGTCACTTGAAATAGGAGGAGTTCCACCTTCTTTCTGGTGTTATCACCACCCCTGTTAGCTTAGGTTTTCATTTCATGCATCCCTTTCTCCATGTCTCTCTCCTTGGTTCCTTGAAGCTATTTAGTGTACGATTAGTCATAGGACTAGTGTTAGCATTAGAGTTGGTTGTGTTCTATGGGTTATCCCAATATCCAAAACAAAGGAAGTTGGTCCTCTCTAAAGGTTTGTCTCAAGACGCGAGTCCCACACTTAGAGACAGTCTCATAATACCTCAAAATTTTGAATCTTTCATTATCCGGGTTAGGGTGTAATTTTGAGCTCCAATAGTTTAGCACACCGGTGGGAGAGTTTGATGAGGTTTTAATCAACGTTATTGAGTTTGGGTGTATAACTTAGTAGTTTCAACCTTTAGAGGCATTACTTTAATACATCTAACAACTCCCAAATGTTAAATCTCCTAGTTTTGGGTAGTTCATTTCTCCCTATTTCATGAGAAGAGTGCAAACAAGGTTAAGCATATCCAAAGGTGAGCCATTTGACTATCTACAACTCTCCTTGTAAAGAAGAAGAAGAAAAGAAATATCTCCATAGAGATCCGCGGCTTCTCCAAGTAAAAATTTTCAACTCCGCCTCCACGTAGACCATTTCCACTTCCTATCAGAAGTCTTAGACCCATTCCATTCATGGTACATCAAAGAAACTTTCCATTTGTAATTTTCATCGGTGGTATCCCATTGCTCCTTACTACACAACATGATATCCCAAAAACCACCTTGAAGAGTATCCCCTTCTTCATAGGTGAAAAATCTACCACACTTGCAACACATATCCAAGATGTTTCAAACATTTGTTTAATACATGCAATGATGGAAGATGATGTCACGGTGTAGTCAGCTGGAATCATATTTCAAAGGAAAAGCCTTGCAATCATATAGAATCTTGTCAACCACTTCAATCTGCAATTGGGATGAACTTGGGACCGTTCTTTGTTAGCAATTTGATGAAAATTCAGACAACATTTCTCTCATTGAGAAGTTAACCACAATTAAGCGGGCTCCAAATGAGCTCATGGTGGATTTCATCTTCGTGTTTGAAAACATGGGAAAAAATCCCGATCCTTATAAGACTCACCACTCAAGGTGTATTTTAATACTTTCTTAGAGCTTTAAATTATGATATAGCAGTGATGATTCACTCTATGGGTGATATCCAATTACCCAATGCTTATGTAATATCCATTAGGGTTGAAGATTGTTTAATCCAACCAGGAAAATTAGCCCTTAGATCGCTTGTTCCCATTTTCTTGGAATTACCACATGATGCTCAACCCACCATTGCTCCCATTCCTCAACCATCCACTTCACCTTCTGCATCCATGTCTGGTCCCTCCATAAGGTAAGATGAAATTGAAAACCTTAGTGTTCAACTTAAAAACTTAACAAATGAGATTGTCTCCTTAAAAGACAACAAACTCAAGCTTTAAAAAATTATTTCAGCCCTCCTCAAGGTTACTCACAATAAGGATTTCAATACCCAAATCAAATATTTACACATAATTTCCCACCAAGAAAACCATAAAATTCAAACCAACAACCTTTACCAGCTCCTAACTTAAGAAAAAATGTTGTTCTAGTACAGTAATAATATGACACAAGGTTTTGAATGGTGTTATCCTTATGATCAACCACATAAATAATATGTATGAGAGGTGGAATGAACTCTTTGCGAGAAAAATCTATTATGGTCCAAAATCCATTTTATCAACAAGAATATTTTTGGGTTCCATCATAAGGCAATGCGTAAGAGATTTAAGAGGCCTTCCTTGAACCAAACTTCATGCTCTTCGGACTTGAAGATTGTGCGGTTAATCAAGCTATAGGAAAATTGAATAGGCCGCAACTTTACGTTCGAGATAATACAATGTCCAAGAAGCGACAAATGGATTCAAGGTCTCCTCCTCCTATTTCCCCAACTCCACGTGATAATTACTTTGACCAACAAGCTTGGGCATAAGTTCGGTTTCATCCGGTCACCATGTGTCACTTAACAATTGTAGAAAAACATGTTCTGCGGAACATAGAAAATCTCGCACAGCACAAAAAATTTCCACAACACTATAAACAAGGTGGGACATATAAATTCCACCAACCAAAGAGTTTCCGCAGATAGAGCAGATAAGCAAAGAACATGTCATTCCTTCATTGTAGAAAGTCACGGGTATTCCTCTCAACATTGTGGAACCAATGAAAAGGACAAAACTAAATGTCACAATGTGGAATGCCCTATCAATCCCATCTCAAAGGGATTTATTACAAGAATCCTTAAAGCAACTTCCACCTCTTTAACCCACAATGCACAATGCAAATTTCATAGCCAACGTCTATCATCCCAAAGGTGATCAAGTAACTAAAATGGTCAAGCATCCTCCTTTTTCTACATGTCCCTAATTGTTGGTTACACAACTACATGATAGATTTTGGTGCTAGTACCTTAGTGATGCCAAAGAAAATTGTGGACTTCTTGGGTATTGAGTATAGTCCAACCTTAAAGGGTGTCTTGTAGCTTGGTGGATCAACAATGCAAGTTTTGGACATAGTCAAGGATCTAGAATTAACTCTTCATGTTTGTCCAAGCCTAACCATATTGCAAGACATCTCTTTTATTGACTTACCACCTTTATTTTCCCTCAACCTCTCTAGAGATTTCATAGGCAAAGTGGGAAAATATATTTATTAGATTGGTCTCATATGTTGTTAAGAACAAGGTATGGAACTAGGTTTACAATCAAGGATGAACCCATCTCATCTTATCATGTTGAGGTTCATGATCCTAGTCCTATTAATGCAAATTGCATGGTCCAAGGAGAAGTAGGAAATGATCTTGAACCTATGGAAATAGTGCATTCATCAATCTCACTTCTTGATCTTATATTAGATGAATGGGCTAAGGAGCACTATGATTTTGAGTTATCTTCTAACTTACAATTTGGTTTGTAAGAGAGTCATGGTGTTTAAATCATCCACCATGGACAAATAGGATACCTAAAGGACTTATTACCCTTGAAGACATTCAATTTTGATGATGAGGTTAAAGGGTATAATAGAAGCATGTATGTATGTGGGGCTTATTGTAAGTTGATTATCATTGCACTGACAAGGTAAGGAGCTACTGCTTAGAAGGGTGTGTGATCAAGTTGAAGAGAAAGCTTTTATTTCCTTATGTCAAGAATATAATGATATATTCTCATGGAATTATGAGGATATTAAGGTCTTTGACCCCAACATTTCTCAACATGTTATTGATCTTGATCCCACGATTAACTAGTGAGACAAAAACAAAGACCTATTAACCCCATGATTGAGCCTCTCATAAAGAGGGAGTCATCCACATTTATTAAGTCAAAAATCATATTCCCTATCAAGTACTCCTCTGGGTGGCCAATTTGGTCAATGTTATGAAGAAAAATGAAGAAATAAGGCTTTGCATGGATTTGGGACTTTAACAAGGCCTCCTTAAAGGATCATCATCCTCTTCCCTCCATGGAATAAATCCTTCAAATAGTAACAGGATATGGGAGATTCTTTGTGTTTGAAGGTTACTTAGGCTTCAATCATATTAAGATAAAAGAGAGGTATGAATAAAAACCGTGTTCACAACTAGGGTTTAAAATTGAGTTCTGCCATAACCCTTCCCAAGGCCTCAAACCCGTCAGAAAAGGGCAAGTAAAAAATTGCATGTAAAAAAAAATCAAAATGTAAAAATCATTTGACAATACAAAAGGGCAAGTTACTTTTACAACTGTCAAAAGAAGGGCTATGGTGAAAAAATGCCTGTCAAAAATTTGTGTGAAATTATTATGTCTTAAGAAATATTTTTGATTAATTTTACAAACAACAGTCACCTCCAGCTTTCCAGACTCTGCGTATGACTCGTAGATACATTAGATAAGTCGTAATACTTGAAATTACAAAAAAAAAAATATAACAAATATACTACCACTATAATACTATTAAGCTCAAATTCCAAGTTACTAGCAAGTTTTTGATGTCAGCTACACAAATACTTGAGCACAAATACCTAAAAACCAAAGATTTATTATTACTGTTTATGTTCTGGCCTTTTCTTGGGATTCATTCAAACGAAATATCTACCACTTTCTACTTTTTCTATTTTTTTGTTGCAGGAGCCACCTTGAGAAACATAAAACAAAGCTAGGATCAACTTGCACACAAATATTTGTGCACTTGGGAGACTGCACAACATGATTTGGAACAGATCCACTATGTAGACTGACCACTAGTTTGGATATGGGATGAGATGGATATCTGAGGTGGGGGAAGAGTGTGGAGAAAAGTGTTGAATTAATCTCAAAGAGTGACTTCAATTTGTGACTCACAATGTAGGGTGCCAAGAAGGCTCTATTGGAGCCATGTTGGTTCCAAAGGGTGGGATGAGCTCACAATGGTCTTGATCCAGATTTCCTAGATCAATTTGAGCTCGACATGTAGACAAACTATGGGCCAAGATGATTGGATTAGCTCTATTTGTATGAAATGGAGAAGGATATAGGGGAAAATGTAGATGGGGCTTGCTTTAAAAAAAAAAAGTTGAGTCGCGTAAGGAGCTCACCCATTATGACCCTTGCAAATAAGAACCGAGCTAAGTGTCGAGTTGCTTCCTAATGCAAAGGTTAATTGGACCCATTCAATATGGAAGAATGCAGAGAAGATGAGAGGAGATCATTTTAGAGGAGGAGAATACGTAGAGATAATCTTCTTCATCCATTGAAAAAAACCCTCCAATTCATCATTGGTATCTTCTCTCTAACTATTGTTTAATAGTAGTGATGTGGAGGCCAACAAGAATTTTATATTCGTTGTTGTGCTCAAGACAATTTTGCTAAACTCTATGCCTGAGGAGTTGAGGAAGAGGCTTGTGAATAGATTTAGGGAGGATTACAAAGGGTGTGTGTGTTGAATGGAGTATTCTAATTTGGTAAAACATCATTTCTATGTAGTATATTTGAATGCATACTCTACATGAGGTGAAACTCTTGGATTGGAAATCAACTAAGAATATTTAGATGTATATATTGGTGACATAGTTAGTGTGGGTGTTTCAATGTATAGATGCACATTTTCTTTAATTTATTTAGAAGATGTATTCAAGTCAATGCATTTTACTAGTTAAAATTTACATGTGTGTTATTTTAGTGTTTAAAATACGAATGGTTTTTTTATTGAAGGGGTAAGAATCCAAATTGGTTTTATTTTTAGGACTAAACTCCAAGTAGAAGTTAAAGTTATTTATTTTACTATTTACAAGTTTTCTTAATGATTTTGATAAGAGATCCTAGTGTAGTTTGATTGTATTTATGTGTTTAGTGATTTGTGTGTCTTCTTATCTCATTTCAATTGTTTGTTTATGTATTTATTTATTAATTTTATTTAATGCTTATTTTAGTTATGATGATTTTTAGGAAATTATAATATTACAAATTTGGGCTTTCTTTACATCAAAATTTGATTATTTTACCAGTTTAAATGCGGCTTAATTTACATCATTATGATAGAGGGGTCATTGTGTTTGGATTACTGAATTTTCCCTTTTTATTTAAGATGCTAATCAACTGGTGATTTTGAAAAGAAAAAATATATCGTTAAAAAAAATTATTCTTAATTTTTATGACGTGCGTATTTGATTTATTCTTGTCATATGAAGTGTAAAATATTCGTGCTACTTTTCATCATCGAAGGGTTGGTCCAATACTTGCCCTTCAAAATAAAATTCAGACCAACCCTTCAAATTTGATCCCTGTTCACAACCAAGTGGGTAACATATGCATACTAAAAAAATCCTTTTAGTTTATCCAACTCAGGTGCCACCTTTCAGAGGGCAATGGACATTGCTTTCTACGGACTCATCAACCAATTCATCCTTGTCTATTTAGACAATATCATGTTATTATCAAAGTAGGGCCAACATCACATGGAACATTTGGAGAATGTTTTTGAGAGATGTAGAGAATTCAGAGTGTCCTTAAACCCCAAGAAATACACTTTTGCGGTTTCGCAGTGTAAGCTATTGGAACATGTTGTTTCAAAAGAAGGTATTGCCATTGACCCAAAAATATTCTATGTCATCCTCTCTCTTTCATTGCAATCTCACAAAAGGGCCCTTCAATCATTACTATGAAAGATTAATTTTGTTATGAAGTTCATTCCTAACTTTGTTGGGATACTTAGGCCCATCACCTTGATGTCAAGGAAGGACACAATTTTCAAATGGACTACGGAAGGAAAAGAAAGCTTCACTAAGATCAAAGTCGTGATTTCCCAAGTGCCAACACTCATCAATCCAAATTTTGTAAAGGACTTCATCCTTTATGTGTATGGTGTTGATCTTATTGTATCGTAGCTCTCATCGAGAAAATAATGAAGATTTGGAGCAGCTGTAGCCTTATTTAGCTCAACATTGAAATATTTCGAGCTTAGGTATAGTCATTTAGAAAAGAAACTTTTTGCTATCTTGTGAGCTCTCAAAAAATTCAAGCCCTTGCTTGCTACCAACTACATAAAATTTCTAGTCTCACATGTTAGCATGAGATATTTCATCAAGGGGTGGAAATTAGCGAGAAGAGATTTGAATGGGTAACCAAAATCATGGAGTTCAATGTGACCATCAAGGCCACTAAGTTGGTTAGAGGTAGGGCATTATGTGAGTAGCTTTTCCTAAATGCTCTAGATAGTCAAGAATATTATTTCTTCATGGAGGAAGAGTTGGAACAAACCACGAGAGGATCCATAGGACTTGGGATGTCCTCAACGGGGAAAACCCAAAGAGTGTTACAAAGCCATGAAATGTGGAATTTTCATGTAATGCAAAGTTCCCACAAGACATAGGACCTCAACTTGGTTGCAACATCCGGATCAACAAAATGGCAACATTTTTAACAACCGGTGGCTACCCTCCTAATTTGAGAAAAGATAAGAGAAGGAATTTGAGGTTACAATCAGTTCCTTATGTGTTAATCGGTGGGATTCTTTTCAAAAGGAATCTGGATGGTGTCCTGCTAAGGTGTATTCATGGAAAACATGTGGATAAGGTCTTGTGAATTCCATGATGGTTTCTCTAGTGGACATTTCTTAGTTAAGGCTAAAATAATGAAGATCATTAGAGCAAGATGCTTCTATCCCACATTGTTCGTGGATGCACATTAATTGGTTAGAAAATGCAAAGAATGTGCCTTCTTCACTGGTAAGAAAAAGATGACGGCCCTTCCCCTTCATCTATTCAGGTGGATGAACCCTTTTCTCAGTGGGGATTTGATTTCATATGTATGGTTAATCCTCCATCAAGTGCAGATCATAAATGGGTCTTGACATCAACAAAATTCTTCACCAGATGGACAGAGGCTACACCACTCACAAAAGCTCCGAATCAATCATCCTTGATTTCCTAGAGGCTATTGCAATAAGGTTTGGGGTTCCTCAAACCATCATTTCTATCAATTTTAAGTCATTCCCAAGTTCCAAGATATCTTATTGGGCTCTTAAACATGGAGTCTATAGGATTACTTCCTCCAATTACTACCCGTAAGGTAATGGTTTGACAGAATCAAACTAACAAAAACTTGATTAAGATCATGAAGAGGACTATGGAGATCAATCAAAGACAATGGCATACTAAATTAAAGAGTGCTCTTTGGGATGATAGAATTACTCCAAAAAGAGCAATTGGCAACTACCCCTTTATCCTTGTATATGGCGAGAAGCTAGGCTCCCATTGTCACTTAAGTTACCTTCATTAGAGATGGCTCGTTAGTTGGAATTAGAAGGTGCATACCAAAGATAATTAGAATGGTGGAATTGGTGGAACATGAAGAATTGAGACAATCCATCATGGCTAAGCTAGAGAAGCACCAATCATCAACCAAACAATGGTTTGATAAGAAAACTAAATCATAAAAAGGGAAATTTTTAGTGGTGAATCTTTGTTAATTCACGAATTTTTAGATTTTGAAATTTGATTTTGGTGAATTTTTAGGGGTCGACGATCTTGTTATTTTGCCTAAATTTTATGGGTATAAGTTATTTTTAGGGTCAGTTCGCTAGGAATTTAAACCAATAGCCGATTATTTATATTAAATTTGCCTTTACAACGAAAGAGAAATTTTCCACATTCGCTTTTATATATATATATATATATATATATATTTCAAATTATAATTTCGATATTAAACATCAAGTCGTAATTCTAATTTTAGTGTGGGCGGTGAACTTGACAATATACAGGACCCCAAGTAATTTCTAACTATTCCATTGATTATAGAATATGATTTAGAATTTCCTGTAAGGTTGTAGATAACGTATATGCTACTTGGGTACATTAGCATGAATATATGTTACCGGTTGGTATCATGTGGTAAAAATATGTAGCTTGTTTAATAGTTTACATATGACTCATCCATGATTACATACTTAAATTACATTTGGATTGGTCTTAGGTAAAATGGCCTCTGGTAATAATAACAAGAAGACAGATCAATTAAAAAGGAAAACAACATATTTAATTATTTTAGCCACCCAAAAAATCATGCACACAACTTGCATCCACTTCAAACATAGGTAAGAGATTGTTTTTAATGCATTTGTTAGTTTAATTTAAAGTTTCAAGATCAAATTCAAACTTTTTCACCATTTGAATGCAAAATACCCATTGATAATTGTATTCCACAAGAAACAATTAATCAGAATAACATGTCACCACACTCACCACATGGAACAATTAATCAAAATAACATGAATATATTATTGATGATGACATGTCGGAGCTGGAAGATAGTCTTCATTATAAAATGCCTCTAATGGAAGACATTCCTAATGATGAGACAAAGACTCAAGTTTAAAATTCTAAACAAAAATTTGTGCGAAGGAAAAAAACTAGTTGGACAATTGGGAGGTCATTTAAGGTAGACTGGGCATCTAAATATCCATTCATTGAACCTATAGAGCTAGAGAATGGTAGTGATACTCCAACATAATGTAGATGTACAATATGTAGTTGGAAACTAAAAAAAGACCATATATATTACAGCTGATATTGGACACAACCAAGAAACATTGTGGAAAATTTTATGTGTGATCCACAAAAAGATGGAAACAAAAGACACATAAATAGAAAATTGCAAAAGATTGCTTACATGTAAGATATACATTTGAGTATAAAAATGAACATAAACATCGACAACAACTTGTTGAGAAAGGGGAAACAATTAATGCATAATATCAAAAAAGTTATAAATACCAATCTATATGCAAAAAATGTACAGTTCTCTACTATATTCCACATTCTTAAAAATGGCAGACCAATTTCAGATTTTGTAGATTATAAGGTTTTGTTTCAATATAATGGGTTTCTCAACATTCCACAATCACATTGGTTAAAGAGAAGTGCTTGGGAAATGGAAAAGTGTCTAGTAATAATTGAAATGGAAGATTTGAAAGAAAAAGTTAAAAAAACAATGTTTATCTCATTGTCAATCGATGAGGTCACAACAATTGACAACACATCATGGGTTTGCATGCACGTCTACACTTTTGAGAATCATTCAAGGAAAAATCATTTGTTAGCTATTAATAAAATGGTTGAAAACTATAATGTTGAAAACCTTTGCGAATTGGTTATTTCTAATTTGAGGAATTTAGTTGGGATGGATGACTATGCAATTGCTACTAAGTTGGTGTGTGTTGGTACTAATGGTGCATCAAGTAATGCAAGGTCATAGAAGTGGACTTTATGTTCACCTACAAACAAAAATTGCCCCATATATGATTCCAATTCATTGCATGGCTCATAGAATGAACCTTGCATACAAAATTGTTAGCACATTTGAAAATGTCGCAAAAGTGGAAGAGCTCATCCGTGACTTACGTGCTTACATGGAGAGCAGTTTCAAAAGATTTTTAGAGTTTTAATTTTTTTTAATTGGAGTCATTGATGGTAAAAATATTCTTAAAGATGTTGATACAATATGGATTTCCATGTATGAGTCTGCATGCAAGATTTTTGAAGAATATCCATCTTTAGCAGGTTTCATGTTTAAATACCGTAGGGAAGTTGACAAAGTGAAATATTTTTTTACCATTTAAAAGATTTGAAAACATTATTGACACTATGTGGTATTCTCCCTATGTTGAAGGAAATCAATTTCTTAATTAAACATGATCAAGAAAGAACCATATATATTTCTCACTTTATAAGGTTGAGAAAACATGTATGTCTATCTCTTGATATGTTATACAACTCTGAAGAAATTTTTAAAGGACAAGTTTTTAGTAATTGGAAAACTTTAACAGATATAAAGGATCCAAAAATTTATTTGAAATTCAATATCAATGACCATATTTGTATCATTGTTAATGGGATGGATATTTCAATGCACACTTTCCAAAAAAGTAGATATATTATAGTAGCAAATCTTGAAGAAGTACCTATATCACGTAATTTATACGAAAAGGCTATTTATGAAATAAGAGTAAAATTAAGAATTTTTTAGAAATCTTATCTCATGAGATTAGAGAACGTTTTAAAAGGGATGACCTGTTTGAGGCCATGGTAGTGGTGTATCCTAATTTTTGGAATCCTGATAGAGGTAAAGAAGGCATAAGAAATTTATTTTACAAATTCATGGAAACTCTCATTAAGAATTTCAGTAAATCTATAGAGTTCCAAGGATTTGAAATTAAAAGTCATTTGCTAGAAGGAATTAATGATGTCTCAATCATCTCATTTTGCGCTCACAATGATTGATCAATATAATTGTCTAATTGAACCAATAGAAAAAGGTGTTATTACATGGCTATGGAAAAAGTTGTATCCTAGTAGCATCCTACAGGAAAGTATAAGTGAATATTTTTAATTATATGAATTGTGTCAAACAATGATATTGGGCTCAATGGAAGATGAAAGGGTTTTTAGTGCATTAACATTTGTTAAGTCAAAAATCAAACAAATTGGATAAAAATTTAGAGACTTGTTTGAGATTGTATGTTTCACCATATTCTATGGACACATTCCCATATGAAAGAGCACTGGAAATATGGAGTTCTCTTACAGATAGAAGAGGGGTCTTTAATACATCCATCAAAAAAGAAAATATGGATATTCACCTTTGAATATGCCTGCGTACGCTAGATATGAGTGTAACTAATGAAGAACAAGATAGTGAAGGTCCAGGAATGTTTCACTACCTGATTTTAACTAATGATTTAAGAACATTGTATTTCTAGAACTAAAATTTCATATAACATTGTTATGTAGTTGACATGTTGTGTTCTTTATTGAAATACAATATTAGTATCATTGTTTACTATTTTTATTTACAAATCTATGAATTATTTAATTTTTCCATTGTCTTTCCTAATTAAGTTTTGACTATTACAACTTACTATATGATTGTTTTGACTCTTGATACTTGGAATACATTTAGAAAATAAACAATAATAAGACAAAAAATTAAAAATAACCATAATTAATTATTAAAAATAGTCAAGAATTGTTTGAGGTACCTAATATAGACTAAAGATGTATGTATGGACATAATATTTCTGGAAATCAAATTTCATATCAAATCAACATAATATCATAGCATTATTTGGAGAACATACACATGAATATAATACAAGTACACACCATATAAATTTAAACTCTCAATATTTCATATATTGAAGAAAATAAAAATTACTAGAATATATATATATATATATATATATATATATATATAAAGTCCGAATATTAAAGCGTATTACAGATTACAAAAAGAGATTCAAATGAAAATTTTCACAATTTCATCTTACAACTACATTATTAAGAAGTAGATTCTTTCAGTTGTGTTTTTGAGTCCTCTGCACCAGAACCTTCTTTTAAAGCACCCGACTCATCCAGATCTTTCGTAGTTGCATTGATATTCAAAAGTATTTGACGTTTTGAATTTGTTGCATCACTGGCTGACACTAATGTTGGATACTCTTTAGTTTTATTCTTCAACAAGTATATCAAGATCCATTCCATTTTCCTTTATTATCCTTCTTAAAGTATTATTTTACTTGTTTAAAGTAACAAGCACGCTTTAAAACAATTGTTGTAACTAAATTTTCCTTGCTCTTTTCAAATGGACATCAAACACTGTAGCCTCATTCTTCAAATTCTGGTACTTCAAATACATTTTAAAACAAAAATAATAATTTATAATTAAAAAAATTGTAAATCATATTTGAAAATTATTTAAAACTTACCAATGCCTTATCCCTTTCTGCATTTGTAATAACAACAAGGCCCTTGTCTCTTGACCACATATTATGACATTCTTCCACTTCTGCATTTAAATTTTCTATTATGTTCAACATAATATCTAATACATCATCATTATAAGTATTAGTATAAGACATAATACTAAAAATATCTTGATTCATCAAAATATCAAGCTTAGTTGGTTCGTTTTGAACTGAAGAATATAATAAATGTCTTTGGGAGTGGTTCTTAAATCAAGAATTAATTTCATTTAACAAAATTTTTCCCCTAAACTCCCACAATCTTAATATTTCTATATCCTTAGATAAAATATCATTCACCGTGGCTAGACAATTGTTAGCCAAAAGACTATTAAGTGAAAAAATGGTTTTTTCATCATCATTCAAGGCAGTTTCTCTAGGAGAAGGTGTGTTTGAATGTTGTTGTCTCACTGGAGAAGGCTATCTAATACCATGAATCATATATTTTGTATTGAAAGTTCCACAAGGATTATCCCCATTACTACTTTCAATGCCAAGATATTCCTCATCCAAATCAATCTCATTCAAAATAGAAAAACCACATTGACTAGTAGCATTTCCTAACGAAAATGTTGGAAACTTGGCTCCAAAATTAAGGGTTCCCTTGCTTGAAGCTGGAACATTAAATGATATATGTTTCCCACTACCCTTGTCCGATATTTTGTTGTGGCGATGGTGGCAACATATTTTTCCTCAAAGAACCAGATGTATTTTGAATTAGAGGAGGAGGCACTGCAACAATCGATTGTAGAAAACATGAGAAATTGAAACAAAAACATAAATAAGAATGGAATAATAGAAAATTATATATCATATATGATTTAAAAACATTTCTTATTGGCCTTTTCGATTTTGTTGTTTTGCTTTTCTTGGCCCTTTCTTTTTGTGGCTTTGGCGCGTGTTCTCATACCGCCCACTTTTTTGATGAGAGAATTTTGTATCATGTTACATTTAATATAATATAAGATCCCCTTTCATAAAAAAAACATTACTTATTAGCGAAGATTACATTTAGGATGTAGATGGTTCCGGTTGTAGTTGTTGTGGTGGTTGTTGGGTAGACTGAAAGACTGGGAGTGGGATTGGTACTAGTATTGTTTATCTAAACATAATTAACAATTAACAATTTAAATTTACCAGTTTCTTCATTTTAAAACAAAATAATTTATAACAAACTAAAAATTAATTAAAATTAAAACATAAATGAGATACATATGTTGTTGTAATGAAGATATATCTTCATCATGTGTTTCATCAAATTCATATACAATTTTTGTTGGGCTAGCACAAGCCGATGATATAAACCTGAGCTACTAGAGGTTGTTGTACCAAAGAAATGTAAACAATTTATTTATATTTAGATGAAATTATATATACATTTATCATATTGGAATATAGAAATATTACAAACTTGGGACTAGTGGATGCATTTATTCATGAGATTCATAATCTACCTCCTAAAAGAACATTCGAACATACCATAGAATTAATTCCTAGATTTGAACGAATATCTAAATCCCATGACTACAAATCAATACTAGAATTAATATAATTTAAAACTCAATTAGCTAAATTGTTTAAACAGGAAAAATAAGACCTAGTATTTCTCCATCGGGTACTCTAGTGGTAATTGTGAAGAAAAAGGATGGCATTATGTGGTTGTGCATTTATTACAACTAATTAAATATAATTACTATTAAAAATAAATACCCTCTACCAAGAATAGATGATTTTATAGATTAGTTGAATGGTGCCAAATGTTTTTCAAAAAAATATCTACAATTAGGTTATCATCAAATACATATCAAGGAATAGTATATTTCGAAAACTACATTTAGAACATGTTATGGGCATAATGATTTTGTAGTAATGTCATTCGGTTTAACCAATGCACCTATAACCTTTATGACCTTAATGCATGATGTGTTTAGACCCTATCTGGATGTGTTTGTAATTATATTTCTAGATGACATTCTGATATATTCTAAAAATGAGAAAGATCATGAACAACATCTTAGATTGGTATTAGAAACATTAAGGAAAAATTAGTTGTATGCAAAGTTAAGCAAATGTGAATTCTTTAAACAAGAAATATCATATTTGGGACACATTATATTAGAAAAGGTATTTCACTAGATCTTGTAAAGATAAAGGCTATTAAAGAATGGTCCATACCAAAGGATGCTCATGAAGTTATAAGTTTCTTAGGTTTATCAAGATTTTATCATAAATTTATTAAGAATTATTCTAAAATTGCTACACTATTAACAAATTTGACAAGAAAAGATAAACCATTTAGGTGGACCATAGAGTGTGATAAAACCTTTAACAAATTGAAATAAGTTCTTATCAATGCTCCTATTCTAAGTACCCCTGATTTTTCAACACCTTTTTTGCGACTACCAATTCCTATGGATCAAGTATAGGAGGGGTACTTATGCAAAATGATAAAGTAATTTGTTATGAATCTTGAAGGTTACTTCCAATTGAGAACAATGATCCAACCCACAATTTAAATTTACTTAAAATCATTCGTGTCCTTAAGATATGGAGACATTATTTATTGGGGAAACAATTATATTGAAAACAAATCATAGAAATCTTTAACACATATTTACTCAACCTCTATTAAATATGAGAAAAGAAGATGTGTATAATTATTAATAGAGTATGATTTCGATATTCAATATGTTCTAGGAAAATAAAATGTGGTCATTGATGCTTTAAGTAGGAGACATACTTATGCAAATGTTATGGATTTGGAATGAAGTGAGTTTGAACAATCTATTAAATCAAAATTAGTTTTGGATGATTTATTTCATGATCTATATGAAGGATTTCTCAAACATACCTCTAATGTACATTTGAGTGATTGTCTTACTTCTATATCATTGGATCAAATGGGTTGTTGTATTACAAAGGATAATTGTGTATCTCTTATTTACCCAAGATCAAAAGACAAATATTAAAATATTCTCATGATATACCCATAGCCGGTCACCCACGTTTTTAAAGACTTATCTTTCAATTAAGAAACATTATTTTTGGCCCAAGATGAAATATGATATTCATATATATGTACAACAATGTTTGAATTGTCAAAAGGTTAAAGTAGAGAAATGTAGAAACTTGGTCAAGCTGTATCCTTTATTCACACCCAATTGGAAATGGGAATTTGTAAGTATGGATTTTATCACAAATTTACCATGTACTCGTAAAGGACATGACACTATCTTATTTGTAGTTGATGTATTAACCAAAATGGTGCATTTCTTACATGTGAAGATCAATTCCTCTTCAATTGATATAGCTCACGTGTTTATGAAATATATATTTCATTTACAAAGTGCTCCTAAGAATTTGATATCTAATCATGACCCTAAATCCACTTCTATTTTAGAGATCTCTTTTTGGTGAACTAGGAAAAGTTTAAGGTTCGGTAGCTTGCTTATCACCCCAAATGATATGGACAAACCTGGGAGAATAAATATGATAATTGAAGACATCTTGAGAATGTATTCTACTAAAATACCCGAGACTTGGGAATATTATCTCTATTTGATTGATTTTTCTCATAACAATGGCTATCATTCTACTATTAAAATATCACATTTTGAAGTAGTTTATGGCATAAACTCTAATACTCCTATTTCTTGGTTTAATCTTATCCAAAGATCCTAGTTTTAAAATGAAGAATTGAAGGAGATGGAAGAGATAATTAAAAAGGCTAAACAACACATTAAAGATGCCCAAGACTCGATAAATTTTTTGGGATGACTCACGAAAGATCTATTCGAACCTTTGAAATTGGTGATCAATTTTTTCTTATAATGAAGCCCAAATGTAGCTCATTGAAGTTTGGAAAATATGCCAAACTTTCCCTGCATTTTTTTGGTCCTTATGAAATTGATTGGAACAATGTAAGTATTGAATCTAGTTGTAAATGTAAAATTGAACTAGAATAAATTCTTGACGAAAGAAATAGGAAATTAAGCAATAGAGAAATTAAATAAGTTAGAGTTAAATGGACTTATTTTGATGTCAATAATGCAACATGGGAAAGAGATTTTTACATTCAAGATTAATATATAGATTTATTTCACTAATCATATGTTGTACTATATGTTTCAAATCCACCCCATGCTACTGAGGACAACAATAAAAATTATAAGGGGATATAATGTTATGTGACTAAATCCCAAGTAATGGTGATAATAAATAAATGAGGATCTAGAAGTGTTTTTATGTGAACAAGTAAATAAAACCAAATAATGATTAGTTAAAAAGAATTATGTGAAGAGTTTAAAATAAATATTGAATTATAAATTGTAATTAAACATTGAATGAATATATTGAGAGGTTGTACCCATTGGTAACCACCTCTTTCACCCTATATAATGGGTCAAACATTTGAATAATGATGGGTGTGTGATATGTGATTTATCTGAGGAAAATATAAGGAATTGTGTATTTGTTTGTTGGTAAAGAGCTAGAGGCTTATAACACTTTGAATAAAAATGAGACGGGGTGCCATAAAATGGGTCCAAAAAGTAGCACAAATTTCACATCTCGGTGTCATGGATAGGGCTAAGTAATGTTATTTTTACATCGTGACATGAGATCGCGTTGGTTCCTTGTTGTTGAGTGTGGTCTCATTGTTGGCTTACTTAGACAAATTTGCTATCAAATAATTTTATCTTCATACATGTATTTTAAACTTGTGAATATTAATAATAAGTTAACAATATTGATATGTGTTATTTGATCTATGAATGTTACCGAATTCAATGTTTATATTGTGTATTTAAAAGTAAATATGCAATGCATAATCTATTTATTGTTGTATAAATATGGATCAAAGATACAAAAGATAAACATATCACAATATTTGTAACTATATAGAAATCCTGTAAAAAATGATAAAACTGTAGAAATTAAAAAATTTAATGAAATTGCCCTTTGTTCTTGAACATATGGAATGGTCAAGACCATACCATGGCCATCATTGTATTGTATGGTTTTAACCTTGTTATAATTCTTACAAATTTCAGTATGTTTGACCTAATATGAGGATCTGGGCCCTATAAAAATGTGTTTTTGTATCATGTAATCTATATGTGGTTATATAAATACCTTATTAAATGTCCCCTCTTTTGAGGCATGTTTGATTAAATATTCTAGGATGTAACTCAAAATAATATATGTGTACCCATATGCAATAAACATGATAATCTATGTAGGATCACATGGAAGGTTGAGACAGTGGAGACCTATGAGAATCAATACTTGAAAATGGTTGTGCATGGTTGAAACCATGGCGCAAAGAAGAATTGGCATTCAACAAGTAAGAAAGGAATAATACATGTATAAAGAAACTCTAGTAACAAAAGAGAATAATAGTAATCATGTCCTACTCCATAGTAAAACAAGTAGATAATTAACATAGTAAAAACATTAGAAGCCATAGAAAAATAATAGTGTAATTATCGAGTAAGTGAGCAATTGTAGAGTAATAGAAACAACAATGTAAATTCAAGCAAGTATTAACATATAGAAACATAGTCATATATGGGCATAAAACCATAAACATGGGATACCTACGGTGTCACAAGACAATCATAGTAGGAGGCACAATGTTCCAGTCGAGAAACAAGTGCATACATGAAAAATAGGCATGAAGCCAAAAACATGGGCCATGAGACAATGTCATAAGACAAGAAACGCCCTTGGTCCATATCAATAAAAAATTCATAGTATCATTATCGAGAGAATACAATCAAGTATATCCACATAGTTATAAATCAAGGAATAAATACACATAAATAAGTAACTTGACAACAACATAAAAAACACATGTAGTGGAAAGTAATAGAAACAACATAGATATTATAGTTTAGCATTCATAAAACATAAATTAGTCCAAAGTTGATCCTATAGAAAGAAATAAACACTATGTATGTAAGAAATGGTGACGAGGAAGGTGTAAAGTAACATATAATGGAACAAAATAACCTATATATTGTGGAGAGATGCCCCCAAGAGAGTAATGTAAGGAACCAAGCTAGATCCTATGATTGTGTAACAATCTATGAGTGTCTGCATCAAGCTCAAGATACCTCGTGAACACCACGTGTGTAAAGAATAAATATGTTATGTATCAAATCAATGTGACAAACATCATGTATAAAGTAACAAGCTAGCCAAGAAAACTAGAACATGTCCTGATTTTGTATTTTTTTCATATTTGAATGTTTTTCTAGAGTTTTGAAAATAACTACATACAAGAAAGAGTATAACACAAAAGTTATCTGATAAGAGCCTCATGAAAAGGCATGTATGTGTGATAGGTGGAGGGATGAAATCCCCTCAAGTAGAATAAGAGACAAAGGATTCTCGGTATGCATAAAAGCCATGAGATGCACTGAAGGAGAATGAGGGCAAGAAGACCCATGAGAAATAGTGTGAGTAGAAGACTTAGAATTGTGATTTTTAATTAGATTATTGTGTCTAAAGAGATTCTAATTGATTGATATGGATTTTAATTTAGCCATGATGATTATAGATAGTTTCAACATTATTATTAAATATTGGAAGCATCACCCATACCAGAGTACATAGGTGCATATAGTGAAATGAAACATGTTCTTAGAAAATAAGCAAGGGATATCTACATGTTTCCCTAGGTATTCGAAAAAGGAGTTCCCATGAGTGTTTGTAGGAAATGATTGAGTATCAAGTGATAATTTTCTAAAGTAACATGAATAAGTCCAATGACATGTCAAGACATTTAGCTAACCAAACAAAGGATGTATGGCCGAGGCTAGGTCCTAAAGATGCACTTTGTTAATTATTTGTGGAAAATGAGGTGTAGTACAAGGTTGAATATAATATTTTGTGCTTTGTGAAGCTATATGTTCGATTAATAAGTTGTTGAGAAATGTTTAACGCTTCTATTAAAATAATATCATATTTTTCATTAAGAGGATTGACATTTTATTTTCACATATCCTAAACAACCATATTGAATTTCTCATTTTCATTGTCATAATAATAAAGATAAAATTCATCTTTGTCTTCATAATTGAGTAATAATGGTATATCAAAGCTACCAATGCATTGTTTTCTCCATTTTCCCCGTTGGGAACTTATGGGCATCCTAAATGTGTTGTATCCACATGTGTTTATTCTTGTTTCATTAGGATCATTTCATTTTATATTTTCATAATAACATGATTTATTTTTTTATTGAGAGTGTCTCTTTCAAAATCTGGAATTCTTTTAGATCTATTTTTAAGTGAGTGTCTCTTTTGGTATAATGAAGTTGTATAGTTCAATATTGTACTATTCTCATTAGGACGAAACATCAACTTTAGGAACCCAATTAGATGTGGGTGCCATAAAGGAATACATATTATAATGTCATGTATTAAAGGAAATAAATCCTTTATGCTCGAGTTGTTGGATTCTTCATTGTAAAGCATAGCGATCATTGTCATAGTGTCCATTAATACCATGATAATAGTAAAATTGTTGACATTTGATTTTTTCCAGCTGATAGGGAGGATAATAATGAGTAGGAAACAACATGATTAATTTCTTATCAAGTAACTCATATAAAATGTCACAAAGTGTGTAGGATTTATGTCAAACAAAAGAGGTGGTTTCCATTTTGGTTCCTTTAGTAATAAATATTAAACTTTTAGAACATACACATAGGTTACTTCTATATAGGAATTTTAATTTAGTTGTATGAGGACATGTATCATGCATAACATTTGTTTCATAATGCTTTTCAAGTATTCTCGAAATAGAGTGATCATGATGCATAAATACATGGGCATGTGAATAATACTTTATATGTGTTATCTCATCATTGATAGATTTGATTTCAAAGTACTTGTAGCTTGAATTTGGACTTGAAAATCATGGTGAAGTGCTTGAATGTATTGTAGGTTAGCCTTATGAAGAAGATCATTGCTATGATCATTGGTATAGGTTTTAACAACATTAGGAATGTCAATCCTTTTGAACATCATTGATTTCAACACGAAGGGTAATAACATGTTCCAACTTTGTAAGAGACTAAAAATATATAATTGAATTTACCACCATGGGAAGATCATGGCTAATGAAATATTATGGGGGATCTCCTTGGGGATGGAGGATATGGTTTTAATAAAAATATTTATAACAAAGTGAACATAGAGGGAACATATTCCCATGTTGCATTAAGATGAACCTTCTTGGATTGTATGAGTTGTGAAAGAATATTTCGATGGCCAAGATGAATGCAAAGATTTTCTCTAACATATACAATGGGACCCCGAGAGGGATCCATGATGTACCATGATTAAATTAAGATAATTTAGAAGAAGAAACCTTATGGATACTAGGGTTTGATCCATAAATTTGAGACAAGATTTGAGTTCACCAAATATTTACACCCCTAATTATTTTTAGGCGTTTAAGCTGTAGAACAATAAGAAAGATGTAAGGGTTTGTAATAGGTATTCTTTTCTGGTCTAATTAAATTCCAACATTAATTATATAATCATAATAATGCATTCAAAATTGAAATGATTAGAAAAAAATTGATAAACGATAAATAATTTCTCAAAATACAAGAGGAGAGAAAAATGAGTTGTTCAAGATGATTCATGAATGATATATATGTGTAGGGTAGTGGAACAATAAGATTTGAAATTTTGGATTCTACACTAGAGATTCTAAAAATAGAAGGCGAGAAGGTGTGGGACCTGTATGGATTCGATGTAGTATATGTAGGAGATGTATGGTCTAGAATAGGAGTTCTATGATTTTAGAACCTAAGACATTCTAGGTATGGAACTTCCTATGTGCTTAGTTTTCCTAGAAGTGGTGTTCATTTTATGTTTCTCTTCCTCATATAGCTTTGGGATGACCTATGATAATATGCTACAAATTGGAAACCCTATAAACATGCCTAACCCTTTATTATAACATTCAATAACAAAAGAAGAAAGTATGTGTGTGCATTTGAGGATAGACCACCATTGGCGATTAGACTCCCAATTGCTAAAATTATCCAATTTTCACACTACATATTCTAGTTGGGGAAATCAAGTCTCATGTAGTTCTCCTAGGTGCTTGTGTAAGTGTGTATAGTTAACTAACCCCTAGGGTTTTCCTTGTGTCTCTTGACACAAATGGGATAGTTGCCTAGTATAAAATGTTCACATCATGGTAATACTGGTATAATGTGTGCCTCATCTATGTAACCTAACCCTTTGTTGATTAAAACCCTTGTATAATTCTTGGAATGAATTTCATCTTGTTAAGACACAAATTTAAGAACTTTGCATGTTTTTGAATGGATGAATATAGACTCTTTGACCTAATTGAGTGTTTTAGATTTGTCGTAGGGACTGCCCTAGATGATGTGAAGTTGATTTGAGAATATTTAGGAACCCTTTGAGCGCTTTTGGAATGATGTTTGCAATAAGATCTTGTAACGATTCTAATTGAGTTATAAAGTGATAATAACTTGCTTATATAACCTTCTATAGGTGATGTATTCTAATAAGGCCAACCTTAAGAAAAAAAAAAAACCCAAAGAATGATTTGAAATTGAAAATAGAGTTGATGATTGTGAAGGGGTGGGACCATATAGGTCAGCCAACACTAGACCCTTCCATACGGTTTTGGACTAGATAAAGAAACATTAAGACCGAAAGTTATGTCATGAATATCAAATGTTTTATGTTACTTTAATGAAATAATATTCCCATAATTGATGAAAGAGCATAGTGTAAAGATAAGCAAATTGTAGAATGGATAGAGAAATGAGGAGATTGGATTTCGAATGTGATAATTTTACTTTACAAGGATACAAGGTCAAACTTGGCATTGCATAAGAACAAGTTACCAAATTTTAGTGTTTACACATGTCCCTCAAGTCTGTCCTAATAGTCATGGCTACTAAAAAGTGTTATCATTATATTAATGCATTAATAACTACATTATCCATATCATAAATATACTCAATGTTCATGTCTTACTCACATATCATCTACATTCAATGACATTGTCAATAATTGAGGTGGGGTTGGGTAAATATGTTTTGAAGCCTTAGTTGGTCGCATGAGTACAAAAGGATGCCCCAATAAGAAATACTACCAATGAAGAAAATAATACAACATTGCATCTAAATTAAAGTTAATAGTGGGATATTAAATCTCATAATCCTTGAGCTTTATGAGACTCAAATATGTACATACGGCCCTCTGCATGAGGACAACTCTTAAACCATCTAAGACAACATCTATGTATACCATGAAACCCTTGAAAGGATTTGGAACCATCAAAATAGGAGTACTAGAAAAGTGCTCCTTAAGTGTCAAAAATCACACTCACACATTTTTCCACTCAAACTTCTTCCCTTTCCTTTTAAGAGAATTGATGGGTTTTCAATCTAAGAGATTTTTTTCGCAAATCAATGATAATACCTAACTAGAGCCATAAAACTCCTAAATTTTACAAAATTACTTGAAGTCAACCACTCTATTATGGAAATGCTTTCTGAATGATCAAATAAAATTTCCTTTCCTAAAATTAAGTGCTTAAAATATTTCTCTTGTCCAAAATAAGTCACACTTAATCGGGTTTCTATACAAAAAAATCTTCAAACACTATATAATACATGTTGCACGTGGCCCTCGTATTCCTCCATTGAATGGGAATAATTCAAAATATCATATAGAGATATGAATATAAATCGATACAATAAATTATTGATGACTCCATTCATAGAATCATGAACATAGTGGGTGTATTTTCAAGCCGAAAGGTACCATAGTGAACACATAGTGTCCATATCATGTTTGAATCAAGGTCTTATACATGTTGGTCTTTTCAATATACAACTAATTGTACCCAAAATTTAGTTAATTTTTGGAGAAAACTATAGCTCCCATCATTTAATCAAATAAGCCACCAATAAATTGCAAAGTTGATTGTTACTTTGTTTGACTAGCATTAATTAATGCACATATGTAGGGATCCATCATTTTCTTGCAAAAATGATAAAGATGCTCCAAAGAGAAACACTAAGTCTAGTGTGCCCCTTCTTAAGGATATCATATAACTACATATTGAGCTTATTGATCTCATAGGTGGTTATCGATAAGGTTCCCATGAAATAGACTTTTCTCCTATCATAAGGTCTATTGAAATTTGATCTCCCACTTAGGAGGAAACCCATGTAGATTTTCAAGAAAAAAATTCAACATACACTCTAAGAAAAGGTTACCCAACAAAGGGTGGAGCAATTATCTCATCCTTGGAATGGTCACTAATGGAGATGGCATAAAGTTGAAATCCCTTCCTTATACTCCTCTTAAGTTACATCATCAAAATCACATGAAGAAAAATATGTGTATAGATCTAAGTAATTACCAAATATAAACTAACATCATCATAAAACTCAATCACCTTGTTGTGGTTTTCCAATTTGGATCAATATGACTCAAGCCAATATATACCTAGAACAACATCACGGGATCCCAAATTTATAATATGAATATTTTTTTGTATTGGAGATATACCCCAAACTCAAAACACAAATACTCACAAATGACCCCCACTAAGTGTTTATCCCCGAACGCCATCTCAACATCCTAATACTCTACCATACTACTATCCATCATCATACATAGTTTTATATATAATGGTGAAATAAATGAGTTATAGGCTCGTGATCAAATAGAACTGACACATAAATCCCATAATAGTTCCTACCACCTCAATAACAATAGTTTGATGCTCATCTCGGTGGTTGTCAACTGCCACATAAATTCAATGTGTTTGTCCTACATCTCAAACTATCTACTTTTAATTAGGTACCCTTTGTCTTATATCACCTACTAACCTCTAAGGGAGCTCTTGAGAAAAGTAATACATACTTCTACACTCAAAGAATGATGCTCTAGGTATATATTTCCCCTATCAAGGCCCAAATTACCTTTAATTGACTATATGATTGGATTTTTAGGCCCCACTTTCAAATTCTATTGAGTCCTCATAGCTCATATATCTAGTCATGAATCTCTGTGAGCTTTGTCATGTCCACAGGGCTTAAAACCCTATCCATGATCTTGATGTCATGTCTAAAATAGGTGGTACTAGTACTATTTTTTTATGAATATGTGGGATTCAAAATCCCCACATGGTGGAGCCTTTATACCCATGGCTTTGGAATCTTACCAGTCTAAATGATATGTCTCCGCCTCTCCATATTCTTATTTAACTTCCCATGATTTCCTTAGAAAGGTATGGATTTTCCATGGCCTTCTCCAAAGTGTACAAATTTGATAACATAACATCCTAGTATTTATCATGATTAAATCCCCTCAATAACATGCTTACCTAAATTTTTCCATCCTTAAGGTAATCAAAATAATATAATATATAAAATCTCATATTATGCCGCTATACTTCCCCTCTATTGTAAATCATGGAGCTCATCAATCCATTGTTAAATGAATCACTATGAGAGGCAATGAGACTTGGACATATAAAAATAATTCCCAAGTGATATTATATGGTGTAACTTGGAGCTTATACACCTCATTTCTCCACCACAACCAAGCATCGTGTCAAATCGATGAATCGAAAATGGTCCCTAATGTTGTTAAAATATGAATGTAGAAAAAATAACTCAAACTCATGGACCATGCCTCAAACTCAAACCCATAAGTATAACCTAAATAAGTGGGTTGGTTTAACCATAGAAGTCTTTAATATGTTTGAGTACATTTTCCTCATGAGGTAGACACCTCTCATGAACCTACTCCACTCTCTACATAGATCTTGCTTTCTGAAATTTCTCCTTCTACATAGTGGGGGACCAATCTCGTGAGTGGTGTGAAACTCTCTCCATTGATCATTTTGGGGCCCTATCTATCAATATATGGAACACTTTACTCACATAATTATGTGATCCTATATCCATGGACTTATAATAATATCCCTCTACCATATGACTCCTTGACTTGTGCAAGTTATAAGATGATCCCTGAACCTCCTGTGATCCCCACAAAAACTATCCCTTAAATGGATGTAGTTCCTTTTAAATCTCTCTTGTAACACACCAACCATTTTCTATAAGTTCTGCAATGTTTAAGTTCCAATCTATGTGTAAATATCTTGATGGACTAACTACTCAACCCCTCCTTTATGTGGTTTCTCAACTAATATCTTCTCTAAAATTCTTTTAGGTGGTGGTGAATCTATAACCCTAATTTCCCCACTTTATGTTCCATCCTATATACACATGTCAAAAATTAAGAAAATTACAAAATTTAGATAAATCAACATTATTAGTTCCCGAGTTCTTAGTCTTGGAACCATGCTCTTATACCAATTGTAATGCCAAAATTTGTCTCATCCAAAACAAGCCATTTTTTTGAAAAGAACTAGTTTATTGTCAAACATAAATGTAGGCCAAAAGCATAACCACACAAGTAACAATTTTTATATAAGAGAATGTATTAATTTAGGTTTTCTAATAACATGCACATAAAGATAGAAGGCAATGTTCCCTCACTACTTCCTAAACCCCATAGTTCCCAAAAGGGTTTCCCGAGGAATATCTCGTAGGTCAACCTAGATACTAAGTTTCCTCAAAACTTAGATGTTTAGAATGGAACCAAGAGGATCCTACTTGACATATATTATATGAGGACCCCACACCTATTGTACTTCTATATTGTATTCCATTTCAAGATGATAGACTCATTGGTTATATACAATAGATGCAGAAATTAGGTCACACCTATAGACCTTAACAAGTAACTAATGTTCCCTTAGATCTTTCAAATATTATCTCACATTATTCTTTAGTGAGATCTTACTTTTTATACATACAACATTGATTCCCTCAATACATATTCCTAACTTCTAACCATTTCAAGAAGTTAGAATTCTCTCTTTGCTTACACCTTAGTTAGATTTTAGTAGAGGAAAGTACACAACTAAAAGGGATGTATGGGTTTGTAATAGGTAGACTATTATGTTCTAATTAACTTCCAATATCAATTATACACAGTCATAATAATGCAATCAAACTTTAAATGATTGAGATGATTGATAAACAATAATTACTTTCCTAAAATATAATTTAGGAGGGATAAACTTTATTATTTAGGGTAGGATAGAGAGAATCTAGATGTGTAGGATGGTGAAATAGGATGATTTGGAACTATCAATTTTGTTTGGAAGTTTAGGAACTAGATACCTAACAGGGGTGAGATTGTACAATTTCTATATGACCTAGACCTAAACTATACAATCCGACATGTATCCGTATGATTTCAAACCCTTTCACTATTAGGATCAAAAACTTTATATGTGCTTTACTTGTCTAGAAATGGTCGTAATTTTATTTCTCTCTTACTCACACAACTTTAAGATGACATGTAATCACCTGTAACAAGAACCCTTCATCGGATCATTAATAAACCAAAGGATAAAATATATGTTTTTAGTTGCGGCTAGACTACCCTTGGAAGTCATAATCCCAACTATTGAACCAATCCAAGTGCTAAAATACATCCACTCAACGTGGGATCAAACCTCATGGAGTTCTCTTATGTGTTTGTGCAAGTGTGAAAAGTTAACCAACCCCTTAGGGGTGTCCTCATGTCTCTTAACACCAAGATAATGGGATAAGCTGCGTAGAATAAAATTTACCTAGCATGGTAGTAGTGAGATTTTTTTTCCTCGGCTATATGACCTAACCCTTTATTGATTGAAACCCTTATGCAATGCTTGGAGTGACTTTTCTCTTGTTAAAACATGGCTCTATGACTTTTGCATGCTTGGAAATGGATGAATCTAGAATCTTTAACTGGTTGAGTGCTTCAGACTTGTATTAGGGACTACCCTAGATGATGTGTAGTTGATTTGAGAAAATTTAGGAACCCTTTGAGTGATTTTGGAATGATATTTGCAATAGTAGTTTGTAATAATGTCGGAGTGAATTATAAGTGATAATGACTTGCTTATATATCCTTCTGTAGGTGAAATATTCTAATAAGGATGACCTTAGGAAGATGAAATGACCCAAAGAATGATTTGAAATTGAAATTGAAGTCGGCAATTGTGAAGGGGAGACCATGCGGGTCATCCAAGACCAAAACTTACATCTTGAGCCTTCCACATGTTTTCCACAGAGAGAGAAATACCATAACTGAAAATTATGTCATGAATATCATATGTTTTATGTTGTTTTGATAAAAATGATATTCTCATAATTCATGACATGGTAGAGTGTAAATATAATAAACTTGTAGAATGTCTAGAGAGATGAGGAGATTGGATTCCTAATGTAAGTATTTTTCTTCGAAAGGGAGCATGGCCAAACGACATTACACAAAGAAAAGTTACCAAATTTTAGTTTCCACACTCCCCCTCTCACTCTCTCCTCCTCTTTGTCTCTCTATCCCCCTTCCCTCTCTATCCCCCATCTCCCCTCACCCTATCCTTCTCCCTCTCCCCCTCCCTCTCCTTCTCCCTCTCTGTTTCCTCCTCTCTTTATTTACCTTGTATCTCCCCCTACTCCTCTCTTTATCCATTTCCCTCTCCTCTCCCTCCTCTCTCTCTCTTGGAAAAACCAAGCTCATCAATATCTCTTCCGAGCTCAATGATCTATTTAACCTAAATGCATCGTTGAGATATTTATCCAACTCAATCCTTTCTCAACTCAGATTCACTCAATATGGGCTTATAATTTAACACGAATCGGTCTCAAAACCCAACTCAACAAGTTGATATCTCCCTTGATATGGGCTCTCTTCATCCTTTTTGTCACAACTCGGGATGACTCATTCTAAGAGTGGTATCCCCAAAACTTAACACTTGGAGCATGTCGATCCGTAAGGCTCAATTGGGTCTCACTTGACTTGGTCAATAATGTCGAGCTCTTTCATTTCCTAGCTTGGTTATGTACTTCAAATCGGGTTTATTGACCTATCCCAAAACACATAGCTCAAAAATATTGAGCTCAACTTGCTCCTAATATTCCCTATCCAACTACTTGGGAACATGTATCCTAAATAAAACTCCTCAAATCAAGTTCTTAAAAAAAGATTTCCAAAACCTTCTAAGATAAAGATATGTATGGCGATTGAGATCATGATAACTGCAATCAAGATCCTAGAGATACTTGATTTTTTTCTTTCGTGTCATAGGATTATATATGGGAGAGGGAGAGAAAATATAGAGATCTTCCTTCTACTTCCTTCCATCCTGATAAATATGGAGAGCTCCCAAAATCCTACTTTGAAGGGGGAATCGGGGCATGGGATAACTTGCACGTGAATGGAACCAAACACATAAATGGTAATTAATAGCTAGAGGGTGAGGTACAACTTATAGGGTGGGGAGTCTAGATAAAATGATATTAAAGGCATGAACAACTCTCAATCACCAAATTTTTTGAGCTCACATTGACCTAGCTTGGAGAGCCTAACTTGTTGACATCCTTATTCTATTCGTTGGGACTATGATCGCCAACAAGATATTCCCAATTACAACGCATCATGAAACAAACACATTGCTTAGCCAACTTATTATGCCGAAGGCGTTCCCCCTATGGGAAAGGCCTCTGTGGTCGTTTTCGGCATTATCCTAATTTTGACGGCCGTTTAGATGTTTTTCCCACGTTATTAAATTTGAGAGGCGTTTAGCTATTTTTGACGGCTGTTTCGATGTTTGTTTTTGGGCCCTTTCTTAAATTTGTGGCAGTTGCATCCCGGTTAGGGTTTCGAGGCTTAAAAATTATTTATCATCAGCTGAGTCGCTATCTCCTCTTTCAGCTTTTAATTGTAGACGAAGAGCAGGCGTTAGGGCTTTTTGCTTGTTGTTTTATGTTTAGACTTGGGGATTATTGATTTTTGATATCGAATGTCTCATTGGCTATTAGACTGGCATTGTGTATGCAGTTGAATTTTCACACAGAAGTGGACGGGATTTAGTGAACATGGCAAAAAAGTGAACAAATATCATACCCATAATTGAAGATGCCCGACTTCCTGCTCGATATAGGATGCTTGTTGGTATGGTTGATGTTATTTTTGCTGATGTTGCCCAGCCAGACCAGGTATTATTTTTTATTTTTATTTTCTGATTTCATGTTTATAATTTTTTCAACAATGATGTTTATGTACTAAGATGCCATTTGAGTTTTGGATAATTGTGATATAACAGCTGTTCGTAAGAAAATCTTGCTGTGTTGAGCTTAGATGGACATATCTCAATTATATTTTTACCCAAGTTTTCTCCCAGCTATATCTCTGTTATTCTTAGCAAGAGATTTTTGCGCTCCTGTATGAATGCGCAACACTATCATTACCCTTGCACGGTGCGGTACTAGCATTTTTGTTACCATTTTCGCTTGTAGTATTTGTATTGACTCGGTGTTATTTCTTTATCTGTTTTTGATAGGCGGGTTTTTAAACTATTAGCTTGATTCTTAGTACTCAAGTGAAGGATGATATACTCGTATTCCCCTTCAAGACATTGTAGATGATGTCAACCGAGTTTTCTAACACTTGAGATAATTGCAATGGTAGTCCCTATTTTGTATATTCTTTTATTCTCTCTTCTGCATGATATAATTCTTTGGGTTTGTAAATTGTTGTAATTTTAAGCTGGGATTGGTGCTCCTTTTATGGTTGAGCTTATTATATCCTAATATTAGATTTTTTTTTTCGGTCTCTTCTCAGACTCTGCCATGCCATTCTTTGGAGTACACATGATCCAAAGCACACATAATAACAAACATCCTTGAATCAGAAGGCTACTTTTTGTTTAGTTAATTTTGTTTTCCTTCAAACCTTGAGTTCTTTATGGGCTCTTAGAATCATTAGTTCCCATTCATAAACAGGAGAAGACATAGTATAGGCTTCAAAAAATAAAAATAAGGTCATATACATGTTTTCAAAAAATTAAAATAATGAATATGAATATATTAGAGGTAAAATATTGCTGAATGACTTAACTTATTTTATTAATGTGTTGGATACTATCCTGACCCTACTTTTTGGATACTAAATATGATTATGGTGAGTTTCTTTTGATGGCTCAAAGATGTTGTTTGAAGGTATAAGTTGCCTCTTTTGAGGTGCTGGATACTACTCTAATACATTGGTTCTTGGATATTATATATGAATATGGTGATGGATTGAAGATGCAGCTTCAAGGTTCAAGCTGCCAGTTTTATGAAGGATCCCAATAACCACCTGCAAAAAATAAGACCCTGGTTCACAATGGTCTATTACATTAATTTGCTTGTTGAAAAGAATACTAACTTGCACGCTTTTAGGTAAATATTTGCCCAAAGGTATCCATTTTTAGGCATCATTTACCTTATTTAAGAGCTTTTATTATAAAATATATTGAAACAATCACCTTCATTTTTGTGAAGCAACGTCATTTGTGTTCTTCAAGATCTTGAAATCCTTAGCATTGTGACTGCAATTTTTTTATGCTCAGTATTCTACTAATGTCCTGAGCTTGTAAGTGCTACAGAAATGCATTCTTCTACATTTAGATTTATAGTACCTTGTATGTTTTTTTGAAAAATAATATTATTGATCTATTTCCTAGGTGCACTGCCTTATGTCAAGGTATCACTCATCTACCACAATGCTATAATGATCTATTCTACTTATAGGTAATTGTTTCGTTTGTACAACATTTTGACTCTAGTACATGTTTTTATTTCTTCAGGGTGTATGTACAATATTACCAGAGTAGATCTATTGCACATTTTTATCCTCACACTACAATTATATGAATTGTGCATCTAACAGTCATTTTTTGAATTTTACATTAAAGATGTTATCACTGAGAAATTGAGCTATTGAGGTATTTGGCACTGGAATGAAGTTGGACCTTCTGAACTGAATTATAATGATCTTTTTGGAATCACAAGCTTTGATGATTCAATGATATTGGATATATCACCAATAATTGTTTTTGACAAATAGGTAAGACTTCTATTAATTAAAAGGCCAAACTAATTGGTGGTTACATAAGTGCCCACAGTGAACAAAAAAATGGTATGAAAAAGAAACCACAGTGAACAGATAGACATGAACTCCTTTACATTTGCAAAAGATGGCGTGGCTATTTGTCTTATTCACCCACCTGTATGATTGAGTACATTTCTTCCCCTGTTTGTAAGCTAATTGCTTTTCTCTTCATATGATATGCGCTCAGGATTTTACATTGTAATGGATGTGTTATATCTAAAATTCTTAATGATTTCATAAAGGTTTACATGCAATTTTTGTTCCTATAACATTCCAACCTCTGCATCTAGGAATCATATTTTAGTATGGTAATCCTTAAGTTATAGCATGTGGATGAAATCTTAATATGATAAAGATGTATATTTATTGTTTGAGAAAAATTGCTATTAAGTCTATAATAAACAATGCTGAGATTTTTTATTGAATGATCTAGAATTTCTAATTCCTTTTTGTTGTGCCATTGCTACAGTTGACATAATGAAGGAGGGAGTAACATTGATTATCTGAAATGCAAAGATTGATATGTACAAGGGCACAATGTGTCTTGTCGTGGACAAGTGGGGGAGAGTTGAGGTCACTGAACCTGCAAACTTTACAGTGAATGGAGACAACAATCTTTCTGCTATTGAGTATGAGTATGAGATGATAAGCACATAGATGTTACAAGGAGCACAAGAAGAACTTAAGATGGGCATTTGTTTGTGTGACTTGGTGAGGTGATTTCACAAAACACTGTTTGACTAGAATGAGACTGGGACGGTGTTGTGATTTAATTTTGGCACAATACATGATTGGGATTGAAAAGGATTTTAACTTCTTAAACATTCGATTTAAATGTTGATTCCTTATTCCTTATGATGCAGTTGTAACCCTTTCCTTCTTTATAGATCCATTGTTTACTCTCGACATCTCTGCAAATGAAAGATACATATGAGAATGCATATAATTTTCCATCAAATGGGGATGAATGAGCCCTTGTTTAGGCCGTATAAATATCAAAATATGAAAAGAATTTCGAGAGAATATGAGTCATCATCTCCATCACCATCATCATTTGTACCACTCAAATATGTTGGTTCTATCTTGAGTGTCTTTTACCTCATCTTTTGAAGATGTAGTGCCTCTTATTGAATTTCAGAATTGCAGAGATAAAACCAAAATGACTGAAATAACGTTGTAACATTTGAGCTGCAAATGCATATGTTTGTGTCCCCATGATAACAAAAATAAGAATTGGGTAATCCTCGGAATGAATGGCTCCTAACAGATATGTCAAATGACATATTGGGTCATATTCTCTCGAGGACTTATGTCAATGATGCTATAAGAAGTACTTATGTCTGTAGGCATTGGGAGTTGTACATCAGCTCCAAAGCTTTCATGGAAGTATGGAGACAATCATGTGGGTTTCAGGGGCCGCCCTGGTTATTTGCATTATCTCCATACAATTGCAGGGATTTTTGCTCTACTTACAATCTGGTTATGAACAAATGGTATTCCCTTTCTCTGGTTTTCCTACCTCGGTCATTGCGTATTCCGGTAGCAATAATTGGGGATTTCTACCTCGGCCATCTTGCAGTCTGCAATCCAATCTCGAAGTAGTGGAGAAGCCTTCCTCCATTGCACAAGCCCATATCAAACTCTGTCATGTCTGTCATTGAAAGAGGATTTAATTCTAATTGCAAGGGGTTTCAAGTAATTGTAGCAGGAGGGAGATATCACAATGGAAATGGGTATGAAGCATCAATTGAATTGTATGATTCATTCACAGATTCATGGGATGTGATTGGGGAGGTTCCATGTGAATATGTTGTGAGGTTGGCTTTGTGGACACCCAATGACACAATTTATTGCAATGGGATCATGTATTGCCTCACCTCTACTAGGCCTTATAGCATTATCTCATTTTATTTTGTACATGGGGTTTGGAGTGAGGTGATGGTGCCCAGGCCAGAGCATCTCTTGTGTTCCTTGTTTAGAGGAGGGATAGGCTTACACTTGTTGGAGGAGTAGGTTCTCCCAAGGACTGTAAAAGCTTGAATGTTTGGGAGCAACATAAGGAAGGGTGGTGGGATTTGAGTCAATGCCTAGTGAATTTTTCAATTCTTTTTTGGAGGAATGATAGATTTTGATTACAAGTTTTCTGGCAGTGGGGATTTCTTGTATTTTTTCAAGGATTCTCATTCTCAGATGTTGGTGTGTGAGATCTCCTCTCACAATCACAAAACATCTTGGAGATGGATTCTTGGTTTCTCTTCTGTTACATAACAGTTCTCTAAATGCTCCATTCGTGGCATGTTCATACAACCAAGGTTGGATGTTGTAGATATTTTCTAAGAATTAGAGATTCAATAGAAAATCCTTACTATCATCGAGGAATAGGCATGTAGCCCTTAGCTCCATGGTTTAATTGTTTAACAATGGAAAACAGGATTTATTTTCCTCACTTAAACACACATATGGGCACCCAACCTTTGTCACACAGAATAGACTGAGCGGGGGCAATTTAGATTACTACAATTTAACACATTATCTGTTGCAAACATAATGTACATAGAAATTTGTCCAACCATTGTATCCTATACATCAGTAGAGTGAAAATTCGGTTACATTATCTTCATGCAAAGGGGTAAAAAGAGAGACATTTATGTCAGATTGGAAACCAAGTATGTCAACTGGAATTGAATTATGTCAATTCTTTCCGTAATTTGTAACTGAATTTTTAATCAGGTATAACACCTATAATAACACTTAATGGGGGAACAAGTATTATTGTCTACTGATATTGCAACACTGAGAAAGGAGGTGTAGGTGTTTGTGCTTGTGTATTTTGGTAAACAATGACCAATTTTTCCTTTAACAACCCATTTTTTTCATATTAATTCAGTGCACTAGGAACCCTTAAAACAAATAAAAGTGTGCCTGAATTTCTTATTGAAAGGGAAAAATTGGCCTTGGGCTTTTTGTTCCTCTTCCACTTGCCCATAGGTTTTTGTTGAGAATGGAATAATGGAATGTATGCATTTTTCATAGAATATTTACCTTTAGTAGATTTGATGTGAAAGTTTGGTCAGACCATTATGAAAAAGGTCAACAATCATCTAGCTTTGGTTGACGTAGGATGAGAGCAACCCTTTTTGAGCTATGCAAAATATTGCTATAGTAAAATTAGAGTGGGACAATGTTGTGTTGGAAAAAAATGCTCCCCATGAGTCCTCTCTATCCGGGGTCTACTTTTCTCAATGGATGAGCCAATTTTCAAGTAAACAATGGCCAATTTTTCCTTTAACAACCCATATTTTTTTCATATTAATTTAGTCCACTAAGAACCCTTAAAACAAATAAAAGTGTGCCCAAATTTTTTTTTTGAAGGGGAAAAATTGGCTTTTGGGCATTTTGTTCCTTTTCCACTTGCCCAAGAAAAACTTAATTGTAGATATAATTACAGATAAATGACAAGAATAATATGCTTATTGGGTTTGTGTTCTCTTTAAATGTCATTCAAGGGGTATCAAATGTCTTCATGTTTAGTGCAAATAAAATTGGTCACACAAGGCTACCACTCATGATATAAAATATGCAAATGTACGGAATTCTTCATGTATTTATATTTAGTTCAAATAAAATAGTCCGCAAAAGGCTACCACTCATAATATAAAATTTATAAATGTATATGTACGAATTTGTAACAAATTTGAAATGTAAAAATAGAACCTTTCAATGTAATGCTTCATTTATATTTCTTCACTTACACTATCAATCACACCCCTTATCAACATATATCGTTCGACGTTCACATTGCATTGTACACATGCGATTGCTAGTGATATTTATGTCGAAGGCGTTCCCCCTATGGTAAAGGCCCTCCGGACGTTTCTGCAGTGATGTTAAATTTGATAGCCTCCCGACGTTTTTCCAATGTGTTTAATTTTGACTGCTGTTTACACGTCGTTTTCACTTTTGCAGGCAATTTTTAACCGTGGCTTTTTCGTTTCTATTTTTAACTGCTGTTTTTTCGATTGGTTTTTTTTTGCATGTTGATTTTTCTTTAAATACGCATCTCTAGCTAGGCCTTCTTTCTGTTTACGTTTGGTTCTTTTTAACAACTATCTGTCTCTGTTTACAGGTAACGTCACTGTGGATTTTTTCTCCTACTCTGCAATGCAATGAAAGCCCTCGTGAAAAGCTATCATGAGGGTATTTGGATTTTAGGTATACAACGTGGAATTTTTAGTTTCATGTTCTGGTCTTTGAAAATCAATGCATTGCACATCGATATTATAAGGACAGTTGGACTGATGGATATTCCTCGAGCTCTCGTCCAAACACTGATCCTCGTGCTCATTGTAAGGGAAATATTCATATCCACATGTATAAAACTTCTTCCCTTGCATTGCATCCTCTTCATGGAGTTTCCTCTTTCTGCTCATATTTGCATTTTGTCCATTTGGAGTAGACATACAACCATTCTCTGCAACAGTCGTGTTAAAGATATCTAAGTCTTGTGCTCCATCTCCATGAATGTGATTATTTTCACTTACTTCCTGAACATGATTATTTGGATTTACCAAAGGAAGGGATTTCATCAAGAACTTCAACATCAAACTCACTACTACTTCTAGATGTTGGACTTCCAAAATTTCTATAGCCAGCAATACCAATTGGAAGGTAGGCATTTAGGTTTTGCTGCTTAGACATTCTTCCTCTTGATTGACAACATCAATCCAAGTTGCACTCTCTTTTGATGTCATCTTATCCTAAAAATATTTTTACTGCCTTACAAGTTTGCCAATTTTAGTAATGTTTGGGGACATATGCCCTATGACTGCAATGCAAATTCCCACCTTCCAAGCCTTCTTCAGATCATGGGGGTTTTTTATAATGGGGTGGTCCTTGACCTTTAGGCAAACCTATCTGCAGCCACCAATCCTCATCACGAGTTGGCCATATTAGAGGAGAAACACCCTTGTCCAAAGGGTACTTTTGATGAGGAGGATCATAATGTTGCATCAAAGAAAATAAAATCCCTAAAATCCAAAATTATGTACTTTGACCTATATGCTCCCTAAAATCCTTTAGTTGTGAACCTCAACCACTCCATCATTGATTTTTTTGCCCACTCTGCAACTTACACTTTAAACTGCTTCTCACCAAATCCCTAATTTAAAGTCTCATTACGCCTTGTTTGAAAAAAATAATATGCATGAACAGTACAGGATGGGTCTCTCAGATGGGACACATATGTAGCAGGAAATTCTTGCTACACAACTTAATGAATATGTCAAATCAGGATAGATTCAGATGGGGTCTGTAGTTCAACTGATAGAATACATATGAGATTGTGTGCAGAATCGCAAGTAAGGGAGCTTTGTCTTTACTTTAAATAGGTTTAGTAGTTTTAATCTGCACTCAATGGTTTTGATGAGATTTTTAATGAACCCTGTCACACAACTAACCCATTCATATTATTATCTTTGTTCTTTTTAACTGAGTTTATGTGCTCCACATGTTGTTTGTGTTATATCGTTAATCAATGATAACAAGGTTATGGAGTTGTCAACATGTTGCACACATAAACTGAATTAAATGCAATGAACATGATAATATGAATGAGGTTCTCTGTGTAACATTGTACATCTACTAGCTTGCAAATCCACCATCAAAATCCTTGCATGTTATGTTTCATGGTCTTATTTCCAGACATGTTGAGAAAGTTGACATAGTCGATATGATGCGGTTTGTATAGAAAATTTGACTTGAAATGTATAAGTTATAGTTTTCACATGGTGCTGGCAATTACTTGTTTTTTGTTTGCATTTTTGCAGGATTATTATAGTTTTGAATATGGAAGTTATAGCTCTCAAGTGTGATATAGTTGGTGAACCAAAGCAGATAATTGATGCAAATGCTCAGCAACAACATAGGGTTTCTATGCCAGTTCAACAAGCACCCCAGGCCCAAGCTTCCCCACAGGCATAACCTGGGCAGTCATATGTTGGCTCTTACAATACAGGGTTAAGATCAGGGCCAAACCTCAATCCAGTGTCTCAAACAATGAGTGGGGTTTATATAAAGAATGAGCTGCATGACAACAGAGTTCACCCATGTGCATTGCAGGGTCAAATGTTAAGCTTTGGTGATCCGCTTATGAATACATGTCTAATGGGAGCCTTGATAAATGGTTGTTCGCCAGAGGTGTGCTTCTATGGATAAGAAGATTTAGAGTGGTGATTGATATTGTTGAAGTGTTTTTGTTGAAGAATTAACCCTCTTGACAACATCTATAAGAAGCAAGATTTCCAACTATAAATAATATCCACTCTAATATGCAAAATTTGTCCTTATATTGTATTTAGTAGCCAAAAAGACTTTTATTTTCCCCTTCAGGATCATATCCACATGGTGAAGGGGTTTGTAGATTTTTCTATTTTTTGGTTTCAACCATTATATTACAAGTATGCTTTCATTTTTATATTTCCTCCATTATAGTCAATCTCAGTTTCTTCTCTGTGCAACTGGTTTTTCTTTGATGGTATGATTTCCTCATTCGCACTTTGTTTCCCAGGAGTTATGTTATTTTGCAAAGGGTATTTGTAGTACACTTTATAATATCTGTTGGCTGGATTTTTAGTTTGGTATTGAAGGCAATGCATGGTATGCGTTGTTACTTGATAATGGATGCAAGGACAACTTTTTCATAGAAACATTCTATAACAGTTAATAATGCCATATCTTGTTATGGGTGATGATTTCTTCGTAGGTGGAATGCCCCTCTCAAGTAATTTTACTATTATTTTCATGCTTTTGCAGTTTACTATTCAACCGATATAACTCTATAATCTACATCTAATCTATACAAATAATTAGTGTTCACTGCAACGTTCAATCTAAACAAAGGGCAATTAATTTATGTTACTGATTTTGAGTATTTCAGCGGAGGTTCAATGGTATGTTATTATTGGGTGGAAGCACTGGTGGGTTTAGATGACATTTCTTTGTAAGAATTTAACACTGCTATGTTGTTTTTTTCATAAATTTACTCTACTTTTATAGAGTGTTCATTCTTACGGGTGTAGTTGCATGCATGAAAAATTTGTGCTACTCTGTGAAATCGGTGACTTACATATTATCCATTTAATCGGTGATAGGAGAATTACAAAATTTTTGGGACTTAACTTGCGTGCGGTTAGGTCTTGTTTTTATGAATGTTGAGTTTCTAAAATAACTTCTACAAGCTTTGTTTCATTGTTTGAGTTCAATAATTCATGTATGCAATTAATATCAGTATAACCATGATCACTTTAATTACAATTTGTTGGGTTTTTGTGGGTTTTCATTCTTTTGGGTAGATATATGTATTTTAGGAAGCGAAATCCATGGCGATGGTTATTGCCTTGAAGACATTATGAAATTTCATTATTTCTTTTGTGGATAGACTTATTCACTTATTTGTGAGGTAGGGGGAAAATGGGTCTTGTGTGATTACTGATCAGGATTCTCTGGTTTGGAATTTTTGTGTTCTGTGGATTCTAGGGTGGAGAGATGACCATTAGTTACATGCTTAGGTTGAAAATTCTTTTTCTCATCATGATTTCTATCTAGCAAATGCAATAACTACATAATTCCCCAAGAGTATGAGCTATTGTATATTGTAGAATTACCTTTTTAGTTGACCTCTTTTAATATTATTACTCTCAATTTTGTCAGCAATTTGGTATCTGTGTAATATGATTTATGCATTCTGTCTGCAGTTGGATTTATGCGTTGTTTCATGGTTTTTCTTTATAATTATATCCACACTTAACATTATATCTTCTCTTTTTTGTTCTGTTGACAATTTCCTTCTTTGTAATTTTCCACCTCTTTATTCTTTTCAGTTACAAAATTTAGATAGATAAATAATTTTAAGATTCGGGCATTTCAAGAAGCTAGAAAATTTTCAATTTAAGGTTTATTTGTTTTAGATTTCTTAAACACAGACGACTCATCATCATCCCTTTCCTCAGTTTTGATGGCAACTTTAGCTGAAGCCTCATATGATGATGCTAAATTTTCTTCCTTGGATGAAAAATCTTGATGCCCTTAATGAACCCTGCAAGTCATGAAATTATGTAGTTTCCTCTTATCCAATATAATGGTAAATCTAAAACAAGAACGAGTGTGTGGCACTATGAATTTGTGGGGAAGTAGAAGTGTTTTGTATAAAGCTTTGATATTTTTAGAGGCAATTTTACTCTTTTTTAAATTTTTGCTTCATGTCAGTTTCTAAAAATAGTGGGATTTGGTGCAGGGTAGGTTTCAATTTAGTTATAGCCGAGTGTCCCATTCTAGCAATCTGACCATCCTCCCACTGTATGATGCTTATATTAATGTCACTTGGATCATCATTAAACTCAAAACTTCAGCTTTTGTAATATCATACACATTCCGCACCTGTTCTGCATGGACAAGCTTCAACTTGTCTATGTTATTAATGAAAAATAGTAATAGGTCCTTGTCCAACTTATAGCTTCTTAGATATTCAACCACCTATATGTAATTCAATTTATCCCTCAAAAAAGGGTTTTTATAAACCAAAAAACAAGAAAAAGCAGGATATTTACACCCAGATTGATTTTTACAGTATGACCTTGAACCATTTTTTTGATCTTTGTTTCTATAGTAATGAGGTTTCTTGGAATAAGTTCATGCCATGTTATCCTGAAATGTTTAACTTGTCATTTTAATGTATCTTCTAGAAATTTTCTTTTGTAATCCTTATGACAATTAGTATCAATGTACTTGTGTTGGAACCTATTCTAATGAATTACCCTAGTGTCGGATAGGAGATGAGATTGTTGTTTGTATGAATCAATGTTCTATGTTAAATATTTGTATACCATCTGAACAAACCATACATTGTTGTACAGTCCTTGTGTATCACCCACTAAGGGTGAACCTTTTCAGTTGAAAGGAAGGACTTGTATCATGAAATTGTGAATTGTGACATAAGACACCTTGAGAAATGAATGTAAGGCATATGTTTGGAAAAGGTCTATGTTACTTGCCAAATTTTTGTGACTGAATACTTCTTGTTACAGTAATTCATAATATAGACTTGCTTGATTGATGGCCTAAGCTTCCTATACCCCTGTTATGGATAATGCATTGGCTAGGCATTTCTAAATGGCATAGAAACACAAAGTAGTAAATACCACTAAAAATTATTTAAGGTGGATGATGTCAAGGTCTAGAAATGCTTCCCATTCTTCCAGTAGACACAATGATTATATGTGTGTTGTTGAGGATCATCCTGCGTGCTTATCATGTGTTACGACTAAGCATATGGTGGATGTCATGCAAAAGTTACTCTACTTGCATATTCGAGGAATGTTGTATAAAATTGGACCTCCTCTACAATAACTCTACAAGTCCTACACTTTGTCTGTTCTTCATTACTCTGGAAGTTTTACAGGACCTTGGGATTAGTGGTTATGAGTGGCAATGAGCAATAGTTTCAATGGATATCAAGACATTGACTTCTTCACCTGGAAAATTTGTTGATGCTTGCACGATGTCATAGGTTGTGTTTGAGAATCCTGTATGAGCTTGCTGATGTATGGGACCTTGAGAATGATGTTACTAATGAACCCTGTAAGTCATGAAATTATGTAGTTTCCTCTTATGAATTTGTGGGGAAGTAGAAGTGTTTTGTATAAAGCTTTGATATTTTTAGAGGCAATTTTACTTTTTTAAATTTTTTTGCTTCATTGCTTCGACTTCTAAAAATAGTGGGATTTGGTGCAGGGTAGGTTTCAATTTAGGTATAGCCGAGTGTCCCAGTCTAGCAATCTGACCATCCTCCCAATGTATGTTGCTTATATTAATGTCACTTGGATCATCATTAAACTCAAAACTTCAGCTTTTGTAATATCATACACATTCCATACCTATTCTGCATGGACAAGCTTCAGTCTGTCTATGTTATATGTTATTTGGGATTCTATTTTTCACACTGGAAATGTTAAAAGTCTGTTTTCTTTTCTGCTAAATCCTGATCATATGAATTTTCATTGTCTTATACCTATTGTTGGAAATAATTTGGGGAAATATTCTTTACTGTCATTGTTTTTGTCCTTCGATTTATGGTATACAAGTTTGAAAGCTTATGGCACACATGTACATGGTTAAAAATTAAAATTGAAAGCCACAAAACAATACTTTGATAAGTTCATGTCTGACTGGAACCCCCACCCGGCTTGCAACCACTTGGATTTTGTTCGTAGGTCACTCCTAGATGACCCTTGCTTGCTAGATATAACAAAAATTCTATCCTCCTCCCCTCATGCAGACCTTGAAGAACTACTTAATCGAGTTCAACGCCACACTAAATGTTCAGAGGAGACATGCCTACGTAGAAAGCAATCACAACTGTAGTATAGGTACAATGCCCCATGGGCCACACAACCTACTTCTTCCTTGCACATTGAAAGTGATGGGAAAATTAAGTACCTACCTTCCAGAAACAATGAGAGATTGAACATCCAAAATCAAATAATGATATACATATGGAGAGTAAATGTTGGGGAAGCGAGATTTCGACATACACATTCATCGAGAGAGAGAAGGAAGACACAATTAACAACAACATACATGCCACACCACCATCTTCCACACTTCCTTTGTCTCTAGAACAACAAATAGCTCTTGATACCATACTACACCATTCAACAAACAAAACCCTTCTACCTCCACTAAGATTGATAATTCAAGGAACAGATGACACAAGAAAATCATTTCTGATAAATAAAATCTGGAATTCATTCACAACATCAACCACATCTCCCTCACCTCTACTTGTGCTCACCCCTACTGGTGTTTCAACATTCAACATCTCCACATCCACAATCCACGCAGCCATGTGTATTCCAATCAAAGAACTGAAACCCCTTGAAGGTAGTGCATTATCATATTTTCAAGAGTCACTGAAACATATAGAATATGTTCTTATTGATTAAATGAGTTTCATCGGCCCAAAGTTACTAAGAAAAATTGACAATAGGCTCTGCAAAGCTTTCCCACACTCAAGAACATCTAAATTTGGGAACAGATAAGTCATCCTCCTTGGTGACCTCAACCAATTACCACCAGTTTTGGACAGTCCTCTTTATGCAAGTAATTCCTACGGAGCAACCCTTTGGAAGGGATTTCAGTCTTCCATTACATTACAAACAATATTTCAACAACAAGGAACAACCAATGCACATTTTTCATTCCGGAATTTATTGCTACACATGTGAGATTCAAGCCCTCAAATTGAGGATTAAGAAATCTTAATGTCTCACATAGACACACACCTAACTCAACAAGAGCTCAAAATTTTTAAGGATGCACCACATTTGTTTGCAAAAAATGATCTAGTGGACTCCCACAACCTACAGATGTTGAAGGCATTGAACGTTCCGATCACCCAATCCATTGCTGAAAGTAACAGGCAGACTAGACCAGGAAATCCTGATGATGATCAGTTGGAACACAAAGTTCTGTTGTGTAAACAACAAAAAATCATGCTTATTACAAATCTATGGGTTGATACAGGCCTCGTGAATGGTGCCACAGGAATAATCACCGACATTGTCTACGATGCATCAATGCAACCACCAACATTACCTTTATTTGTTGTTGTAAAATTTGATAGATATAATGGCCCATGTTGGGATCCCTCCAACCCATTACATATTCCCATACCCCCTATTTTGAGAGGGAATCGAAGATAATTGTCGATTAAAATGGCCTAGGGATTAACTATCCACAAGTCACAGGGACTTACTTTGCACAAAAAGCAACCGTCAACATTGGAACCACTGAAAGGCAAGGGTCTGACATTCACAACTTTCTCCAGAGTTCCCTTGCTTGCAAATCTATACATTTCACCTACTTTTTCATTCGAGAGATGCTCAAATATGGCGCAGGTACCAAAACTTGGAGCAAGAAGAGAGGAGGAAGAAAGACTACTATCACTCAACCCATCGTAAATACTACCCTCTGTTTTGATAGCACCTCCACTACTACTATACTCAACACTTCTTGTATCCAAAGTGGCACCGCTTATTCAAGGGTATCAAATGTAATCATGTTGTTTGAAACTGAAATCAACCACTAAAGTCTACCATTCATGATATAAATACTGCAAATGTATACATGTCTCATTATGTGTACGTTGATCTTCATGTATTTGATGTTTAGAAATATGATTTGCAACTTCAAATGTACGAATCAGAATAAAATTAAATGTACACATACAACCTTTCAATGTAATGTTTCATAGTACCTACAAATCGGGGGCCTGTCGAATTACATTGAGAGGATTCAAGGCTTCGACCAAGACATCTCCATCAAATTCGCCAAGGGTTGGAAGAACAGAATTGTCAAGTATAGTAACATGAAAATGGAAATTACAGAAGAGCTCATAGCTCAAATCACGGGTCTCAGCCTGGAAGACACAAAATTCTTCAATAAGAAGGTTGACAGGGAGGTGGAAACCAAGAAATTTTTAGAAGAGGGAGAGAATCTTGAGTTCGTAACTGTTGGCCTCAAGGTGGAGTCGATCCCTGTACCTTTTGATGAACTTGCCAAAATGGTGGTAAGGTATGTTACCCTTGAAGGAAGATATGTGACTATTCCTCACAAGCATCTGATTTTTCTGAATCATTTTCGTAGAAATAACATTATTAGCTTTCCTCATTATCTGATCAACTCCTTGGAGAAATCTATAAGGGAAGTTCAAAATCACTCTAGGGCTGTCCCTCTGCACCAGGGCCTTATCCTCCTGATTCACCGCCACTTTTCCAGCTGCCCTCCCATGAACCCTATCCCACCTCCCTCCTTCATACCCCCACCTGCCCATACTGCTCCCACTCCACCCCTGCTAAAAAGAAAGAATGATGATGTTGGCTCCAGCAAGAAAAGCAAGAAAGCTAAAATCCCTGCTTCCCAACGAGTCCTTAGGAGCCACAAGGACTTAGAACTAGCTGAAAACCTCTTGTATATTAGCATGCTGTGGAGAAGCCCAAAGAGGAGGATTTCTTTGGAGGGTGTTGACAGTTGGAGAAGGAGATTCAAGAGCTCAAAGGGGCTCTAAAAACATGGAGAGAGCGAGGTAAAAGGATCCTCCAAAGTGAGGAGGAAGAGGGGGTCATCGATGAAGTCTTCAAGAAAGCTGCGAGTCCCTTGATGGCAGATTGGGGAATGCCAAAAGCCGCAATGACTGCATTTTATCTGCCCTCAAAAGCATTTATAACTTCATTGAACAACATGTCCACAGTGTTTGCAGTTTAAGTGGAATCAATGAAGACATATGGGGCCCTAAAGAGAATAGGGACATTGCAATCTCCCAAGCAGACATGAAGGACCCCTCTCAGGCCACTGCCATTGCCTTTTTCATGTCACTGCAGGCCATCAAGACCAAGATTGACAGGGCCATCAAGTAACGGGCTGTTGTGCTGCTGTTTTTTGGCTGCGATCTGGCTGTCCTCGGGCGGTTCTGGAGCTGTTTTTTGGTAGAGCTCGTTATTCTGTTTCTCTTTTGGTTTCTTTTTGATCTTGTCTTCTTAGATCTGGATCTCTGTACGTTTTGATCCACTTTTCACCTATATTGTAATATCTGGCTGTTGAGCCTTCTTGGTTGTCTGTTTTTCCCTCTCTGGGCTACTTCTCTCTCTTTTTCTATCTGGCTTTTGAGCCCTTTTGTATACAGGGTATAGTCCCTTCAAAACTATTTGCCCTTAATAAAAAAAAATGTAATGTTTCATCTAAAATACTACACTACCACTATCAATCACAAACATTATCCACTGTACAATAAGGGTTTTTCAACAAAACACCAACCAAACAACCGATACACAACTAACACTATTAACCCAAATTAAATACATACAACATCAACTATAAAATTAATTAACTATCGAAAACGGTATCAAATGAATTCATGTACGAATTTGTAACAAGTTTGAAGTATAGAAACATCCTTAAAATTAAGTGGCTCATCTATATTTCTACACTTACAAAATCAATCAAACCCCTTATCAACATCAACTACAAAAGTAATAACTATACCTCTAAATCAAATAACATATACCATTCAGCGTTCACATTGCAATGAACACATGCGATTGCTAGTTATAAGGCTTAACTTATAACATAGTTCAAATCAAGTCTTAACATACTTGGTGATTCCTTAAGCTTTGCGACCAACCATGAGCAACTATCACGATTATATATGTACATGTGTGTTTGTCTATTATATAAAAAATTCTTATGTACTTGTTTTTATATGTGGGTCCCCGTTTATCATAAAATACACGTGATAAAAATAACATCAAGTGATGAATAATGGTGGAGGTCTTCTTAAAACGACTTAATATGTACAAAGAAAAGCTTAAAAATACTACTCTAAATACAATTTATCTTTCTAATGAAAATGGATTCAGTTTTATGGGTCAATTAAAACTTATAAAAATAAATCATTAAAAAAGTTATATTGTTGATTTTAATTTTAATTTTTTTATTTAAAATGTTTATTATTTAGCTAAATATACCGTTTTAAAAGGGGACAAGTATGCATTATATTTTATCATCATCTAGCTATTGTGTAGGAATCATTTATATTATATATTACATTATATGCTATATTTTGTGTGTATTTTATATATATGTTTGTTTATACATAAAAGTGTGTGTACATATATATACATATGTGTGTATGTATGTATGTATGTATGTATGTATATATATACATACATACACATACACAATATATCTAACAAGGTTAAAGGAGCCCTCGATTAATATTTCAAACACACATACACACACACATGTGTGTGTGTGTGTGTGTGTGTGTGTGTGTGTGTGTGTGTATACACATACATATCGAGTAAGTATAATGTAAATATCAGGTAAGTATCTTGTAGATATCACATAAATAACGAGTAGGTATCAACAATGTACATTTGAAATATTGAAATGTGTGCCACATTCCAATCCCAATTTTTAAAATAATAGAAAATTAATTAATCTTTGATAATTATTTATTATGATTTATAAAATAGTTTTGTTTAATAAGATTTATGATTTTGAAGCAAAATCATATATTTTTGGTTAAGTAACTCAACCTTAACTCACCTCTAATCAATAAGCGATCAAACGATCACATTTTAATATTTTCTAGTCGAGTGAGGTTGTTTTTCATGCCAATGATTTCACAACGCAAAATTACCATCCAAGCAGTCCATAAAATTAGGGATTTAAAAAAACATTAACTAAGTATTAAATAATTAATTAATTCATTATTATTCCAAATCAATAAACTAATTAACAATGTATAAAGCTAACCATATTACTATTCACATGATCAACATCACTTAAGTTTAAATTACAAGTTCCCCCACCAAGGGGATGTACAAATCAACATCACGTTATAATGCACAAATTAGGGTTCCATTAGGTGTTATAAGATTAACAAGGTAATGAATTGATTTAGTTTAACTAAGGGTTTGATTATGAAATTTGGGCATGGGTCCCATTTGGTCCTATCAAATGGAATCATGCCCTCGCACCCATAACATTTAAAAGCTGATTTTAAAACCCATTGTTATTATCCAATTTCAAAATGGCCATTTTCCTAACTAAAATCAACAATGGGTCTAGTTGGTCAAGTGAAAAATCCTAGGTTTAATTTGATCCTTTAGATCAAAGGGATATCCTCCTTTGATCTCTAAGTTAACTTGAAAACCATAAAACATCCTTATGATCTCAATTATCATTTCTTTCACTCCTTTTGCCTCTCATTTATTCTTGTTTTGTTGCAGGTTGAGGAGAAGGGCATCCATGAAGGACTTGTTTATTTTTCTTCCATTTATTTTTGTTTTCAAATATCCTCTTAGGGTTTTTGGAGAAAAGTATATGTAAACACGTGTGTGTATTCCCTTAACACACATGTGCACAAGCGCGCACACACACACACACACAATTAAAACTAAACATATGTATATGTAGCCAAACTATGTGTGTATGTGTATATATGTGTGTGTATATGTATATATATGTGGACGTGTCTGGTTTTAAAGTAAGGGTCATGCAGATTACATGACAAGATGAGTAAGGGCCTTACGACCTATGTAAGTAAGGGTGCAACATATGTAGGGTAGTGTAAACACCACTTTTTCACCCCTAGGTGACCCAACACGATTAATCGTACTATCGTTATTTACACTATTATCACTATCTTAAGTCTATTAGCCTTATTCTAATTTACCATCATAAACACCCATTTACCCATGTAGAATCTCATTTACCCTCCCTAACCATCTAAAAAAAACCTAACCTAAATTACCCTAACCATCCTAACCCCCTAACCTCTTCCTACCTGATTCCTAACCTCCCACCATTCCTAAAACAACCTCAATCCTTAGATGGCAAGTAGTTTCAACTATTTTCCATCCTTTCATAGTTGGTTTTAAGCTCCTTGACCAAATCGACGGTGATCCACAATGCGATTATCTTGATCGTCGTCGTAATCCGATTTAAGCACCACCCTACCTCGTTTATAAGTTAGACATAGATCGATTCATGAGTGAATTACTAAGACCCTACACAACCTCATGACATCGGAAGATATTTTATATCCTACTTCCACCTCCTTGGAGTCCTTATCCAATATTCATTCTTCCATTTGGAGCTTTATCATCCTCATCAATATTCAATAAGGTACAATATATTTATTTTAATCATTTTCAATCATATCTTACATTAGTTATATCTTACAAACACTCGTCTTCATACCCTGTCTAGCCACCATACCTTTTGTCTCTCACTTAACCATTTGTTCAACTTTTTTAGTATATCTCCAAATTTACCGGTGAGTGCCGCCGATCCCCAATCATCGTCGATTGGACCCCAACCCCCTCATACGGGATAGGGGATAAGGGATAAAGGGGTCTATATGTATTGTATCTAGTTGGGCCCCCCAATGTAGATAAGAATCTATATATGGCCACCTGCCTATCCTATAGACCAGTGATATACTCGAAACAGTAGGGCGTCCTCTAAACAGTAGGGCGTCGCCATCTCGCCATCCCCTATCTATATAGGCCCAAAGTCCGGTTGAGCACACGAATTTATATAGATCCTTATATCCATTATGATCTTAGCTCTTTGTATCCATTTTACTCCTTAGTCCCTCTACTTCACCTTAGCATTTCCAACCTCTCGTCTTGCATAAAACATAGTCTATTTTATGAACATTGTTAAAATATATCATTTTGGCCCTAATCGTCACCGATTCCCAATCGACATTGATCCTATCACTTCCCATTATATTGATATATTAACATATGATTTTTCTAACAAAAAAATTTACCATCATGTTTGGTCGTTAGATCATTACAAGCATCTATGATCTCTTGGTCATGCATCAACCCTTTGTGTGGGAGCAGTTTGATATATCACACAAATGCAGCTCTGTGTACCATTACCCTTATGCCTGAAATCGAAGACATCAAGGAACAATTAGAGATCATATGCAAAATATAGGACACAATAAAACAAACATGTTTCAACTATTTCTTAGACTTCGAGCTCGCTCTACTATAGATTAGGCCACCTATAACGTGGAACATGATCTCTCTATCCCTCTTGAATTCTAATCTTATTGTCATCATATTATTTCATATCATATCACTTGATTGTAAACACGAGTTGACACCCTTTGAGGAAGCCCTTTGGTTCTGGGATTGACCTTTTCAACGAGGAAATCATTATCTAAATATATGTCTTGTTAGTTGTTTTTTGCATATACTGTCTCTCTCTCGGTGAAAGGAGGAGTCTCAACATTGTCCATGTATCCATTCATCATGACATTGCATTTTTTTAGCGCAAGTTTCGCTAAACCCTACTTTATTTATAGTTTTTGGTATTTCAATATAATAGTAACAAACCAAAATTCACCTCAAACATCCTAGCACACCCGGTGGGACCTTTAGTCCCTTTTTTATATAGATTTTATATATTTTTGTTTCTTTTCTTATCAATATCATCTAACTTTCAGCTTGGAGTGCTTCATTGTCATTGTTTTAAAAAAATGCGTAAAAATTAAAATTAAAATAAAAAAGGAATAGTGATCATCACGGGTATGTCCTTTTTCTTTCATTTTTTCTTTCAGCATTGCATTTTGATTGCCTTGTTTCATCAAAATAAACATTTCTTTTGGGTCTTAAAAAAAACTTTCATATCTTTCACATAGTCTAATTAGGATTTAAATGAATTGCATTCACAAAACTCCCTTCACACACAACCAAATCACATATCACATCAAATTTGCATCTAAACAATCCTTCCTCCCAAGTGGACCTACTTGGATTTCATCACTAAGAGGAAAATTTGACTCGGTGTTTTGGCTGAGTATAAACAATCTGGTGGGTGGTATATCGGCTAAGCACTGACACCCTTATCATATGGGACCGTGAAGTGAGGGGGTAGGCCCCAATATCATGCCTCGTATATATTGATACAACACATAGATATGGGCCTCACATGTACCTTTGGGTATATCGAGGACTCAACCTTAAACTCACCTGAAACTAGCCTTAGATGACCTTTTCTTAGTACCCTTCATAGCCATTTTCTCATTTCACACTTTTCTTAAATTAATCAAGATAATCAAAATTTTATGTGACTTGTTTTTAGTTTTTTTAAACAATTATTTTTTTTTTTCTTCATTGATTATTTGATTAGTTCATGGTTTTAACCAAACAACAATCTCATCTTCAAAACACCAACAATATGGCAAACCCTCTTCAACAATCCCTGGACACTCTCGAGTCCCATATTCAAGATATTCAAGTGTAATAAATCAATTTTGATGACCTTTAGGGACCGATCAAGAACCCCACATTTCTCCTACACAGTCACCCAATATCATACATTAGAAGTCCTAGATCCATCCCCCATTTTTTTCAATAGTGGTGATCTTGTTTTCATAAATTTAGACATTCTAAATATGGCCCTTAATGCTTACCTTCTTCCCAAGGGTGTCTATCCTCTAACCCCTATCCAAAATATGACCTCCTATTACTAAGTCACCATCGATTATTCTGACTCATTGACGATCCCGATCATGAGCACCTATTATAAAAATCATCCCTTATTCCACTTTTCCGGTAGAATCAAGAACATCATCCCCACTTCATCTCACTCTCCTATCACTAGTTTCAATCTTAACACTATCTTCATCACAAGACACATCCAACCAACAACCATCTATGTCATCAAATCCTTCATCAAGCCTCATCAGCCACACAAACCCACACTATGACCTCACCTTCCATATTTAGTCCCTTGCCTCTAATGACTCCTCCTCCTCCACCTCTCCAAGCTTGGTTGGTGTTCCTCTTACTATGACCCCTCTATTACATCTCAATTCATTTCATTCACAAAAACCTACATCCTTAATCTAAAATCTAGTCTTATCTATCCCCACATCTATACCCCCTATCAATATGAGTTCCATCACTAGTACTCACCCCTTTTCACAACAAACATCCACTGCCCCTATCTCACAATATAACACCATCCTTCTCAATATATACCACAACCATCACAACCTCTTATCAACACTTCCATTCTATTCCTTATCAATACATTCAACCCTCACAACCCTTAGTCTCTCAACATCCCTATAATATCACAACAATGAGTACCCTCTTCATCATAATATCTCATTTACCATATCATTTATACCAACAATCAAAACCCACATATCTATAATCAACCTAGCTCATCATCTTCAAATCTTCAACAACCACCTCAAAACAATCCTTTACAAGCACTATTATGAATAGGATAACAAGCCTTGAAGTCACCACCATGGGTCCTAACACAATTCATCATATGAACAAATTTACAACAAACCCATCCACCCATCAAGTACCTTTTAAGGTCTATCCCCCACACTAGGAACTCCCAAAATTCATTAAATTATATAAGTAAGGAGGACCCACAACAACACATTAGGATTTTCATCATGTGTGTTATCTCATTTCCCATGACCAAGATCTCATGTTGAGGAAATTTCCCATGTCCTTAATAGGACCCACCCTTGACTGGTATAACAACATCCCACAATATTCTCTTCTCTTTCACACAACTCGTAGTTGTTCTTAGAGAATTTCTCCATCAATATTACTCGTAAGATCTCCATCACTGATCTCTACACTATTAAACAATTTGAAGATGAGTTATGTTATAAATTTCATCCATGATGGTGGGGATTATCAATCAATTATCCTTCTCTCTTCCACAAAACTGAGTTGATTGAGTTATTTTCTTGATCTGCACTAAGCATATATCATCAACCCTCTAGATCCAATCCTTTCTTCAAAATTTCAACATGAAGCCTTTACCATGGCCCAAACTAGAGCTTTGTGCTCTCAAAGATGGTAAGGTTAAACTCAGTCTAAAGAAACCAAACTTGAGTCTTCATTTAAACCTTCTTCTAGTAATGATAAATCTAAAGGATCAACAAACATTGTTATAAAATCCATCTAAAGGTCATTTGGACTCCAAATGAACCCAACCTCAATGTAATTACACACCTATTGGGAGTCTTATAGTGTGGTATTTTGACAAACTTCTAGCCACGTGCATGATTAAACTCCCTCCCATCCCTATGTTGACATATCCACATCTAAACCCTCATGGTATCAAGATAATGATTATTGTAAATACCATCAAGTTTGAGGCCATGACATCGAAAGGTGTCATTCATTTAGAAAATGTCCTTCAAGATCTCATTGACCGAGGTGACTTACAACTTGACAATCTGAACATGCCTCTAAATCAAAACTTGGATGTGTTTAAACAACCTTTAAATCATCCCCCCCTACCAGTCAACCCCAATCCAATGATCATTAATTCTCATCATACTATTAATACTATCAAAAGATCTCCCACTTACACCATCAACACCTAGTGTTTTCTATGATAAAGAGACACCAATCAAATCATCGACTCTTCTAGTCTTGTCACTACCAAGATCATGAGTCCTCCTACACATCTATCACATCCTCTTAGATCCACCCATTACCTCTTTCAAAATCCCCTAAAAAAACCTATCATAGAAATTTTAAAAATATCTTTGAAGACCATGTCACTCAACACCACATCAAAATCTCAATAATCCCACTACACAATCCACAAATCATTCATCCAAAAAATAGAAATTATACCACCCAATCTTCATACAACCTTATCACAAAATACAACCCTTTCCTTCCATCTTAGGGCCTCATCCTCATCTAAATTCATGATTACCATTACGAACCTAGGTTCATTCCTCAAACTCGACACCTAAACATGCCACACAAACACAACCCCATTATCTCAAACCTCTAAATCATCAAAAATATACATAGATCCCTTCACCCTCACCTTCATCCTAAATAACTACATGATAGGATACTATACTAGAATCCTTGAAAATCTTATCCAATCATCTACCATAACATTACCCCTATTAATTCATTGACTCCCGAGGGTGGAATCCCTCTTGTATAATTATGAAGCATTTTATATATACATACCAAAACTAGGACACTCCCACGAGGACTATAAATCCCTCCATGCTATGATTCAAAGCCTTCACTAGAAAAGGATTCTTCTTGTAAATCCAAATCATCTAAATGTAATCAAACCTAGACATCAAATTAAACAACTCATCAAACCTTTAAAACTAATCCTTCTGAACCATCACCCAACACCACATCCACATCAAAAAAGTAGAGGCTTCTTCTAGTAAAACCCCACTCCATCAGATAGATGTTCATTTGTATAACTACAAGAGCACATGCACAAGACTCAAAGGCCTCAAATCAAATGGGCCCAAAGTCTCTATCTCCCTTGCTCCCTTTGAATCACCTAACCCATCATCTTAAGGCCAAGGTGTCTATCCTTTCCACCCCACACACCCAATCTACCACATCTATACAAAACACCATCATTAAACAACTCCACCAAGCTCTATGAAGATGTCTCTCTATGAGCTTGTTCAAACTTCTCCACAACATCGAAAAGTAATGATTGAGGCTCTCTAATCCATCTAGTACCATCAGATGACCCTCAACCATTTTCCAACCTTGTCGGCACTCTTAAAATGTCTTTCATTATCACCTTTGATGATGATTCTAAAATCCCATCCTTATAACTCTAAAGACCATGATCTTCCACTCTTCATCACCACCCAAATCAACGATACTCTCATCAAGAGAGTTATGATGAAAAAAATGGCACCAATATCAACATCATATCATCTCATGCCTTTCAAACAAATTCAGTTACATGACACCATCATTTCCCAGTCACCTATCGTGTTACGCACTTTAACAACACCATCACCCCTACATTAGCACATCATTTTACCCATCAAAGTAGGTGTTAAAATCCTTCATGATCTTCTATCTTATAGAAGGAGAGTTTTAGTATAACATGTTGTTAGGATGACCTTGGATATTATGTATTGTATCCCATCAACATTACATCATTGTCTAAAGTATGAACATGAAGGTAAAACCTTTACTATTCCTTTCCCGCTGACCCAAATCCTTTCAAAGCATGTCACATGACTTATAGGCCCAATGATGTCTCATTTCCACTAAAAATTATACATCTCATGACCAAGCTTCAACAAGATCTTCCATCCCCTCATCTAAGCTACAGATGATAACTCCTTTGAAGATGTTATGCAATGTCTCTCGTTGGGGAGTACCACCTTCTAGCCCTCAACTCACTCCCTCCCTACACTAAAAACATATGGGAGACCCAAAAAAAAAACCTATGTATGAAACTAAATTTGGAGATATATCATCTCCTTTTTGGTCCCCATATAAAACCAACCTCATTTATAGAGGGATTGATCATCCTTCCTCACACCATGACAATCAATATCATGCCAAACCATTCACATTGACTTCTCATTCTTATACAATCAATCATTTTCCCAAGTTTATCTTCATCATTTGTCTATGGAAAGGTTTTGGTTTGGGACATTATGAAAAAGGCATACATGAATTGGTCTTTGACTAGTCTCTTAGAAGCCTCATGAGAAATTTGGACTAGGTTTCAACAAACCTTCCTCAAACACCTTCACAACCACCACACCGAATCCATAGTAAAATAGATCCATCCTCTTCATCTTCACTGATGACTCCATGGACATAGATGACACCATATCCATTCCTCCTAATTTTTTTAATCAATATGATCACCTTAGGACCACTCACTTATCAGACTAATGATGACACTAAGACCCTTCCACTAGTATTACCAAAATGGTAGAGGAAGACTCCCTACCATCAACATTCTTCAATGCCATGATGATGAATCCATCCTATCCTACATGGGGGAAGAGGACCATTATCTTCAAAATACTCTACCACCTGACACATCTACACTCCTTAATGAATCCACTATCGACATCAACATAGGGAATTCACAAGAACCTCACATAGTCAAAGTTGGCCAGTCTTTAGATTCAAAATAATTAAAGGATTTCACCACCTTTTTTTTTCAAGCACAGTCAGGCCTTCACATGGTCATATAGTGACATGCTAGGTATTGATCCTAACATCATTGTCCACAACATTATCACAATTCCTAATGCCAATCTTGTCAAGAAAAAGCTATGTAGGATGCATCCTCATGTAGCCCTACTCATAAAAGAAGAGTTACAACATCTTCTCTCTGCTAATTTCATCTTACCCATTGACTACCCATAAGTGGGTATCTAATATCATACCCATAACCAAATCCACTAGAAAGTTACATATCTACACAAACTTTTGAGATCTCAATCTCACTTGTCCTAAAGATGACTTCCCTCTTCCTAACATCGATCAACTTGTCGACCTCACATGGACAGGCCATGAGATGCTATCTCTTATGGATGGTTTTTCTGGGTATAATCAAATCCTCATCGCACCAGAGGACCAACATAAGACATATTTCATTACCCCTTGGGGGACCTTTTCTACTGAGTCATGCCCTTTGGACTCAAGAATGCAGGGGCCACTTATCAACATGTCATGACTTATATCTTCCATGATCTCATCCATAAAACCATAGAAGACTACGTTGATGATCTCTTGGGTAAATCCAAACACCAAAGGACCATCTCATCATCCTCGACATCATATTTTCCCACCTTATTCAATACTTCCTCCACCTTAACCCGACTAAATGTGTATTTGGTGTTCTCACCTAAAAATTTTTAGGGTTTATCATATCTATCAGGGGCATTGAAGTAGACCCTACCAAAATCAAATCCATCATCGAGATGCCTCCTCCTTCTAATATCAAACAACTTTGTAGTCTCCAAGGTAGACAATCAATCAGTCATCACTTTATTTCTCAACTTTCAGACCATTGTCAACCTTTTCATCATCTCCTCCAAAAGGATGTCCATTTCAAGTGGGATGAAAATTGTCAAAAGGCCTTTGAAGAGCTCAAACAATATCTCTATCACCACCCATGCTCACACCTCCACATGAGGGGGATCCATTTTATATATATATATATATATACCAACCACACCTTGGGTGTTATGTTAGCACATGAGATGAGAGAGGGTAGTAGAGAGAAGGTATCTATTACATAATCCACACTCTTCATGACTATGAAACTCATTACACCAAAGTAAAAGTTATGTTGTGCCTTATACTTCACAACTTCTAAGATTTTCATCACTATCTCCTTAATCATAAGACTTATGTCATCACCAACTTCAATCCTCTCAAATCTATGCATTCTAAACCATATCACAGTGATCACATCACCCGATGGCTCATGCTTATGATTGAATTTGACCTAGAATTCATGTCACAAAAATATATCAAGGGGAAAGCCATCGACCAACTCACAAAGCTCCCCTCCCTAATAATCAACCACCTCATGAAAATTTCCTAACGATGAATCCATCAACACTATCGATCAAGAATACACTCCCCTCAAAATGACACTCTTCTTTGATGGTTCTAAGTGTCGGAAAAGGGGAGGTGTCATATCATCATCATACCTCCTTGGGGACTCTCTATTCCTCTATCTTTCAAACTAAATTTTGAGTGCACCAACAACATGGATGAGTATGAAGCTCTCATTATGGGTCTCCAAACTATTATCATGCTTGGTGTTCAAATCCTTGACATCTATGGGGACTCCCAACTTATCATCAATCAAATCAAAGGAACTTATCAATGTAAGAATGAAATTTTACAAAAATATAAAAACATTGTTGAACTTCCTCTAGAAGCCTTTGATTAATATACAATCCAAATAGTTCCCGCTCATCCAAAAATTGTAGACACCATGGCTTCTCTTGCATCACTCATCCCCTTATCATCAAATGAAGATTCCAAGTTGTTTTTTGTTGTGCATAGACTTGATCAACCATCTCATACCAATGAACTCCCCTCTATTAATCTTATCAAAAAACAATCAATCAGATCTTTGGTACACTCAATTCTATGACTATATTTCTCAATCTAAAATCCCCGATCTATCTAAGAACACTAAAATATATTTTCTATAATGTGCTAACCACTATGTCATCATAGGTGGTGTCCTTTACAAATGTGGTTTGATGGCCTCCTACTTTGATGCCTCAAATCTCATGAATCCACTAAAGCTATCCAAGAAGTCCATGATGACATATGTGGTGGACACTTCAAGTGGTTTGGTTATTTTAAACATGTCCTACTATGGATGGGCTATTATTGGCCTACCCTTAATCAATATTATTGTAAATATGTCAAGAAATGTGTCAAATGTCAACAACACTCCAACCTCACTCACATCCCAAGTCAAGCTCTACAACCGCTCAGGATTTATGCCTTTTTCACAATGGGGACTTGACCTCATTGGCCTCATCAACCCTCATTCATCACAATGACATCATTCTATCATCATCACTACCAAATACTTCACAAAATGGGTGGAAGTTATTCCCCTCATCTCCACTAAAGCTGATAAGATTGTTGACTTCATCCACCATCACATTATTTGTCACTTTGGCATTCCTCACAAAATTATCACAGATAATGGAAAATATTTCAAAAAAAAAAAGATTCAAAAAATTTGTGACACCTATAACATCAAGCTTATATTTTTCATCTCCTTACTATCCACAAGAAAATGGTCAAGAAAAAGCTTCTAACAAAACACTCAACAAAATCCTCATGAAAATTATTGATCAAGTCAGGAAAGAATTGGTTCATCTCCAAATTTCATTTCCCTCTGGGCCTATCGACTAGCATCCATGTACTCCTATATGTGCTACTCCCTTTTCTTTAGTCTATGGATCTGAGGTTGTCCTTCCTCTTGAATTCCAAATTCCATCCTCTCATGTCTCCCTAGATATTTCATTTTTGATGAGGATTATCATCAAGAGCGCTTAACACAACTTGAATTGTTAGACAAATGCCACCTAACAACCCTTGAACATCATCATGTCTATCAAGAATGCATCAAAAGAGCATACAATAAACATGTCAAAGAATGTGACTTCAATATTGGTGATCTTGTCCTCAAAGAGAATCAAAAATGTCACTACTCTAGAAAGGAGTCAACATGGGAAGTTTTCTCCAAACTGGATTGGTCCATATATCATCACTCATAAATATGGGTCTGGAGCTTATCACTTAGCCTCCTTGATGGTAAACCTAAAAAGGAACCCCTAAATTCCTTGCACTTGTGGCCTTTCTATTGTTAACACATCTACTTTCATGACATTAGTTGCATCAAAGATCTCATTCCATCACCAACCTATCATCCTACTATTGTAATGATTTGGAATTATGTGTGTCTCTCATCAATATCCTATATTATACCTTAAAGATGAGCACCATGACTCTACTCATCACATTTTCCACATGGAAAAGTTCCTCCTTCATAAGTAGGAACCCCACTAATCATTACTTCCATCTTCCCCTTATATTTACCAACTAAAAACATGCTAAGGGTACACATGTGTAGTTTTTACACACATCTTTTCCCCTCCCCAAATGGTCTACTAGGCCCCCTCAACTAAAAAAGTCAAAAATATATGTATGGATGCATACTATCAAAAAAATATAGATTGATCCTCTAAGGAAAATATATCAATATTACCAAAAATATATTAATCCCTCAAAGGACAACTATTAATCAAAAATTACATCAAAATATGGCCATCTAAAATAAAAATAAAAAAATTGTAGACCACTCCCTTGAAGGATGGATACCCAATATTATAATGGCTACAAAAGGCTTCCCACATCGATCAACCTTCACATCAAAATTCAAAATAATCAAAAATCATCCTAGGAAAGCTTCCCACATCGATCAACTTTTTAAAAAAAAAACTTCCCGCATTGATCAATTTTTGCACAATAAAAATACAATTGGGGCACAAGCCTATAAACCATCAAAGGAGAACCTATTCTCCCCATACAAACTACATATGAACCCTTCCCATGTTGAAAGAAGGTATATAAGCTCATTCCATATATCCATGATCCTACATGTGACTAATTATTGTTAGTTATATGTTAACATTTGTTACAAGGCCTCAAGTGCATTGTCATACATATTAAATTTACCATCAGATATATATATATCAAATCCATATTATAAAAAAAAAAAAACATTTACATTTACTCTTGACCATGATAAAGTGCATTAAAACATACAAAGATCACTATATTTAAGTCACATCACATCAAACATCAAACATCATATCAATAATCTATCAAATATCTCAAAATCTCATCAAAACTCATATATAACATCAAATCAAAATCAATCAACAATCACATGAATCAAAATCATAATCATATATATATATATCATATATCATCATCAAAGTTTATACAAAATGCCTCAAAAGGGCTCTATACATCAAAGTCATATACAAAATCTACCAACTATAAGTGGTAAATAAAAAAAATTAGATAATCTATCACCACCCTGGCCTCCCTCTGGTCCTCCATCATGTTCTAGATCTCTCTCCGAGGTTGTGTAACACTACCAAAGTGCTCACCGAGGTGGCCTGCCTGAGCCATGATCTATGCTCACTCGCTCTATACTCTACATAGGAAGGTGCATTTGGGAGGCACTCTATCACAAAACTTCTCATATATCACATCATCATCTCCCAAGGCATGATACTACTCTATAGTCAAAAATGGAGGTCTCATCATGACCTCCACCTACTACACTACAGAACTACTACTGCTGAACACATTACTACCTACCCTATCTCCTCCTATCTCCATTCTCTCGAGGCCTTGAATGTATGTTCATCTCTCTCCATACTTTGCCTGTAATGCCTCCCAATTGTTGATGATATCTATCCCTATGTTGTTGAAAAGTATCACACTCTAAGTGCGCCTGATCTCGCTCTTATAATAGAGTATCCCTCTCCTAAAAGTGGTATCCCGCTCCACTATCAAATTGGTATCTCTCTCTATCCAAGAGTGCATCAAAATGACACCTGTAATCTCTCCAACTCTTCATCCCCCTCCTCCTCCTCTCTCCCCCCCTTCCTCCACCCACTCTCTATCTCCTTGGGCACCCACTACTATTGTCACCACTCACTAAAACCCCTTTACAACCCAACATCATCAACATCTACACCCTCGGGCTCCCTCCTCTATCCACTTATTGTTCCTCATCTCATCATGGGCACGACATAGGTCTCTCTCAAAGTCATCTCACCGATAGACAATCGGCTCACAAGGTAGGTATTTTGTTGTGGTAACCCAAACTACCACACACCGGGAAACTATACAACCTCAATCATGTCTACTCACCACCCCCAAATCCATGTCACCATCTCAAACCTCAAAATACATCCATACCCGACCATGTAGGAAATCTAACATATGGCCTCAAACAACATCATCTATAGAAATAGCCCCACCAAGATGCTCAACATAATATGCCTCATCACGCTCTACCTCATCATCATCTCTCATCCAATCAAAACTCCATCTCATGAAACCCACTACATACTTTTGGGTCCCCACCCTCCAAGGTAGACCTGGTGGCCTCACTATAATAATATGCTCATAGGCCCAATAATGAAGAAGAAACCCCACATCCAAACCAAACCTCCTCCTAGTAACAAAACCCCATAGCTCATGGTATACCTATGCCAACAAGGTACACCCCCATGCATACATTGTTTGATGCTCCATGATCCCATAGCTATATGACACCCGCTAGTGTCCACAAAAACCTACCTCCTCCTGAATATGTAAGTGCATAACAGGAAATGGCCAACATGACCATCGACATCAGCTAGTTCCTCGACACCTCTGCATCATAGTAACTCTCAATATGAAACCCCCACATATATATATGATATCTGGGGCATCATCTCCATATAATAGTCACCTCATAGTATCCAAATGGGCCTCCCATGTAATGGGTACTATCCTCTCCCTGAATCAATAGTCTCAAAATATGATACACATCCTCCATAGTGTGATCATCATCTCTCTAGTACGGAACTAGAATGTCCTGTACTTGGGTCCCATCTATCCAAAAATCCACCATCAACCCGACATCTCTAGGAATCCACTGGTAGTGGAAGAATCCCCCAAACCAATGACTATCAAATGATCCCACTCACATCTCATCACATCACCTCTAATATCCTCTAGCATGTTTGGGATCCTATCTGAGAGGAGTATATATATATCTCTCGACCTAAAAAAAAAAAAATCACATCCATTAATCATTTTCATCCAATCAAAAATAAACCAATGCCATTGATTCTGATCGCTAATCAGCAATGATTTTTACATTTAGGTTGATGAACGATCATCCTAATCACTGTCGATCATTAGATCGACGACGATTGGGCATTCCCACCAAAAATTTTCAAAAAACACACAAAATAAAAAAAAAAAATAAAAAAAAAAAACAAAATTACAAAACTAAAATCTACTTACCCTCCTCCCTTGCCCTTTCCTCTTCCGACCACTCCCGCTCACCTCCATCTCTCAAAAACACTCAAAATCAATCACTCAAAGCTCTCAAATCACAATTCAAACATGTGTAAATGAGCCATTTGCATGCCTAAATTAGTTTATATAATCCTATTTATAGATCATCATTGCTGACCAAAAATCACTACGATCGTGTCCATAACCACTATGATGATCATGTAATCATCACCGATCTAATCCTTTTTACACATTTTATCAATTTTGGTCTCCTATACCTTTCAACATACACTTTGACACCATCTAGAGCTCATATGCCTTTTTTTGATGCCCAACACTTTGTCAAAACTATTTTTGACCATACATCCATTTTTTTGCACACATTGTGGATATAGGCCTCTGACCCATTGGTCCCATGAACTTCACACATCCACATGAGAGCATTCCCATTGGATCCTCTCCTTGTAGTAATCTTCCCAAGCACACATTTGTAGGATGCCCACATTATCATTGCCCCCCTGAGGCCATATAATGTCCCCTACCAAGTGTTTCCAAGACTACTACCATCTCTACATATCCTCTCGACATGGTCATTTCAAACTACAATCAAACCCTGGAGCATCTTTAAGAAAACCTATTCAATCAATCTAACTCTTTTCAATCAATGACCAACATAGTCATCCATTGGCTTGAGGGGGAACAATATCCTTACCATAAAAATGGGCATCTTGCACTAGTTTTTGTCTCACACTGTGCCTATAAACAACTCAACAAAAGGGGAAAATGTAGACACCACTTTTTCACCCCTAGGTGACCTACACATATTAATCACATTATCATTATTTATACTATTATCACTATCCTAAGTCCATTATCCCTATAATCTAATTTACCATTGTAAAAACCCATTTACCCACATAGAATCTCATTTACCCTCCCTAACCACCTAAAACAAACCTAACCTAAATTACCCTAATCTATCCTAACCCCTAACCTCTTCCTATCTAGATTCCTAACCTCCAACCATTCCTAAAACAACATTCAATCCTCATATGGCAAGTAGTTTTAACTATTTTCCATCCTTTCATAGTTGGTTTTTAACATCTTTGACTAGATCGACGATGATCCATGATTGGTGGTGATCATTATGGACGTCTTTGATACTATTAAGCACCACCTTACCTCATTTTCTTAGTTAGATCAAAGATTCGATTCACGAGATGAATTCTTTGAGACCCTGCACAACCTCATGACATTGAAGATATTTCACAACTTGTTGCCACCTCCTTGGAGTCCTTATCCAACATTCAAATTCTCATTCAATTTTTTTTCATCCTCAACATATTCAACAAAGGTATAATGTATTTTTTTAATCATTTTCAATCATATGTTACAGTAGTTATATCTTACAAACACTTGTCTTTTTACTCTAAATAGCCACCATACCTTCTATCTCTCATTTAGCCATTTTTGAATTTTTAGTATATCTCCATTTCACCAGGATCGCCAATCCCTAATCTCATCGATTGGACCCCTAATCCCTTTTATGGTTTATTTAGCTCCTTATATCCAATATTGATCTCATCTCTCTATATCCATTTTATCTCGTCTACCCCTCTACTTCACCTTAACATTTCCAACTTAGTCTTGCATCAAACACAATCTATTTTACCATCCTTTATTAAAATATATCATTTTGGCCCCGATTGCCACTGATTCCCAATCATCGTTAATCCCTTTCATTTGCTCCTTATATTGATATATTATCATCTAATTTTGCTAACAAACAACTTTACAATCATATTTGGTTGTTAGATGATTGTTCGGGACATGTGCACCACATTACAAGCATTTACGACCTCTCGATCATGCAACAACCCTTCATGTGGGAGAAATTGATATCTCACATGAACTTAGCCTATGTGTCATTGCCCTTACGCCCGAAATCTAAGACATTGAGGAGAAATTTGAGATCATACACGAAATATGAGAAGACACATTAGAACAAGCCTGGTTTGACTATTTCTTGGACTTCAAGCTCACTATAGCCATAGTGTGGGCCACCTACAATGGAGAACATGATATCTCTATCTCTATCAGATTCTAATCTTATTGTCATAATCTTATTTCCTATCATATCACTTGATTGTAAAACATGAGTTGACACCCTTCAAGGAAGCCTTTGGTTTTGTGATTGACTTTTCTCGAGAAACTCATTTAATCATTATCTAATATCCATCTTGCTTAGTTATTTTTGCATATAGGTTCTCTCTCTCGGTGAAAGGAGGAGTAAAACTACTATTTTTTCTTTTGTACACACGGGAACACGTAAATACATTCTTATATACGTATAAAGATAAATCTCTTAAAAATATTTCATTTTGAAAAACGCAAGGATAAATGAAAACCTCTCTTTTATTTTCTAAAACATAAGGAATAAATTTAAACTCCTTTTTTATTTAGAGAAAAAATACAACATATATAGATACATATACATATATCATTATACATATACATATATTGTTATATATACATATATTGCTATATGTGTGTGTGTGTGTGTGTGTGTGTGTGTGTGTGTGTGTGTGTGATTATCAAATTTACACAATTTCCTTTCTTGGAATTATAAGGCTCTATTTTTATTTGTAAACAAATAAATGACAAAGAGACTAAATTGATAAGTAAAGAGCCACTTTTTTTTTTGAAATAGATTACAAGATAAATGTAAAAGGGTGATAAGCATAAGACAACTTTTTTTTTTTTGTAAACCACTATAACACAACTACTAAAAATCCATTTCCCTTCTCTTGCAATTTTAATCAATCGACGAACTAATAGATCCACTACAATTTTAATTAATCCCATTAGTGACATCACAACACACCAATTTTGAATATATAGTCTTGTAAGCATTTAAATAAGCTCAACTAGAAGAATATTTTCCTTTATTTAACAAGCCCAATATTTCATTTACAAACAATGGTAAATGGAAGAGTTTCTATTTGCACAAAGTTACAATTTCTTCATTTCAAAAGGGAAAGTTTTACAACTTATTTCAAAGTGGTTCTCAAACAACAAAAACACCAAATAAATATTTCCCAAGTTTGCATTATAATATTTACAATAAACTTAAAATGTAAGTATACGGGCCTCCCAAAAAGTGAGAACAAAATTTATCCTTTGATTCCATAATTAACAAGAAAGAATACAAGCTCCCAAATAACTTTTCTCTGAGCTCCAAATCCACTAAGTATGCATCTGAAGACACAAGAGAAGGCTTGGTTTACCACCCAGCCAAATGGAATAATTTCATGCCACAACCAAACCATGGAGAGCATGCAAGCCTCCCTCTAAGCCCATGGGAGTGAAGAGAATGCAAGCCTTCATGTGAGAACAAAAGAAAGATAAATACCAAAAGCAAACCAACCAAAACATCTAAACATATGATTTGCATCTACACAAAACTATCACTCCAAAAAGTTCCATACTTCTTTCTAATGGGGAAGAGAGGGAGAGAAAATTCAATATAAATTCATATCCATATAAGTAGCCATATAGGTTTCCATAAGTTTTCAAAATCCTAAAATTCATGCATAAATTCATATCCCTCCAAAATTAGTATACATAATTGACTCCTCTTTGCCAAGGCTTTTCAAGTCTTGGATGTTTCCTCGTAAGGAATGGGAGATGGTTCCCAAACCATATGGGAAATAATCTCCCACTTCAAACCATATGAAGGGAGTAAAAATAAGAAATCCCAACAAGGCTTTCCCATCAAGCCTTGTGGGAAAAGATAGGATTCTTCCCTCTTCCCCTACAATTCCAAAATTCATCTCCAAATAGAATGGATGGAGAAAAATAAACTAAAATACAACTCATTTTCAAACCAAAAAAATAGTTCCAAAAAAAAAAAAAAAAAACTCCAACAAGGAGCATACAAGATCCTTTTAAAATGCAATGAAGATGAAAATTAGAGTTTGAGGCCTACCTCAAAAAAACAATATGATTCCAAGCTTCAAAACAAAGAACAATCTCTCCCTAGCCAAATCCAAGCTATCCAAGCCAAAATTCAAGCTATCCAACAAGACTCTCTCCGAAAAATAGCCAAAAACTAAAACTTAACAAAGAACCCCAAAACCTTCAAGTTAGAGGATAATAAAGGAAAAGACTCTACAAATTTCAAACCAATAAGAAGGTGACATGTGTAAATCCTTCACCCAAGGCTCCAACTCATCCAAGTACTCCAACATTCTCTTAAAAATTCAATAAACGAAATAAGTTCAAAAACAAACCTCTCAAACATCCACATGGAATAACTTGCACTCCAATCCAAAACAAACACAATTGTACAAAATAAATAAATTTTGGTGGTTGAAAAATGGTTAAAAATGGGGAAAATATGAATTATGATCCTAAAAGAGATCGCCCACCCATAGGTGGTATTTCGGTCCCTTTTTAAGGTAATGTAGCCTCTTACTTGCCTTACACTCCTCCAAAAGTCACTTCTTTCCCAAATTCAAGTTTTAGGGAAGAGATGGCCTTTAAGAAGGGTGGTGGAACCACCTAATCATTAGTTAGGTTATACTAAACCCAAACAAACAATAATAATACAAAATAAATCATCCCATGCAAGTGGGATGTGATTAGCTTAATAAAACATTCATTTAACTAGAAAAATACAAAGGTTAAATCAAATAAACCTAAGTGGGAGAAAAGTGAGGTAATAATAACTAAATAATAAACAAATACCAAGGGGTTATTTCCTTTTTTTCTAACATTATTCAAAAAATAAAATTATAAAGGGACCAATGTCAAAAAGTGGGTAAATTCATCCTAGAAGGCTTATTGTGCCACGTGAAGGAGCATATCCTAAAACCAACATTCTCCTTTAGTGTGAATATGTTTCCTACACAATAAATTTCAAACATCATACTTACTCAATATAAAATTCTAAATAAAGCAATAACATGTATATCAAGAAATCAAGTCATACATATGCTAACCAACCAAATAATCACAAGATCATCCACCTAGCATAAAAGATATTAAAAAACGAAATTCATCCATGAAATATTTCACATTTTATTATAAGATGCATGCTAATATCAAAATCCATGAGATCTATAAACATCACACTAAAATAATATAATAATGATAATAATCATGAATTGGCTTCATGGTCCAAATGTAACCATCCTGCCAAGACAAGTTAACATATACAAGATAATGTGATGACAAGATAATATACATCATAATCAAATAAACATGATAAAAATGTGCCTAATGTCTCATAATGAATAAGTAAAATGAGTACTATAGAGAGAAAATGGTGGGTAGTAGATCCCCCTCTCCTAAGAATAGACTTCCTCCTAGAAGTCATTAGAAAAGGAAAGGATATCGACCTCTCAAAGGTGTCACATCCTTCTATGTAGTTGTCATCTCATCATACATGTCCCACTAAACCCTAACTTATTATAACATTGAGTGTATCTTGGAATATATAAATATTAATCAAGCAAATTGTAGCTACCAAAATTTTCATCATCATCATCATCCCAAATTTTCCATGAGGTTCAACAAAATTGGATGCCCAATGTAAAAGTTACCCTAAGGAAACCAATAAGGGGTGAGTAAAGGGGCATAAATTTTATTTTTGTAGAAAATTTGACAAGTTTTTCCCACATGATGTGGATGAAACCACTTATGGGTGTTACAAATATCAAACAAGAAAAGTAATTTTCCAATTTATGTAAAGCTCCACTTCTTAGCCCATACTCAACCTTTACAAAATGAAAATTTCTCACATGTCCTTCAAACCCACACTTGCATTGCTCTCTCCCTTTAGGGGCCAACGATGTAGGGTCACACAACACAACACAAAAAAAGGGCGATGACTTGATTTGACAATAATATTTACAATGGTGCACATAATACACATTGGAAAAACATAATATAATGTTGTAGACACAAAATCTATGCACTTGGGTACATTTATAGGTCTAGAGCATACTAATATATACATGATTCCTAAGCAAGAAAACTAGTAATTGACAATGTCTTTTGGGCCTTTTGCTTTGTCTCTTATACTTTTATTGACCTTACACACCCTACAACCCTGTCAGTATTTAACTGATTTATCTTTTATGGCCTCGAGATTTGTTAGCATATGGATTTACATGCATGCAAATGACATGCAACAATGTGGGAATGAAGTCCCTCCTTAATGAAGGTGAGGCTGCCTTTATTGAAAACAAAAACTGTATTTACATCTGTACATTCAAAATTGTATGTGGGGGGTGTTTTGGAACATCAATGGAAAGAAAAGTGAATGAGGGAGATGGAATGGAATGAAGGAAAAGAGTGGAATGGAATGAGTTGAAAGAACATGCAAGAGTTAGGTAAAAACAAAGCCTAATATTGCACGAAGAGGAAAGATGAATAACTAACACAAATAAAATGGAGTTTGAGTTAGTTAAACAAGAATGTGTAAAAGGGAACACACATGAGCAAGTAGATAATCAAAGCTTGATCATTGTGACCTAGAACAACGGATTAATAATGTTGACAATAAGATCAAAGACAATATTTGCATGCAAGATTCAAACACTAACATCTAATGAACATAAGAACATCAAATGCTAAAAGAGACAATGAATGGGACACAAAGTTCATATTTCATTAACTCCAAAATGTCTTCTCAAAAGAACACAAAGTTTCTTTCTTTGAAGAAAATCTTGCACACAAAAGTATTTTCTTTTCCTCTCTCAAATTCCCCTTTACAAATGAGCCCCTCACTTCCTTTTATAACCCAAAATTTGGTTACAAAGTAGTTAGGGTTTTACATGATCATTAAATAAGGCACTTAAGTGACCTTTGACTTTTCTAACTAACTTTTTAAAAACAACAAAAATAGAAATCATTTAAGTTATCCATAGTTTCTCGAAAGCAAATAACAACATCCTTTTCTTAAAAATCCACTTTTTAAAATATACAATAATAACCAGTGCCTCCATTGAAATGAGGTCCGCCTATCTCAAACGTATGAGAAATGGACTCTCCCACTTCGTTAGATACTAAGAAAACTATATCCCTGAACTCTTTGGTGAAATTAGGATCTCGCCACTTTTGCTAGTTGAAAGGATCTAAATCTTTCCAAAGTTTCAAATATCTTTTTTTTTCTTACGGAGGTTCATTTGGTCAAAGAATAGCCTCACAAAATACCTACAATTCAAGAATCTTACTTGGCATATCACTTAAATTAATAATCTTTGATTGAGCGTTCTCAAATAAGTTCTTTAATTTGATGCACCGCTCCATTGAAACTGGTGAGAAATTATAGGTGGGAGTATACATGTCCTTAAACAATTGTGAAAAATTCTCTTCCACCTATTCCGATGAACACCTTTGATTATGCTCATTTACGAGGTTGCAAAGGATCTCAGCTATAAATTCTTGAATCAAGGTGAGCGAAGTGAAGGCTTCATTGCATATGCTCTCATAATGGATCATAGAATCCTCGAGAAGCGTCTTCCTTGATTTGAGATGCAGACACCAAAGAAAACGTGTCCCTCGATGTTCAAATTTGAGAATTCCTTCAATGGCTAAAACTAAGGATTCCATACTCATCATCTCCTGTAGAATGGGCAATATATCATCCAAATTTGATATATTAGAAACAAAAGTTTCTTTGAAAGAAAGAATTGGATCAAGATACACACTGACATATTCATGGAACTTAACCACTATTTTGATCATTCCTTGGCCTAAAACGAGAATATTTGAAAGCCAAGTTTTAGTGACATGGCCCAATGTGTTTATTTCTTTTGAAAAATTAAGAGTTTCTTCATTAGGGGCAGCCACTGCATCAGGTACTGGGAAAGTGGATGATATGGGATTTATCAAATGTTGAACATATTCCACCAATTGATTCTTTTTGGCCTTGAGCTGAGAGTTCTAAGACTTATATTTCTCAAGTCTCTTTAGCACGATATCAATTGAATCTTGAGCCATCACCATGTCACTTTCTAATGTGGACCTCCCAAGTCCAAGTCTGGAAACTTCATAATCAGCAGGTGTCATGGCATCATGCTCCTTATAAACTTGTGGGATGGTGAGATCTGCAAATCTGTTTCCGTCATTATCCACCATTATTCGAGAAAGCACCTTAGGATTCTTGGGAATGATGTCATTCGAAATTTTGAAAAGGGCATCAAAATCAATGTCAATTGCCTTGACAACCCTCTTCCTTTTCTTAACCTCGGAATCAACCCAGGAAGGAGTATCATGCACTATTTTCACATACAAAATCCTAGAGCTCGAATCAATATTCTCATTGTTCTCGACATCATGAGATCCTGCAAGAATCCTATCTATGACCTCAATTTGGGGAGAAATAACCTCAATATCCACCTCCTGATCATTCGGGAGATTTTGGGAAATCTCTTCATTAACTGCATGCTCAAGTGTTTGATATTTGGACTACCTGCACCTGAGTGGACACTTGTGCAAAGCATGGCTGAGGATCGTTCGCCATGAGCTTCTAAGCACTATTAACAATGTGGGTAGAAGAATCTCTACTTGAAGTAGAAAATCCTGATACACGCTCTCTTCCTTTATTGGGGCTAGGGTCTTTAGATTTTTCTCCTTGTGGCACATTACTTGGTGAAGTAGATTTTGGAAACCACTCCTTTCTTGCTTGTTGTGTATGATTGGATGGTACGGAGGTTGATCGAGAAGGGGATTTGGTTGAATGAAGACCTCCTTATGTTGGCAATTTTTGTGATCCTGAAGTATGATCTTGAATTGATTGTAACTTGGCAAGTTCTCTGTCGTACCAAGATATGCTTCTTTCAAGAATCGGTTGATTCTTGCTATCAAGAGAAAATTCATCTCTTTTGGTCCAGTCAATTTGAGGCAATGGGGTAAAAGCAATTGCATCATATGAGGGATCAATAACATCTTCATCATCATTTACGAATGAATTAGGAGGGTTCTTGATGCGAAAGGCCTTGATCTGAGAAAGTGTTAGGCAAGAAAAATCTCGTCTTCTTACTTCATGTTCGTCTGAACAGGAAGCCCAGAAATCTTCCATGGTAGGGTTATGTTGATACTTTGCTCCAAGAATATTCTGCATATATCCATTGATATCAAACTGGGCTCTCTTCACATATGGATGAATTGTGATGAGGGTGAACTCTTTTTCCATGAGTTGTGCATTGAAAATATTTGGACATTGGTATTCCCCGATTTGGATTGGGAAATGAATTCCTGATTGGTACTTATCACTGAGAAGGCAATGAACTTGGAATAATTGTCATGCAAGCTCCATTAATGCCCATCTGTCACTGACATATTTAAGAAGCTTCCATGGAGTACCGACAAAGCCACTCACGTGAATGTAGGAAAAGGATGAAAATTGAATAAACCATGTTCCCCATTGAGAAATGACACTCATGGATTTTTTAGAAAATATTTCCTCTGTATTTCGATTCAGATTCCAAATCACGCGGAAGGTGAATGCATCATTGACTCTTCTAAAATTGTGAGAGCTATTTTGAAAGCGAGTTGCGAGTAATAATGAAAAAAATTGTTTGTGGCCTTATGACTCCTCTTGTTTGAGTCCGAGAAAATAGCTTTTTCTTTCTTTGCATAAGTCAAATATGATGTCATGTAGAAGCATCCAATCATCTTAACTTCTATCAATTGTTTGTGAAGGGTATTACTGATGATGGTGGCCCAATCCACAAACTCTTTCTTGGAAATGATGACATAGATAAACCGATACATCCATGGGTGGAAAATCCTAGCAGAGGGTAAACTGAAAACTCAGCTTAGGAGAGTAATCATGTCCCCGATTTCTTCCACGAACTAAACACGGTACAGTTCTTTGGGAAGCCGGTCAATTTGAGGCCTCTTGGTCACTAACTAGTTGTTATTAACCATCTTGCTCCATCTCGGGGTTCTTTATCTCAAAATTCTTGTGCTTGTTGGCGAGTGATATCCGCATTCTCAGGAAAGTTAGGTGTGCCGAGTGATTCCTCAATGTGCTCTGGTGTGATTAAGAGGAAAGGCTCGCAATTATCTTTAAAAATTCCTCGTCTCTCAGGATCATAATGCTTTGCACAATCAATAACCAATTCTGGATACTGCACCGAGATAGGAAATGTTGCTACTTGAGGTAGACCACTATGGTAAAGCCTATCCGAGAATATGGTTTTGCCTTCAGTTTTCACCCGTTCATAGAATTGTTGCACATTGATGTGACCTAGATTTGTATAAGTGATATTATCGTATGTTGACTTGATGGAACTGGGAGGGACGATTCCTTGGAATTTGTACTTGAGTGTAGACTTGTTTGATTTCTCTACTGGCTTCCTCGATCTTCCGTGGATTTGTTAGATTTCTCCATTATGTATTTCACAGAAGAATGACTTAGGCACGTAAAATAACGCAAGCGGGGTCGGGTCTCAGTCTTTGAAACCCCCGTCAATGCAAGAAAAATATGACTCGCTTTATTATTATTATTATTATTATTATTTTAAAAATAATAATAATAACAACCAGTCCCGGTTACAAATTTTTTTAAACACAAATATATTGAGACTAAGTTCGAGTTGCAAATCGGGCAATAATAATAATTTTTTATTCTCCTTCCCATGTGTGGTCTATTTTGGCTTTTATTCTACAAATCTTCCCAATCAGATGAATGTGTGGTAATTCTCTGTTTTAGCATGCGTTGGTAAAGCCTTTATTCTCTGCTGCGTGGATTCTTGACTCTATTTGTATGCATTGATAGTGGATGTGTGAACAATGGCCGACAGGTAAATGCGTGGCTATTTAAAGAATGCATGGCCTTTTAATTTTTGGTTGCGTGGATCTTTATATCTTCACTGGCTTGGCTTTCTTTTGTCCTGTAAATGTGTATTGGGCTTGTGTCTCCTCCCTGTGAATACGCGACCTGTTATCTTTCTTCTCCAGGCATGCGTGATGGAGTTGTGTTTCCCAACGTGTGGAGGATCTTTTTTTTACCTTTGCTAATGCATAGAAATTATTCTTTTCTATGGCTTTTGTTGCATGAAGGTTGCATGGTGAGAGACTGGAGAATGCGTGGAGACTTGGAGACTGAGTTCTATTTCTTGTTTTGTGTGAAATCCTCCTTTGCTTTTGATTTACCACGTGGCCTATGCTTTTACCTTGCTGCCCCCTTGACTTATGCATGGAAACTCATTTTTTGTTGTCTCCTTCTTTGTTTTGGATTGTCTGGATTTTGTTGATGTGTGGAAATTTGTTCTTGCTTGGTATTTTCTTTACTTTAAAACTTGTGTGGATTTTGTCTTATGCTTTCATCTCCGCCTTCCCTCGCCAATGCGTGGATGTAGTTTTTATTGTCTTTTGTTGTCCTTTTTGTTGATGATCTTTTCAAGCTTGACCTGCGTTGAAATTTGTTTTCCTTTGCTGTTGGTTTCCCACGTGGTCCTATGCTTTCACCTTGCTGCCTCCTTCCTATGGGTGGAAACTTGTTTATGTTGTCCCCCTTCTCCAATGGTAATGTGTTGGATTTCTATGACTTTCCTCTCCTTCACCAAAGCGTTGAAAAATTATTTTGCTGTCCTCCTCCTTGTATTTCTCCTTCATAATGGCGTTCACAGTTTGAGGAATGTGATAAAAATATTATTATGTTTCTTAGAAGAAGTAAGAAGAAATTTAGAAAGCTTCGTATGAATCTTTCCAATGAGTTTGACGGAGGAATTTATGAGGGTTAACCCAACTTCCCCTCTTCCCGGATAGTGGGATTAATTGCCAGGGGGAAATGGGGAAAGCAACGGCCAATTGCCAACGAGAATGGCAAAGTGGGATGACAATCTTTGTTTTATTTCCCCATGTGGGAAATTGAGAGATTTTTTCCTGTTTATTTATTCATTAATTTGGCAATTGGGGGAAGAAATCCCACAAGCGGGGATTTAAAGCAATTTTTCCAGGAAAGGGGAAATTCGGGCCCGGGAAGCCAATTTGGCATCCCGGGCAATGGGAAGCGGAAGCTTATTTTTCCTTGACAAAAACTTGTCGAATGAATTTTAATTAATATTTATTTAATTAAATACTCCAAAGTTATTAAAAATTAATTTTATTAAACAAAGAGTAATTAATTAATTAATATTTAACGCGATTTGAGACTTGGCGGGAGGAGTTCTCGCCCGAAATGGACGAAACGAAGACTGGAATGATCACAAAAATGAGATGGTCATGATGAGAGTGATAAACCACACAAAGTAACACTTTTGAAAAATTTCAAAATTTCCATTTTTTTAAATTTAATTTTGCGATCAAAATTGGTTGATAATAAACATTAGCGCCCATTTAGGACGAAGCACCCAGGACACTCATGTCCCTTCCCGGGAACTCCTGGTCCTCTCTAGCCCTTTCTCACTCTTTTGGATCTCTTTTACTTATTGGGCATATTTTACTGATTTAGGTCATCCTTCCAGGTTGTCAATTATGAAATTCAAACAAGGAAATCATATATATAGATAGATATATCTCTCAAATAAAGGGCCAAGCACTAAAATTATCTACTATTTCCTACACTTGCATCCAAAGGCACAAAGAGCATTACAAAACATCCATCTAGCACATCTATAAAACAGACAAGGGATACATCACTCTGCATACACAACTTAGGAGGGAAAGTTCATTTTATTCCATCTCACACATTCTATACATTTGCTACATTCTAGATCTAGCTCGATATCATCATGCAACTTGCACGAGGGCATCATTTCACACACATTCACACAAAACTACATGAGGTTCGAAAGGTAGTGCAACGCTTAATACTAAGTTCACTCTTCGGGTGACCGTCGGGGTTAACACGGATCCCCATTATGTATCTTATTTATTAGGTTTGACATGGTTTGTGGATATGTGTAACTAGGTATCTATTTGGTAGGTTATAGGTGTAAACAATGACATTGGAACAAATCCAAAGTGACAAATAGAGACCAACAATGAAGTCACTCTTACATAGAAAGGATCGGAACACGAGCATCTAGGTGGACACTAGCTCCCAACTTTGGTCACTAGCATTCGAGTGCTCCAATCCACCCGTAGGTGCTTCGTCCTACATATTTTTGGGTCTCATAACCTCCAAAGTGAGCCTTGAGGATGCTATTCATAGTTTGTTTCAGCTATTCACCTTCCTAAATCACTTCTCGATCACACAAAAATCAACTAATTCATCGATCTATTTCACTTTCTTAGGGTTTCATATAACTGCTTGCTTGTTACTTTTCCATTTATTGTATATTATCATTTGTATATAATTAGTTACAGTAGTTACTCTAAAATTAGATTTAATTCAATTTATATTAAATCAAATACATATGTATCATCCATATAATCACACAATAAATTCATTACTAGTTTTTCCTAGAGGTTTCCAAGTTGGAACCTTTGCTTGGATATCATATGTCACACTCAATAATTTTGGTTCAAAAACAGAGAAAAATAGTACAATTTTTTGTTTCTTTAGAAGTTTATTGAAGTTAAACTATGTTATTCCAAAAACTACTCTACAATAACCCAATAATACTATCCTCATTTATTTAAAACATTTATCTAGTTTGTAAATCAACATTGCACACTAATAAGACTAACACGATCACTAACTCTATTATTAAAACTAATAAAAAAATGAAAGAGATAGGTGGAATAGGCATCAAAAGGGGTTTCTACACTAGAAAAGTTCTTGGGAAAATCACAAACTATTTCTCGGAGCAACACGATAACCACTCTTCCTTTCACATTTTCCAAAGAGGTCATGAGGACAACGAAAGACATTCCCTCTAAATGGGGAGGAAGATTCAATATGTCTTCATTGATATATTTACCATATGTTGCCTTAAAATTGTTTAATAACCTAGTTTACCAATAACCCACTAAGTCCAAAGGGGGTATTTCCCTCTAAACAAGAGGTATAAGTCCACTTCTAATAAGGAGCTCAATTTTACAATCCTATTGAGCTATTAAAAGAAGGGGGCTACGTTGGTCAAGTATGACACCAACAAAAACACAACTCTCATTCCAACTCAAAAGATGCATTGCCTAACTAGAGGCAACATCGATTCAAAGGATACCATTATCTCGAGGTATATGGAAGGATTTTATACTTATAACTCTTAGCATTTAATTATGTAGAGACCAAAAGTTTCTTTATATCAAGTTATAGGGGTTTTCAAGGTAATAAAAACCTTATACATAGGTCTCCTAAGAACAAAGTAATCGGTTGGAGATACCAAGTGTGTAAACTGATGCATCTTTGTACTATACACATTATTTTTCTTGTTATATTAAAAGAAGATAAGAGAAATGCATTAACAAAATTCACATGACTGAATATTAGTATATAACATAAACTAAAAGTTCATAATGCAATCAAGAAGAACAAACATGCATGTTTCCATTGATTCAATATAAATAAATCTTGTCTTTTCTAGATTCAAGTGGTACAAAAGATAACATTGTCCTACAACAAAGTTGTTTATTTATACATTCTTCATGTTCTCAAGTACATATAATTAACCAAATTTTATTCACAGGAAAAAGATACAAGTTACAAGTAGAATTATAGATATAATTCTTTGTGGATTTCTATTATTGCATTATTCACTCATAGCATCTCGTAAACTTGCCACATCATGGATCATCACTAATGTTGACATGGAATTTTCCCAACCATGTAAGCAACTGGATATAACATTTATTTCTAGAGAGAAGTGAGAGAGAGTTTTTACTCGATATTTGTAATCATTCAATATAAAATGCTAGAAGGAGATATTTTTTTCCACATAAACATCATTTTCATTCAAATAGATAGGGTTTGAGAGAGAAAACAATCTTATGATGTTCACAATATGATTTTATATTTTTCTCATTCATGAAACTAATGAAAAAATAGAGATGAACCAAATCTAGGACACGAGAAATTAGTAACCCTCTTAGATCTCCCATACAACCCATGAACATTCCCATTATAAGGATCATGAACCCATTTTTTCCAAATTCTCCTCAAAGCTATTGAGATATTATGTTCACTTTTGTATGAATATCCACTTCCCATATTTTTTATGTTGTGATTGGCTAGATAATAACTTATTACTACATCATTTAATATTGGATGACGATACATTTCATGCATTGAATTTATCCATTCATTCTACAACGAGGTTGTGTAACATTTATAAACTCTTTCTCTGGAACCATAGACAAACTATTTACTAAATAATTTCCACCATATACATTATCTTGGTTTATACTCTATGTTACTTATTAACATCTTTCATTACTTTTGACATTGTCTTGAATACCACATACTAACTACATAAACACTAGGATGTAAATTCATCTATGTGGAAAAGTGTATACATATAATTAAACCTAAGTCACTCTTTTGCTTTAATTCCAAAGTATCTTCATACCTTCTATCTCAACTCTATTGAAATTTTATCTTGGTTAGGTGTTGTTGGTTTACACCCTTATCATATTTTCCTTTCTTTATACCAAAATGGTTAGCATCCACTGTATCTAGGGTTAGTATTTGGATTCATGTTTCATCACCTAAAACCACATTATGAATTTTTTTAACTATTTCATGCTGATTCGGGGTTGTAAATTTTCTCACTTAATCATTGTTTTTATTCAAAACATAATTTCATTCATAAACCACGTCATGGTTTCCATACATATTTTATGGTATACACAACTTACCTATGTTTTCTGTCTTTTTCCATAATCCCTTTTATCCTTTTTGAACCTTATAACCACCTTTATGTGATTCCAAGATTGTGAAAGATCATTACACATTATAAGGTTTCACAATAATATATATATAGAGAGAAAGTGTCAAGATACTTTTAAGGTGGTTCATGTCTAATAATTTTATCATCGAGCATTGACTTAAGCTCAACATTTCCTACACTATGCTCTTATGGGTTATACATTTCAACCAATGAATATGAATAACACATCATGTCTATAACATTAAATTTTTTTCACCCACCGAAGGTGTCTTGAAGGGTCAAACGGGTCAATACGGCCTAGTTTCCCTATTGTATGAAGTAGCCCAAATGGTGCTTTGAAAGGCATGACAATAAGATTTCCAATAAACCGGATGGAAAAGTTAACACATCTAGCCTATTCTCTACTACAAAAGGAACCCAACAAGGCTTCGGGACCAGAAAATGGCAAATGTATCTCAAAATAGGAGTATCTCTTTGGAGCCACTTGGTAGAATTTTGTTGCACTTCAGTGAGCCCAAGCCAAGGTGGCTTCAAAATAGGGTTAAAAAAAAGAGTCCAAGACTAAAAAAAACATTTTTTCAATTCCCATCTACTCCCCTATATGTTGATAAACCACTGAAATTGATTGAACTCATTTCTATAAAACATGGTTAAGTATGTGACTACCTTTTAAAAGTGATTACCGTACTAGTTCATTCTTGATGTAGAACGCCAAGTGTCCTACAAAACACGATTGTAAAACTAGTTCCCAAGGTAGTTTTATCTAAACTAAAGGTTGATTACAATTTTCACGGTGGAACTCTAGAGGTATATGGTGGTAGATTATAGTTTCACCACATGGATCCTTAAACCCTAAGTTAAAACGAAAATGAATTCCTAACTTTTGATAGCTATCCCATACTACAAAACAACTAACTAGGCTTAGAAACACATGTCATTAAATGATCAAATGATCATCTAACATTGGTTTAAGGGTTGATGTGACATTCCATGTCACTAGGGGACATATTCAAACATTGAAATCTCCATTATGGGAGTTAGGAGACATTTGGCACATTGTTTTTAAATGTCTTTACTAAATTTTGCAAGTTGTTTTAGAGTATAATGTTTGTATGAAATATCACATTCAACTTACAACTAGTGGATACATTTCCTATTAGTATAGGATATTATTTATTCCTGATTAAGCTAAAAATGTGAATCTTATGCCTAATCGAATGCTATTTACCTTGATAAATAAATATACAATTAAGTAGAGAAAGTAAGCCAAACAAGCTAAGCAAGAAAGTGTAAAACCCTAAGTGCAAAGAGAGGGTGAAAAGCCTTAGCTAATTCAAAAAAATTCCATAGGTGTAAAGAGGTAGAAAATTATAAAATACAAAGAACCGATTGTCACATCAAGCTTAGAAAAATGCAGATATGGAAGAATAAGCTGGACTAGGGAGCCTGAAGAGAGACAGAGGCGTGTGCGGGTGCCCTAGGTCTATTTTAGGTGTCGTGTTTGAATAAATTATCAAAAACCTCCTATGAGTGGTTGTTAGTTGTTCAATATTATTATCGTTTGGTCACTAGGAGGTTGCACAATGTTTTTCAAGTCACCGAGAAACCTGCAATGAAGTAAACACCTATAAAATCATTAAAGAGACATCAAATCCTATAAAAGAAAGATGCAGAATGAGGGGTAAAACTGTCCTCAACTATAAAAATGGTGAAATTATGACTGAGTGATGCACTACATCTCAAACCTAATGTAGTTCTATATGTGTGTGTGGAATTGTGCCCTAGGTGGCTCTTGTGCATGTCACACTTGATAGCGAGAAAGTAAGCTAGATGTAAAGAAATGTAATATATGTGTGCATGGAATAGAATGAAATTCCCTCCTATAAAGTGTATGTAGAATAACCAGCCCTTGTGTCCCTTAAATGGTGCTATATGGATGCAATAAAGCTCTTAGATGCTTGATGGATGTAACCTTAGGTGGTGATAGCTAATGCTTAGTGCTTGGTCCTTTATTATGATCACATAAATTTATATTTATATGATTCCCTTGTTTGAATTTTGTAATTAACCCCAAAAATGTTGACTAACAAAAAGATAAGATGCTCAAATGGATAGAAAGGACCCAAAAAGTGTGAACAAAGTATACTAAGGTTAGGGCGCTTAGAGGGACGAGGGCACCTAGCGTTGGCGTTACGGTTGGGCACTTTGGTGTCCAAGATGATAAATTTCGAGGTATAAAAAGGAAGATTGAGCAAGTAAGGGTGTAATACCAAGATAAGTAAATGTGAAAACAAAGAAAGGTGGCCAAAGACCTTGGTTAATTAGTAATTTTCTTACTTAAGAATCATATGATTAGTAGTATGTAATCAAGGAAAAATAGTTACCCAAAGTGCATGAATTTATGTCTACATTTTCCCCCACTTTATGTTGGTGAATGGAAAGCTTGATAACATAAAGTAGATAAGAGATGCGTACCTGATAACTATGTAAATTGATGATGAAATCATGCCGAGGGACAAGAAAAAGTGTGGAGTGATAAAAGTGTGAAGTGTGGATGCTAAGGAGGAGAAAATGAAAAAGTAATGATGAAAATGAACCTAGGGCAGAAACACATGTGTAGATGTCGCAATGTGCTTGTTGTTGATGTCGATGTTTTCATTGTTGATGTTTTGAAAGATTTTGATTACCACTTTGCATACAAACGGACCTGTAAAAGAGAAGAACAAACAAGTAGTCAAATACACATGTATATGATTGAAATGTGTAAAAATTATGTAAGCAAAGTATGTAAAATATGAAAATGTGAAAAAGGAACATGTGCACCTGATCTGTGATGAGGAAAGAGTGTAGAAAGGATCTTGTAGATGTTTTAGAAAATCAAGTTTTTGGGCTATCTCAAGCCATCTGTGGTGGTTGTGAGTTTTTGGGGTGATCTCACACCAATGATATGGAAGAAGTGTATGAGAAAATTTCAGTGTTATACTCCAACCTTTAACTACCTCCAACCTTTTAATGCTTCCCGCAATGTAGGAAACCATTGTAGATGGTGTGAAAAATTCAAACAATTCGATCCAATGCGAAAGTGCTAAGGATTGTATGCCCTGTAAAAGTCATTGTGTAAAGTTCTGTAGACTGTGATGAACTACCAAAATGTTGTGTAACTTCCCCTTGTTATAGGTGTATAGGAAGGGCTCTAGTGGTTGTGATGTGCTAAGGACCCAAGTTTGATTTTGAGCCCTAAAACCGAAGACCTGTGTTTTTCTTGGTATTGTGTTGTGCTATGTAATGATTGTAGACTATTATATGGGGTGATTGATTCACCCAAATTATTCCCCCCGTTTGGGGTGCATGCGATGTCACCTTGAATCGAGTATGCGGTGAAAAGAGGACCGACCATTGTCTTGTTTGCCGTGCCTTGTAGGGGGAAGGGAATGCACTTGGTAGAAACTAAGGCACACAAAACAAAGTGGTTGGGAGACAAGTGTTAGTACAAGCAAAGACAAACATGCATGTAGAAGACAAATGTATACTAAGCTAGACAATATGTAAGCTAATACAAAAGAAGACAATGTAAACACACAAGAAGAAATTATAGACTACGAAAATTGGGTTGTAAATATGGGACACCACTCATGATGTCGCAAGATGATCAAGGCCGATGAATCCTAAAGCATAAATTTTGCACACAAGACAAAGGGAAAAGCCCGCAAAGAATGGCATACAAAGAGCAATTAATGACCAACACTATAAAAGACAACCATGGAAGCATATATTCCTAAAAAATAATTGCTGCACATGAAGCACCCATTATCATGTTAGGAAGATAAAAGTATGTCAAAATGTGTATAATATGATAAAGTAGTGTGCTATGAAATAAAATGAAACAATAACACCTGTAATGTGTGAAAGTGGATGCCCCAGAGCAAATGTGGGATTTGGTACTAGGTAATGTACCAAGCATCAATGCCGCATATATAGATATGTAGAATCTATGATCACAACTAGAAAGCAAGTGAACGCACATGTGTGTATGATAAATATAATGACATACAAGATATCTATCTTCTATGTGTAATAATATGTGTATGTAACAAGAAAATGTAAGAAATTCTAAATGTAACCAAGATATGCAATATGTTGTGGATGAGACATAATGTAATGCAGTGTGAATGATAGAAGCAACATGCCCCCTAAGCAAATGTTTATGTATGAGATGAGGTTCATTTATTTATGTCCCCTCAAGTGATCAAGAATGAATAGTAAATGAGAGTGCGTGATCGGGAAATGGTTTGAAATGTGTGTATAAACAAGATGTGATCGTGAAAGCGTAAAGCATAGGGCATAAGCGTGTGATTGATTGATGGGGTGAGTGTGGTGAGGTTCATTTTAGATTAAAACCCTCAGTAGTTGAGTATGAACTATGGAACTAGAGTGTATCATAGGGCAATGACCGCAGCGTGCATAAGTAGAGGTGAGGAAAATGTAGCGTTAATGTGTATAATGAGTAATGTACCTAGTGTGTGATAGAAGCTGCGAGAAGGAGATGTCGTGTGTGTATAACGTGTGTTGCGTGAGATGTGTAATGTGTAGTGTGTAGTGTAGAAGGTTGTTGTGAATATGTCACCATTGGTGAAGGTATGTTGAATATTGTTGATAGAAATTGATTGGGAACATTGAGTGTGCAATGTTGTGTGTTGAGAAAGATGTGTTGTGGATATGTAGAGTGTGTAAGTTGTGTGCAAGAAAGAAGCGTTAGGTGATGTAAGAGGGGTATGTTGTGAAAGCATTGACCATGTAGTAAGAAAAAGAGGATGTGTTGTTATGATGTTGAGGTTGTATTGATAGATAGGCATGAGAAGAGTGTATTGTAAGTGTGAATTTGTCGTGAGTGTGTTAGTTGTATAGTATGTGTGAAAAATCTATATCATGAATGTGTAAAGTAGATGTTATGTAGAGATGAATGCACACAATGCAAAATATGTGGTGTGTAATGTATAATATGTAAGGTGTACTATGTAGGATAGTGTGTAGTGTGTGGTGTGTGTGAGGTTCATGTATATAGTATGCCCTCAACAGTCAAGTGTGAACCAGTAGCATGAGAGTGTGTCATCGGGTAATGATGATACAATGCATGTATCAAAGGGTTTGAAAGTGATAAGAAAGATGAATCATGAAGCGCAGAGCGTTAAGTGTGATAGGACATGATAGAAACAATTAATAGTGCTAGAAGGGGGGGAGAATAAGTGTGATGCCCCCAAGTGTGCCAATGATGAAGATTTATGTAGTGATGCGAGAGATACCTTGCCATTGTGGGAGAGCATTGTTTGTGTCTTAATAGGCATGAGGGAAAACACAATGGTAGGCTAAAGAAATAATAGGACCATGTGATGGTGGCAGAATTTGAAATGTGTCTTGGCTATTAGTAGAAGAAGTAGTTGCTTTGAAAAAATGAATTGGAAACAAAAGTGGAGTAGGATGGGGAGGAATCTTGAATGGTGGTAACTTAGGTGGGATTGATGACGCTACAAAAGACTTGATAGGAGAAGAAGGTGGACTAATTTTGAGAGGCGATTGTGTATTTTGACTTGGTAATGTCGTAGATGAATTGAGAGGAAGGGGTGCTATATTGATTTTGAGAGGTAGTTGCTTAGGCGGTTCTTGACTCTCCATAGAAGGAACCTTAGAAACAATGGCATGATTCTCATTATATAGAAAAATTAGATTTAGAACCCATTGAGATGTAACAATTGGAGAGGATGATGTAACATGATCGTTGTGCAGTGAATGAGATAAAACCTTGATGCTCAAGATGCTTGATTCTTCATTGTAAAGCATAGCAATCATTGTCATTATGTCCATTAATTCGATGATAAGTGCAAAATGGGAGACCATGATATTTGACCAACCGATAAGGAGGGTAACAATGAGTAGTTGGAAAACTGATCAATTGATGACTAAGGAGCTTAGTAAGAATGTCATGTTTCTTAGCATTGTGATCAAACACGAGAGGCTTCGGTAATGACAAGACTTGAGGCTCACTAATATGAGAACATGTAAAATACATAGAATGAGAATGAGAAGAAGAACTAGCATGAGCTTGAGAAGCGTTCTTAAGATGTTGGATTTTAGATTTTAAAGATGTAATCGTGGATTCCATAGCATGAAATTTATCTTGAAATAAATAATGTAAAGCTTGAATAGACTTGCAAATTGATTGATTGGAATTAGAACTAATAGAGTCATGGAAAAATGATCAAAGATGGCACTAACTCGTGAAGGAAACATGTTGATAGGGAGATACATAATTTCTACACTTTTGTGGAGATCATATTTACAAGATGGGTGCATTTGAAGCAATTGAATCAAAGAAACTTGATAGACCTTATGAGCCATGATGGAAGGAAAATAAAGATCCAAGAGTATTTAAACGCGGGTTCATCAAAATGATTAAGTTAAAAATGAAAATCTTATGCCTAATTTGAATGCTATTGCAACAATAAATAAATATACAATTAAGTACAAAAAGTTAGCCAAGAAATCCAAACAAGAAAGTATAAAACCCTAAGTGCAAAGAGAGGGTGAAAATCCTTAGCTGATTCACATAAATCATGGAGGCACACAAATATGGAAAACTACAAAATATGAAGCATTGATTGCCACACCGAAGCTTAGAAAAATGTAGATATGGAAGAATAAGCTGGAATGGGGCACCTAGAGAGGGACAAGGGCACTGCGGGTTCCCTAGGCCTATTTTGAGGTGCTGTGTCTATGGAAATTCTTAGCAAACCTCCTATGAGTGGTCACTAGTTATTCGCCTTTGGTCGAGAGGAGGTCGCACAATGATTGTCGAAGTTGTCGAAACTGCGGTGAAGTAAAGACTTGCAAAAGCCTCAAAGAGACATCAAATCATAAATAAGAAAGATGTAAAATGAGGCATCGATCTGTCCTCGATTGTCACATGATGGTGAATTTACGACCGAGCATTGAGCTAAATCTCAAAACCAATGTAGTTCGTGTGTGTGTGTGGAATTATACCTAGGTGGCTCTTATGCATGTCACACTTGATAACGAGCAAATAAGCTAGATGTAAATAAATGTAATAGATGTGTGCATGGAATATAATTAAATTCCCTCCTATGAAGTGTATGCAGAATAACCAGCCCTTGTGTCCATTAGATGGTGCTAGATGGATGCAATGGAGCTCTTAGATGCTTGATGGATGTAACCTTAGGTGGTGATAGCTAATGCTTAGTGCTTAGTCCTTTATTATGATCACATAACTTTATATTTATATGATTCCCTTGTTTTAATTTCATAATTAACCTTGAAAAGGATGACTACCAAAAAGATAAGATGTTCAAATGGCTAAAAAGGACCTAAAAGTGTGAATAAAGTATACTGAGGTTAGGGGTGCCTAGAGGGGACGAGGGCGCCTAACACTGGCATCCTTGTTGGGTGTTGGTTTCTAGGATGATAAATGTCAAGGTATAAAAAAGAAATAGTGAGAAAGTAAGGGTGTAAGACCAAGAGAAGTAACATAAAACAAAGAAAGGTGGCCAAAGACATGGGTTAATTAGTACTTTTCTTACGTAAGAATCATATGAATAGTAATATGTAATCCAGACTAAATAGTTATCCAAAGTGTGTGATTTTGTGTTTACAATTACATTTATTTATTTATGTAGATTATTCCTACAATTTAGGAGTTAGCTTTCTTAGGTATACTTAGTCATAGGAGTTACACTTAGAGTTAGTCAATGGAGTTACACTTGGCCATCATTATTAGCTAAGTGGGAGTTACTCTTTGTTTGACTATGTAAAGTGTGGGAGTTACTGTTCTATTTTGGGATATTTTTCCACTAATCATGGAGGAGTTACACATTCACTCTCCTATATGTACATTTTCATTTGTGAGTTATTCAAGCATTGTATTTGGAGAAATCTTGGTTTTCTGCATATTGAGTTATTTTTGCACTTTCATGCGTACTCGTTATTTCATTTTTTACAACTATGTGTGCATTTATTTTTCTACCAGAGAACCTTACGAGATAATCGACATGGTATTAGAGATGGCTAGATAAAACACGTGTCCATTTCTAGTTTAATTACTGATTCGAATTCTTCGTGTAGGTGAATAAAAAATTGGTGTACATGTCATCTTTTACCAGGGCCTTTTCATGTAAAATGGATGCCGTTGGATCAAAAAGGTGAAAAAACCATAGGATTGATATTAAAATCAGTCATAATCTAAGACAATGTTTATGGTCAAAATCTCTTTTTTTCGTCAACCTAGTTAAAATCCACATAACCTATTTTATGAAAATTCTAATGTATGCATTTTTGGGTTTTTGTAAAAATTTAGTGGGTCTGTTTCAAAACTTTTCTATGAGTTTTTTTTTTTATAAATATGGGTTTAAGTGCTTCTTTTGAAGTGGTTTCACTTAGAACTCCATCAATGGCATTTTTTTAATGTTTTTCTGATTTGCATGTTTGTACAACATTAATGGAGGCTCTTTAAAGTAGAAAATCAGTCTTTTGGAGGCCATTACCACACAAATTCAAGCTCGTAGGTTGCTACTGAGGATTTTTTTCTAGATATGTTTTTATTTGCATTAAATTCACAACTTTTGTATAACAAAAAGAAAAATGATTTTTGGATTTTGTTTGCAACAATCAAAAACTTTCTAAGGATTTGTTAGATTTTGCATATCGTGAATGGATTTTGTAGAAGGGATTGTTAAAATAGTCGCCCCATGCCCAAATCGATGGCTCAAAAACTTGCTCTCCATTGGTGTTTTAGAACTCCTTGCGAGACCTACACAATGAAAAAAGTTGCCATACCTTCCTTCCAAAGCTAAAACAATCCATATTTTCCCTAGAAAATATTCAAAACAAGCATGTTTTTTGTTTTAAAAATATCTTGTTTTTAAATTTGTTTCACCTTTAAAGGAAAAATTTCTTAAATGAAATGCAAATAGAGGTGTATAGGCATCTTGGTAAAAACTTATTGTTGTGATTGAGGATGTATCTCCTTGCATATTCTAATGCTTGGTTACAAGGTTACCTTTGCTTTCAACCTCTAGTGCTTCTTTAATTTTTAGTGCAAATTTAATTAAATGGGCTATTAATGATGAGAAATGGTTTCTTTAATATATTTTGATCGGTAACTCAGAATTGAGTGTCGTCTTCTTCAAAAGTGAATATTTTTCCGTTCTCCATCTGTTGGTCCCATTTTTATTATAAAATACACTAAATTATAAAGTGTCACATGTTGGGGTTGATCAAAGTTGTTTTCAAGTGGGTTGTGGAGTCTTTTATCACCTTGTATCTTCATCTTCTTAGATGCATTCTCTTCTTTTACAAGATGTCTGCTTTTTTTTCCATTTTGTCAATTGGTCACTTGATACAAAGGGGTTTTCTATTTGTGGATGCATTCACACTCCTTGAAAATATTCTTACGACATGGATTCATGGTCTATTGAACCCATCAAAACCTCTAACTACGATGCATGGAAGGAGATAATGAGGTTACATTTGATGATGAACGGTTTACGAGAGTGACTACTGGTGCTATGTGTGCTCATATTTTCTCTAAGGAGAAAGACATTGCCTAGATTGAGAGGAAAATGTGTGGAGGCCCTTTTTGTATCCGCTAACTTTTCAAACGTCTTTACTAACTTTTACAAGGTGTTATGAGGCAGAATTTTTGAATGAAATCTCACATTAAACTTACAATTTGGAGGATACATTTCCAAAATTTACTCTTCTACATTTCTAATTAGTCTCAAGACACATTTTTTGAGAAAGGTCAACACTCCAAAACAATAGTTCTACTTGTGTGGAAACAATTTAACTTTTTTAATATTTTGAAGCAACATAATTCGTTTCAATTAACAAAATCATACCCATCCCTTGATTTTAAACTTCGAAGAAATGGTGAAAAGAAAACTTCAAATGTGAGAATCATGTTAGATAAAATAAGAGAACCATGCAATCTATGTCCTTGGTTCTAAATCGATCGACATTCAACTCCTCGTCTTGACATCTTGCAGAAAAGAGTGTTTTAAGTTGAACAAAAACATTTTTATTGATAGGAAATTAACCGATCCAACTTATTAATTATCTTTTGTTTAATCCCAAATAACACGATGTTCAAACCTCACTCTTATACTAGATATCGTGTCCATGATTTCATGACCCAAAATTACCATCTAAATAGGCCTTAAAATTAGGGCATTTTAAAAAAACCATTAATTAAGTACTAAACGATTAATTCATTCATTATTATTCCAAACCAATAAACTAAATAAGGATGTATAAAGCTAACCATAGTATTATTCATGAAATTAATGTCACTTAAGTTTAAATTATGATTTCCCCACATAGGGGGTGTACAAATCATTGTCGTGTTATAATATGTAAATTAGGGTTCCATTAGGTGTTATAATATTAACAAGGTAAGGAAATGATATAATTTAACTAAGGGATTTATTATTTAAGTTGGGCATGGGTCCGTTTGGTCTGATCCAAATGGATCCATGCCCCTTACACCCATAACATTTAAAAGCTAATTTTAAAACCCATTATTATTATCCAATTTCAAAAATGGCCATGCGCTTATCTAAAGTCAACCATAGGTCTAATTGGTCAAGCGAAAAATCATAGGTATAATTGGAGCCAGGATCAAAGGGATATCCTCCCTTGATCTCTAGGTTAACTTAGAAACTCTAAAATATCCTTATGATCTCTATCATCATTTCTTTCACTCATTTCCCCTCTCATTTCTTCTTGTTTTGCTATAGGTTAAGAAGAAGGGCATCCATTGAGACACATGTTTTATTTTTTTATATTTCTTCCATTCATTTTTGTTTTAAAATATCCTCTTAGGGTTTTTGGAGAAAAGTGTATATATGTTTTTATGTATATATATGTATGTAGGTATGTATGTATATATGTATGTATGTATGTATGTATAAAGGTATGTATGTATATATGTATGTATGTATACATATACATACATACATACATATATACATGTATATACATACATACATACATACATACAGACACACACACACACACACACACATTCCCTATATATACATATATACGTACACACACACACACACATATAACCAAACTTATGTATATGCGGGTGAACTATGTCTCTATGTGTGTGTGTGTGTGTGTGTGTGTGTGTGTGTGTGTGTGTGTGTGTGTGTGTGTGTGTGTGTGTAGACGTTGGGTTTTAAAGGAAGGGTCATGTGGATTGGTGGCCAAGTTGGGTAAGGGCCTTATGGCATGTGTAAGGAGTGCAACGTCTGTAGGGTAGGGCCGAAACTTAGAAATAATGGGGAGGATGTAAACAATGCCATAGAAAAATAGGAGTTTGGGGGTAAATCATGTTGTTGTGCCTTATCTTGTCCCTTAATGTCCCCTTTATGTATTTCTCAATTCATGGCTTCATGATCAAATTCATGTCCAAATAAGAAAGCATATGAAATGGCTCTAAAAGTTTGAAAGTTGTCATGAGAATTCCCTAATTGGCATCCCATCAATAGGATTTGGTTTCATCATACCACCGGGCAATAGATTGAGAGGTGTCCCTATATTGTGAGAATGGCCTAGGTAGATGCTACCTTCACTCTTCCCTTATGAGTAACTAATGAAAATCCGCTTGATGAGAAAATGAGTAAATGATCCTCTTTTAATTTGAGGAGGGTTAAATCAATGCTATGAATGGTTATATTGGAAGAATTTCTGGATGTTGAGCGTGACTCCATTATTAATGGTGTTATGGTTCTTAGGTCACATATGTACTTCAAGTCTTCTATGTCATTGTTTCCTACCTTGAGCTTTTTTGAACTCACGCATAAGGTAGTCTTGTATTTTATCTTTCTCAACAGATTCATCTAAAGTGAATAGGGAGAAGGATATAACCTTGTATTGAAGGCATGGCTCTTAATCCATGAAGAAAATTTGAAAGATGCTATCATTAGATAAGCTATGATTAACTCTATTTTCCAAAGTTGTACACAATTTTACGAAGGATTAAGTATTTCATGTTCATATTTTTAACATTAAAAAAGGAATCAATTATTTCTCAAGTAAGTCAAGATGGTGAAATTATTCAATTGGGGTATTGATTAGTCCCTCAAGTTCAATAATAGAGTTATTTAGAAAGGAATGATACCAATCTAAATTGTCATTTGTAAGGATCTTATCTAACATATTGGTAGCCACATAAGAGTTAGTTTTGATACATTATTGGTATACATTTCCAAAAATATTAATGTGAATATATGTATCAATGAATCCATAATAGGATATGGTTTGCATGATGTCTCTAATGTTTATAGCAATAATATACGAGAGAAAAATGTTCTTTTTGATTTTTGTTAAGAACCTTGTTAATGACGCAAGGTTGGGGAGTGTATTCTTAGTAGAAACAAGAAGGGGGTTGGGGAACATTGATTTGGTGTTATCCATTGAATATTCTGAATTTAATTCTTTATTTAAGCCATTTTGTCTTGTATTTGAAGGAATGCAATGTGACTAGTAGTTTGTTGTTGATTCATTCAATCAATGTGACTTATAAGATTAGTTGTATTGAATGTACTAGGGGATTGTGTTGATTAGTACTTGGTAGCTTAAGAAGTTGTATTAGTGGTTTCAAGAATTAAGTTGTTGGGTTGAGAAAGTGAATTTCAAGAATAACACCTGCCATGGTTGAATAAGAAAGATGATTATAAGATTGAAATAGAAGGAAATACATTCTTTGGATTACCCTAATATTTAAATAGATGTTTTGAATTGGATTATTTTTGATGAGAAACTCATACACATGTTGTATGGATTTGGGAGAACTTTGGATGAATATTTTCATATCGGGTGTATAGTTGGGATATATTATCCTCCGGCTCACCTTCCTACTCTAATTATTCATCAAGGATAGGGTTGTTCAAGTGATCTAGTGAAAACCGTTATATTAGATGTATTAGGCACATGTTTTTAGAGTTAGTACCAACCATGTTACAATCTACATAAAAGGGTTGAAATTAAGGGAAAGAGGCCTAATTTGAGTTTTGTTTGTTATACAAATGCTCCAAGATTGGAGTCTTAAAAGATAAGATAAGAAGCTAAGAGGAAAATGAGAATGAAGGTGATATTAAGGAGTGCAAATACAAAAATTTGGTAATGTGTCATTTTGCAATGCTAAGACATTGATTGTTAGTGCAAAATCATAGCACCCCCAAATGATTCGCCAGATATTCTTTTCTAAGGTAGAGTCATTTGGTGTGATTTGCATAACATTGAGTTTTCCCCAAAGTGTGGGACTTTGTAAATGGAAAAACTCTCCAAAGAAGGTTGGTTCCTCTTCCTAAACTACCTACCACAAGATATTCTAGTGCAGGAAAACTAATCTAATCCTAATCTAACTATCCAAGGAGACATGGAGAGAAAGAAAACAAATAGAGCCTACACTAAAATGGTGATACACCAGAAAAGGAAGTGTTGATCATCTAACCAAACTGCCATGAAACGAAGAGAGGTGAGCAATGGAGAGGATGAACAACTGCATCACAGGCCAAAGATCATATTCACACAGAAAACATTTCAAACCCAACAAACACAACTCCTAGATCTGCAAACGAACATCCAAAACATGCACAGGTGCCCTACAATGAAGAGAGGCAAGAAGAAACAACCAAAAAGAGAAAAGGATGGACAAATGCATCACAAAACATGTTTTTATTGCTTCAAAAGTTTGCATAGAACATCATTCACAAGCAAGAGGCAAAAAATGCCATTTATAGAGTAGGGGAGGAGGTTCAAACTCCATTTTTGACCCCGAGGAAGAAAAAGAGGGGGAGGCAGAGAGGAAAAATGAACAACCATTTGAATGTGCCCCTCTATTACAATATATAGGAAGAATGGGAGAGAGAAGAGGGAAGAATTCGAATCCTACTCCAACCACCCTAAGATATGCATTAAATCCCATTTTGAAATCTCAACCACTGAATATCAATGCCTTTTGTAAATCCACCCACAATATGTTGCTTCTGGTTCTCCGGCAGATCAAATCGAATCAGATCTAGTAGTTGAAGAGATCAGATTCTGCGTTAATGTCCTGGAATACTTTTTCCTAGTTTTCACCTACCAGAGCCTTCCCAAAATGATATTTTATGTTCCCAAGGCATAGACGAGGCCGATATCTTTCCAACGGTGTCAGATTTGCTATATTTTGAGCCCCGAGTTGAAAGATATGCCCCTTCGAAATTTGTATCGGGTCCGTACAAAAAAGGTGGGAAAATAGTTTGAAAATGGGTCCCCTTTTTAAACTGGACACGTGGAGGGCTGGTGCATGTCCAAGGGTGGCCTCTGCATTTTGCTTTTGGAGTGGTGCATAGTGTTGACACTTGGCTTCTTCCGCGGCCTGCTTGATCTCCTTATATTTTTTTCCTAAGTCCTTTGCTCGATGAGGTCATATATCTGACTAGGGGACACGCAATGGCCTGACACTTGCTTGGAAACACCCTTTCAATCTTGCTCTTGAACTAGCACCGTTTGGACACTTGGCACTCTCTCGCTAGCTTGCCATCATGCATTGAATATTCAACCCGACTCCATGCCCTTTTTGAGACTGGATGTGTGGAGGCTCGCGCTTGCTTAAAAGCTCGATCAAGATTTTCCTTTGAAGGAGCATCGGGTTGACACTTGGAAGCCTCGTAGACTCTTAGAATTTTCAATGGCCCCTCTTACCTTTTTGGACCTTGGGCTACGTGGTGGGATGGCACTTGTTTGAGCCTCCACTTTTGGATTTACCCTTGGAGATGTGCAGAGTCGACACGTGGCTTCTTCCGTGACCACTTTTATACTTATCCTTTTTTGAGGCTCACCTGTCCGCCTTTTGACCTCTATTGACCATTTTCTACGTGGAGGGCTGGCACGAGTTTGAGTTTCCCCTTTTGGATTCAACCTTGGAGAAGTGCCATTTGGACATGTGGCTCTCTCCACTGTCTCCTCCATACTTAGTCAATTTTTGGACTTGTTCTAAACTGTTTTGAGCCCGAAGACTTCAGATCTTTTCCGTTCATCCTCTTTGAGCCTCTAGCCTCTTTGACACTTCTTGACCTCATGCTCGACTACGGTATTTCATTTTATATCCTGCCTGAGTCTGTCTCGCTAGTTTTGAAGCATAGATTCACTCGTGAGCCATTTTTGAATTTATTTATTACACAGAAGTCGTTTAATCCTTCGCAGCCCACCACTCCATTGTGGAGTCCCTCTGTAACTTGTTTTTCATCCTGGAATGTGAGCTCACAGTGTCTAAGTCATTTCCTTCATAATTTCCTTATGTGCAGGACTTGTCTTGACCAAATTTTCTGGGGGAAAATTTGGGATAACAATGATCTCATTCATAATCTTATTAGTATATCTCCCCATCTCTTTCGTGACATTCTCATCTTTACACTTTGATTTATCGTAAATTTAGGACATATTAAATAATCACAAAAATAGACTATGCGTGTGCAACGTGCTATAAATTTTCATTTCGCATCAAGTTCCTCCTATCCTAAAATGTAGAGTTTGGTCAAAATGTGAAATCGGTCTTGGACAACTTGTACTATCCTAAAATTTCACATTCTCTTACTCTATTTTTAATTTGAATATATTTATTATTTCATTCATCTTTATATGGCTGGTTTTATTAAAATATTTCATATGTAAGAGACCATATAAACAAGTCAATATCACTTTATAACTCACCTAGAACTATTACAAGATCTTATTACAAATATCACTCCAAAAGCACTCAAGGCTCTCCAAAATATTTCTAAATCAATGTCACATCAACGAGAGAAACCTCCACTATAGGTTTAAAAACTCAACCAAGTAAAAGATTCCCCCATTTCCAAGCATGCAAAGGTTGTAGAGCCATTTCTTAGCATTAACAAAGTCACTCTAAGCATTTTCAAAGGATTTTAAGGAACAAAGGGTTAGGTCACACAACTGAGACACACCACATCACACTATTACCATGTTGGGTACATTTTATACTATAAAGTTAGCCCATTATTCTTTGTGTCAAGATACATGAAGGCACCCATAATAAGTTGGCTTAGATCAAACTCAGACTTGCATAAACACCTAGGAGAACTACGTAAGGCTTGATACCACATGAGGGCATGTAGTGGAGTAGTTGGATAGGTTCACCCAAGTTAACCACCAAGGGTATTCCATCCTCACCACAAACATGATTTCTCCTTTCAATTTGTAGATTCTTTGATGAAGGGTATTGTAGGTTTCTAGATTTTCCACTTCGTTGCGAGGTTATTACAAGCCATCCCAAGGTTTTGTGAGAAAGAGTGACAAATAGAAAAGAACATTCCCATGAAACCAGAGCACATGGGAAGTTGTCAGAGAGCCCAACTATCCAAATGTCTAAGACCTCACACTTCCATCTAGGACTGTACAAATTAATGTCCTGGAATGTACAAATTTCCTACAATCCCGCCCCTTCTCTCGTTTTCGAGTTCTAGAATCGCTATCTGGGCATTTCTAGTTTTTGATGTCTTTTCCACCTATCTACACATCTAGATTTTATCCATTCTAACCTATACAATGAGTGATAATTTTTTCAGTTATTAATTGATTAAAGTATTAATGCATTATTCAAGTTATGAATGGTTAATTTTAAATTGATTAGATCATAATAATATCTTGTTTCAAACCCTCATGTCCTCTTTATTGTTGTGGATTTTCCATAACATAACTCAATTAAGGTGTAAACATATGGTGAACCCAAATTTTGAATCAAATATATTTCTCAAATCCTAGTATCATGTATCATTAGCATTTCCATTATTTCTTTCTAAATCTAAAGGGTTCCCACACTTTCTATAATAGAAGTCGTTATCCCTTTAAATAGGTCCCCACACCTTCTTTATGCGAGGGTGGTGGACCATATGTAGATTCTACTTCTATTGACACTATGGTCTATCACTCTTACAATCTTGCAAATCATATATCTATTGTCTATATGTATAGTGATGGGAATCCTTCCTCTTCTATCACACATGATCTTCACTCCCTTGTTCACTCTTCGCATGCTCAAATCATACAATCCAAGAAAGGAACTTTTGTCTTATTATGCCAAATATTTTGTTACCACTATATTACAACCCACACAAAAAATTTAAAACCCTCTTGATGGTAATTCACATGTTTTCCTTGTGCACCAGGTAATGCTTGGATGATTATTCAAGTACAACCTGTATCCCTCCTTCCACAACTTAGGATTAATAGGCGTGCACCTTATGGTCAACCTTTAAATGTTAATGCCCATTATGACTATCATTGATGCCTTGTTCATATTACTAATCAATTTATTAAGATTTAGCATGTTATACAAGGTATTATCTATGTTAGCTCCATTTTAACTTGAAAATTCCTATAAAAACATCTCACCCTACTAAGAATGATGTTATATTGCATAACCCAATTCTTGATTGTATCGTTGCCAATATTCGTTAGATGGTTCTCCTAATCATCATGTGGTGCCTCCCCATATTCTTATGGTAACTTGTGACGAATGTTCTTACACCACCTCCATCCGTGATTACTTTTGATGACACCGATCAAGCTCATGGTTTTGTTTCAAATACACTCTCTATTTGTGATTTTGTTAACCAAATCCCCAATTCATATTATTGTGATTAAAGAGGTTGTTACACACAATTTATGCACTATATTATTTCTTCATTCTCTTGGATATAGTAAAAAATAACCAGCCTTTTATGATGACATGAACTTGCCAAGGCATATTTTTTTATCCCTCTCATAGTTGTTCTCGCTACTATCATCACTCCATTTTTGGTTCTGCTTCTATTCCTTCATGTGACATGTGTCTAGGATGCCCATGACTATGTTATTTTTGCATCTATACCTTATATTTTAAATTAATGGGTCATGTGTATTCATAATCAACAAATAGTTAATATTAGGGACATCCCATTTGAATCGCCTCTACCTCCATGACATCGCCACGCTATTAAAGTCACTTTGCTCCTAGCCCTCATGCATGTATGGATAAATTTTCTAACTCACATGTTTATTCTAATGGTTCACTTATCCCGAATCCATCCACCTTGGTTCTTCTAGTTCACTAGATAATTATAGTGGGGTGTTATCTTCTAGCCTCTACATAGTGTTCTCGTTTACATGTTATTCCTAAAGGATCCATATATCTTCCACCTTATGTTATTTATCAAATGTTATTTTATACTTGGATTTTTCTCGGTATTTTATAACACATGTTCACCATGTTGTTATGTTTATTGATTTTTATTAGATAAGGTAAAAACAAGGATTGGCTCCCAGGGGCCTTACAAAAGGAGGAAAAAAAACCAACGAGCAAGAAAGAAACAGAAAATTCCACAAAAGGAGTTAAACATGCTTAAATCTTACAATGAAGGTTATGAATTTAACCAAAGAGAGTAAAACATAGAAAAGAAAACCGGCCCTAAACCATCAAAACTGCAGAAGTTCGCCAAAAGTTTGCCAATATTCTAGAAAACCCAACTAATTTTTAGGAGAAACTTCACTACTACCAGCATGACTACCTTTGATCTCAGCACCCTCAACACCCTTGACATTCATGTCTTCCTCCATCTCGTCCTCGAAACTATTGATGCAAAAATTGAAATTCCTCCTTTTAGTGCCTTCCTCCATCCCTTCCAACCTATCACTCAACTTTTTGACCTGATACTCTAGCTCTAGAACCTTTTGTTTGGACTTCACCTAGGCAGAGATAATTTGCTTAGAAACATTAATGACATCCAACATGGTTTCCCTTTGACCAACATTGGTTTCCTCTATTGCTGAAGCACTCCCTCTAAATATTGAACCTTTCTACTCCAATCCTTGAAACCCTTAAAATTACCATCCCAACCCCTCTTTCTCGAGGTTCTTGCTTCACCATGACCTTCCTCACTCTTCTCTTTTAGAATCCTCCCCCACATTTTTACATTTCCCAGCCTTCATCTTAGTAAGGCATTCCGCAAGAGTGAGATCATCCTCTTCCACCTTATCTTTCAGAGAAGAATTCAAAATAGGTTTCCCATTTTCAAACAATGAAGGATGAGCCCTTCATGCAAAGGCATCTCTGCCTTCTCCTGCTGGAACGCCGTCAAAGAATTTTTCAAAGACATAAACAGAAAGAAAGGAATTCTCACCATGACCTTATGGCGGAACATATTTAGAAGGGTCATATGATGAGTATAGATTTTTGGTATTTTCCTTCCAGAGTGATATAATTCATGATTTTAAGGAAAACATCTCTCCATATTCCCGGGATACATGACCTGACAATACCATCAGTAAAGAAAGAGCACCTTTCCTTACCCACGAAGAATAACTCAATTTCATGCTCTCTACGGGTTCTATCCTTAAATATTTTGAGCCGTCCATTTTCATCTTTGTCGCAAGGGAAATGGTGGACTCTGAAACCTCAATTTCCATTCCTCTGACCTTGAACTTTCCCTCTTTCCAAGATTTTCCAAAATCCTTTGACAGGGAAGGGTCATGACCATGTAATTTAGCAATGAAATTACTGAAACCCCCAATCTTAAGCTTGTTCCACAAATGTTGATTAAAAGCTTCAATGTTCTAGCTAGCTAGTTCAACCTTGATTCTATCACCACCCATCTTCATGAAACCAAACTTCCCTTTTTGCTAACACTTCTCAAAATCAGACCCCCTTTCACACCAATAGAAACCGAGGAATACAACTTTTTTTTAAGTAAGTCATAGACCTAGAGCTCACTCGTGCCAACAACATCAAACTTAGTGCCCTCTATCTTGTTATGTTTATTGATTACTTACGCACTTTGCTAGATCCTTTTCTCACACGAGATATCCCCATAGACATTTCTAGCATTACTATGCTTACCATGGCTCCATCTCTACCCTCAAGATTTCATCAAATATATGTGATCGATAACTAACACCACATATGTTTATTATGATTGCAATATATTCGAGCTTATATCTATAGTTCATCGATGAATCTTCATATTCTTTTGACCAGTCCCCATGGGTTTCATGATGTTATGTCTTCTACACATTACTTACGATTATATCCTTTTGTGCTTATCTTTTCATTACAATACTTCAACTCATGTTGACTAGTTTGGCTGGTATTTACACTCATGGTTTTCGTACACCTTTAATTAAAGCATATATATTTATTATTTGTACAGTTATATATTTTTTCCATTGAGTTTATCGCCTCCCCAACCTTGTATTAGGCCTCAAGACATGCATACTACTTATCATGTATCTTATAATCCTGGGACTTCTACGAAACATGTTATGGATTCTAAATAAATTATACATGAGAATCCTTCATATCTTTCAAGCTCATGCGCTTTGCGCCTCTCATACCCTTTGAGTTTGGTATTCATCTTTATGAGGCTCTTATTGAATAACTATTATGATACCCACTTTTCTATACAAAAATATTTTGAAATAATTCAAAAACATTCAAATAATCACATAATACAAAAACATTTATATATCGGAAAAAATACAAAGCAAATAGATGTTTATAAATTTATTGGATAGCTTGTCACTTTATACATGTTTACCACATTGATTTGATTGATAATATATCATTTCTATAGAATTTTTATACACATACCTTCACAAGGTATATTCAACTTGATGACGGACACACACATGATGTCACATGATGAAAAGAGTCATCTTGGTTCCTTCCCATTGACATTACTCTTTTGGGTCATCTCCAACACTACATAGATGTTTTTGTTTCACTATAGTTACTTTACACTTCCTCATCGTGTTTGATTGTATACATAATGTCTATGTTATTTTTTGGGCTGAAAAGAGTAACACACATGTTTGCTACAACACTAGCCTAACTTGCTATCTATACTTTCTTGTTACATCATTGTCACAACTTATATAAATTATTTCCTTGTTTGACTACTGCATTGTTTGACTCCATGTTTATCATTGACTCTTTCCTTTTTGATTACAATTCTATAATTTCTTACTCTATAGAGCATGAGTTCCTTGATTTCCTTGCGACACCACGGGTGTCCCATGTTTGTGGCTCTATGCCTATCTTGCATGTATGTATTTGTGTCTTTGTATCCGGCCTAAAATGCCTTCTATTGCAATTTTTGTGACACAATGGGTGTCCCATGTTTACGGATATATGCCTTCGTGTGACTATGTTTATGTATTATTAGTTGTTATACTATTACTACTCTAACTTCTAACATGGTTGATTTTTACTATATTATTATACTATTGCTACTCTAGATTATGACATGATTGACACATTTTACACTATTGTTATTACTTCTATACACATGTATTATCACTTATTCCATGTTGCATGTTGCTTTCTTTGGTAACCATGGTTTCCACCATGTGCAACCCCTTTTGTAGGTACAAGTTCCTAATGGTTTCCACCATTTCATCCATCCACGTTATCCAACGGAAATTATCAAACTTATTACACATGGGTACACATATATTATTTTGATGCACGTGCTTAAATATTTTATCTCACACATCTCAAAAGAGGGGTCATTCATTAGGATATATTCTACATATAAAGACAAATTATATGACATAAGAATAGGTTTTTATAGGGTCTATATCATCATAAACATGCATGGATATTAAAAAGTGTTAGAATTAAAAGCAGGTCAAGACCATACTATATGGTCCTAACCATAGTGGACAATCTAGGATGGGGTATATTCGAAAAATATCTATTTTTCTCATATTATACTAACTACTCACATGTTTCTTATACAATTTTAGACACATATTACTCGGATTTAGAACATATTATAGGGAGCATGAGTACTTCATTCCTTCTCCTCTACATTATTCAAACACAATTGCAAGAATAGGGTTTGGGGGCATGTTATTAGCCATTTTGACTTCGTAAAATTAATTTAAAAAATAAAAATAAAAATGGAAATTTTGAAAATTTTCAAAAGTGTTACTTTGCGTGGTTTATCACCCTCATGACGACCGTCTCCTTTTTGTGATCATTTCGGTCTTCATTTCGTCCTTTTCAGAGAGAACTCCTCCCACCAGGCTTTAAATTGCATTAAAATACATTAAAATTAATTAATTAATTGCTCTTTGTTTGATAAAATTAATTTTTAAATAACTTGGGAGTATTTAATTAAATAAATATTAATTGAAAAATTCATTCGACAAATTTTTATTTTATTGCCGGGGAAGTAAGCTTATGCTTCCAACTGCCGGGAATGCCAATTTGGCTTCCCGAACCTGATTTCCCTTTCTGGCAATCTTCTTTTAATTTCCCACTTGTGGGATTTTCTCCACCAATTGCCAAATCATGGATTGGCTAACGGGAAAGAAATCTCCCAATTTCCCACATGGGGAAATTGAATGGAGATTGCCAGCCCACTTTGCCATTCCCGTTGGCAATTGGTCATTGCTTTCCCCATTTCCCTGGCACTTAATTCCACTACCCAGAAGAAGGGAAGTTGGATTAATCCTCATAACTTCCTCCGTCAAACTCGTTGGAAATAGTCGTGCTTCCGATTGCTTCTTATTTCTTCTGAAGGACATAATATTTTATCACATCCCACAATATTGCGAATGCCATTGCGAAGAAGAAATACAAGAGGACAACCATAGAAGTTTTATGCAAAAGAAATATATAGCCAAAATTGAAAGAAAATTCCACCAAAGAGCCACGTGTAGGTGAAGGAAAACTATTTTCCACGTAGTAGGAAGGGCCACGCAGGAGGGAGATGTATAAAATATAAAAGAACAGTTTTAAAATCCCAAGCACAAGTAGCTTCCATGCATGCAAGGGATAAAGAGAAGGAACATTCCAAAAATTGAAATAAAAAGAGAAGCCACCACGTGAGGTAAAAGGAAGAAGCAAAATTGAAAGCCAAAGAGCCGCACAGAAAGAAGGAGTCTTTCATCACAAGAGAAACAGTCAAAATACTTCCACGCATGAAAGCAATCGGAGGGGACAGTTTACAATACTAACGCTCAAGCAATAGACCACACGTGAGGAAGAAGGAGATTCCACGCAGGAACAGTTGAAGAAATCACCACATTTTTAGAGGAAAACAATACAAAAATTGAAAACAACAAAAAAAAGCCATGCGTGAGGAAAGGATATAAGAATACAACAAATCCAAACCAAATCTCCAAGCATTCTACCAAGAAAATTCCACTAAAGACCACGCAAGCCGCAGGAGGGTTTCCACATGCCAAGAAGTAAGTTGGGCGCTGAAAATACAAGGAAGACAACAAGAAAACAAAACAACTCCCACGCATGGATTAAATTTCATGCATTTTGCTCTATTTTTGTTTGTTTTTGCAGCAGGAGACCACCACGCACCCATTAAACAAGTTCCCACGCATACATAGCCAAAGAACAGTCTAAAACATTCCACGCAGGCAAGCAGTCAGGAGGGGACAGTTCTCACGCAAGTTTTCAAGGAAGGAAATACCCACGCATGAGCAAAGCCTTCTCATGCACCCACTAGAACAGGCCACGTTAAGGACAACAAAGGACATGCACAGAGGTTGAAGAGGAAAGGAAGATAAGAAAGGTAGATTAAAAAATTAAAAAAAAAAACCTTTAATTCTAATGCATTTTCCAGAGAAGATTGCCACAGGGAATTCACAGAGACTGAAGTTATCTTCAAGTTCGAGGATTTCAGTTCATGTTACATGCAAAAACATCGATGTAAGGGAGAGATCATGCATGATCAAAAACGTGAAGAGAATCAAAACGAGATATTTTTATTGCCTCCAATGTCGAGTTTCATCTCAAACTGATCCGAGCTCTATATTGAACTCATATTGCCACTTTATAAAAATTGTAACCCAGAATTGCTCGACTTTATTTTTAAAAATAAAATAAAGTGAATAATAATAATTTTTGTAATCGGGATTATTATTTAATATTATTATTGTTTTTAAATAATAATAATAATAATAATAATAATAAAATTAAAATGGAACATATTTCTCTTGCATCGACAGGGTTTTGGAGACTGAGACTTGACCCCACTTGCATTGTTTTACGTGCCTGAGTCATTTTTTTGTGAAATTCATAATGGCCAAAAAATCTAACAAATTTGCAGGGAGATCGAGGAAGCTAGTGGAGAAATCAAACAAATCCACCTTGAAGTATGAATTTCAAGGAATTATCCCTCCCAGTTCCATTAAGTCAGCATATGACAACATCACTGATACAAATCTGGGTCACATCAATGTGCAACAATTCTGTGAGCGGGTGAAAACTGAAGGTAAAACCATTTTCTCAGATAGACTTTACCATAGTGGTCTACCCCAAGTAGCAACATTTCCTATCTCAGTGCAGTGTCTCGGAATTGGTTATCGCTTGCGTGGAGCATTATGATCCTGAGAGACGAGGAATTTTTAAAGATAATCGTGAGCCTTTCCTCTTAATCACACAGAGCACATTGAATAATTTCTCGCATACCGACTTTCGAGAGAATGCGGATATCACTCACGATTAGCACAAGAAAGTGCAGGATGAAGAACCCCTGAGATGGAGCAAGATGGTTAATAAAAATTGGTTAGTAACCAAGAGACCTCGAATTGACAGGCTTCCCAAAGAACTGTACCGCATTGAGTTTGTGGAAGAAATCGGGGATATGATTACTCTCCTAAGTCGAGTTTTCGGTCTACCTTCTGCTAGGATTTTCCACCCATGGATGTATCAATTTATCTGTATCATCCTAGCTAAGAAAGAGTTTGTGGATTGGGCCACCATCATCGTAACACCCTTCACAAACAATTGATAGAAGTTAAGATGACCTGGATGCTTCTACATGACATCGTATCTAACTTATGCGGTAACAAGAAGAAAGCTATTTTGGGACTTGAAACGAGAGGAGTCATGGGGCCGTCAAATAGTGTTTTTCACTATTACCCTCAACTCAGCTTCAAAAATAGTTCTCACCATTTTAGAAGAGTCAATGATGCATTCACCTTCCGCGTGATCTAGAACCTGAATCGGAATACTGAGGAAAGGTTTTCTAAAGAAGCCATGAGTGTCATTTCCCAATGGGGAACCTGGTTTATTCAATTTTCATCTTTTTCCTACATTCGCGTGAGTGGTTTTGTTGGTACCCCGTGGAAACTTCCTAAGTACATCAGTGACAGATGGGCATTAATGGAGCTAGCGTGACAATTATTCCAAGTTCATTGCCTTCTTAGTGACAAACACCGTTCAGGAATTCATTTCCCAATTCAAATTGGGGAATACCAATGTCCAAATATTTTCAGTGCACAACTCATGGAAAAAGAGTTCACTCTCATAACCATCCATCCATATGTGAAGAGAGCCCAGTTTGATATCAATGGATATATGCAAAATATTTTGGGAGAAAAGTATCAACATAATCCTACCATGGAAGATTTCTGGGCTGCTTGTTCGGACGAACATGAGGTAAGAAGACGGAGTACTCTCACCTAACACTTGCTCAGATCAAGGCCTTCCGCATCAAGATCCCTCTCGATTCATTCATAAATGATGATGAGGATGTCATTGATCCCTCATATGATGCAGTTGCTTTTACCCCATTGCCTCGAATCGACTGGACCAAAAGAGATGAATTTTCTCTTGATAGAAAGAATCAACCAATTATTGAAAGAAGCATATCTTGGTATGACAGAGAACTTGCCAAATTTCAATCAATCCCAAAGTCTCTTCTCGATTGACCTCTGTACCATCCAATCATACACAACAAGCAAGAAAGGAGTGGTTGCCAAAATCCACTTCACCAAGTAACGTGTCACGAGGAGAAAGATCTAAAGATCCCAACCCCGAAGAAGGAAGAGAGCGTGTGTCTGGATTTTCTACCTCGAGTAGAGATTCTTCTACCCACATCATTAATAGTGCTCAGAAGCTAGTAGCAAATGATCCTCACCATGCTTCAAACAAGCATCCACTTAGGTGCAGGTAATTCAAATATCAAACACTTGAGCATGTAGTTCATGAAGGGATTTCCCAAAATCTCCTGAATAATCAGGAAGTGGATATTGAGGTTGTTTCTCCTCAAATTGAGGTCATAGATAGGATTCAAGGATCTCATGATGTCGAGAATAATGAGAATATTGATTCGAGCTCCAAGATTTTGTATGCTGAAATAGTGAATGATACTCCTTCTGGGTTGATTCCAAAGTGAAGAAAAGGAAGAGAGTTGTCAAGCCAATTGACATTGATTTTGATGCCCTTTTCAAACTTTGAATGACACCATTCCTAAGAAGCCTAAGGTGCTTTCTCGAATAATGGTGGATAATGATGGAAACAAATTTACAGACCTTGCCATTCCACAAGTGGATAAAGAGCACGATGCTATGACACTTGCCGACTATGAAGTTTCCAGACTTGGACTTGGAAGATCTACATTAGAAAGTGACATGGCGATGGCTCGAGATTCAATTGATATCATGCTAAAGAGACTTGAGAAATATAAGTCTCAAAACTCTCAGCTCAAGGCCAAAAAGAATCAATTGGTGGAATATGTTCAACATTTGATAAATCCCATATCATCCACCTTCCTAGTACCTGATGCAGTGGCTGCCCCAAATGAAGATACTCTCAATTTGTCAAAAGAAATAAACACATTGGGCCATGTCACTAAAACTTGGCTTTCAGAGATTCTCGTTTTAGGCCAAGGGACGATCAAGACCATGGTTAAGCTTCATGAAGATGTGAGTGTGTATCTTGATCCAATTCTTTCTTTCAAAGAAAATTTTGTTTCTACTATATCAAATTTGGATGAGATATTGCCTAGTTTATAGGAGATGACAAGTATGGAATCTTCAGTTTTAGCTATTGAAGGAATTCTCAAATTTGAACATCGAGGGACATGTTTTCTTTGGTGTCTACATCTCAAATCAAGAAAAACACTTCTCGAGGATTCTATGATCCATTATGAAAGCATGTGCAATGAAGCCTTCACTTCACTCTCCTTGATTCAAGAATTCATGGCTGAGATTCCTTACAACCTCATAAATGAGCATAATCAAAGGTGTTCATCGGAGAGCAGTGGAAGAGCAATTTTCACAATTGTTTAAGGACATGTACACTCCCGCTAACAATTTCTCATCGTCAGTTTCCATGGAGTGGTGCATCAAATTAAAGAACTTATTTGAGAACGCTCAATCCAAAATTGTTAATTTAAATGATATGCCAAGTAGAATTCTTGAATTGCAGGTATTTTGTGAGGCTATTCTTCGACCAAGTGAACCTCTAGAAGAAGAAAAGATGTTTGAAACTTTGGGAAGGTTTAGATCCTTTCAACTGGCAAAAGCGGTAGATCCTAATTTCACCGGTGGTTCAGGAGTTGATTTTCTTGGTATCTAATGAAGTGGGAGAGTCCATTTCTCATACGCTTGAGATAGGCGGACCCCATTTCAATGGATAAGGCACTGGTTATTATTGTATATTTTAAAAGGTGTTGTTATTTGTTTTCGGGAAACTATGGATATTTTAAGTAATTTCTATTTTTGAGTTGTCTTTAATAAAGTTGTTGAAAAAGTCAAAGGTCACTTAAGTGCCTTATTTAATGATCATGTAAAACCCTAACTACTTTGTAACCAACTTTTGGGTTATAAAAGGAAGTGAGGGGCTCATTTGTAAGGGGGACTTTGAGAGAGGAGAAGAAATACTTTTGTGTGCAAGCTTTGTTTCAGGAAGAAACTTTGTGTTCTTTTGTGGAAAACATTTTGGAGTTAATGAAATATGAACTTTGTGTCTCATTCATTGTCTCTTGTAACATTTTATGTTCTTATGTTCATTATATGCTAGGTGTTTGAATCTTGCATGCAAATATTATCTTTGATCTTATTGTCAATGTTATTAATCGGTTATTCTAGTTCACAGTGATCAAGCTCTAATTATCTACTTGCTCATGTGTGTTCCCTTTTACACGTTTTTGTTTGGCTAACTCAAACTCCATTTTATTTGTGTTAGTTATTTGTCTTTCTTCCTCATGCAATATTAGGCTCTGATTTTACTTAACTCTTGCATGTTCCTTCCATTCATTCCATTTCACTCCTTTCCCTCATTCCATTTCATCTCCCTCATTCAATTTTCTTTCCATTGATGTTCCAAAACACCCCCCACATACAATTTTGAATGTATAGATGTAAATATAAGTTTTTGTTTTCAATAAAGGCAGCCTCACCTTCATTGAGGAGGGACTTCGTTCCCACACTGTTGCATGTCATTTGCATGTATGCAAATCCATATGCTAACAATTTTTGGTGACTACTGGGATTTAGGAATCATTAACCAGTGCTTGGTTAAATCTTTATGACTATCCCCTCTGCACAAGCTCCAGTTCTTCAACCAAACCTTGTGCCCGACAAAGATTTCCAAGGAGACATTGCTGCCCACCTTCGAACAGTAGCTTGGGAAAACTGTGAAAGCTTGCAGTAATTTGTGGTGTTGATAGAGCCATTGACAGAGAAATCTACATCGAATACCTTAGAAGAAGAGCACCCGCACTTGTGGCCAAAAGACCTCCTGGACATGTGCTGATTGTTGTTCACCGACGTGGTCCTCTTCCACCAAGGTAAAAATTTGTATGACTATTAGAGGTAACCCACTTATCTTGCAACCAAATATTATTTTTGTAAATACTCAAGAGGACATATCATCATATTTGAGGCAATCTATTTGGGAAAAGCGCACGAGTAACTATCATTTTCATCTTGCCACATCAGTACTAGATAATGAAGAAGAGAAAGCCATGAGAGTTGCTAGAGCTATTCAGGTGCAAATAGCTCAAGAAAGAGAGCAAAGAGAAAAGGCTAGAGCTGGTGAAACACGCTAGTGATCCCTTCACAATAAAGATTCCAAACTAGAAGGAAAGAGGTTTACGCGAGGAGAAAAAGCTAAAGGTCGATCTAACCCCACTTTTGAATTTCAAGGAAAATTTGGTTTCAAGTTATCTCCTCCAAAGAAGAACACACCTCGTAGATCTGCAAGCCTTGCATCAAGTCCTGAAAGAGCAAGCAAGGAAGGAATCACTACCAGTCAAGCACTTGTCCTTGCTCACATTGTTTTACCTTTGCATACCACCTTTCCTCCAATGGAGGTCAATGTATCATGGGGAGATGCCATAGGCCCATTGGCCTTACTTACTCGACATGAACTCCCATGAGGATCAAGAAAGATTCTTCCCAAGTTCAACAGAGATGGGAAGACGTCACCAGATGATCATATTTCTACCTTTTTCAGCTGCATGTGCTATTTTTTCGATAGAATATGAAGATGTTGCTATTCGTCTCTTTGTTGAAACATTGCATGATGTTGTTGTAGATTGGTTTCATCATCTGCCCAATGGATGTATCACAAATTGGAATGATATGAAAACTAAGTTTGAAAATCGATTCAAAATGGCAGAAGATGAACATGCTCTTCTTGCCCAACTATCTTAGGTGAAGAAAGAGCCAATAGAACCCATGAGGAATTTCGTGGCTAAATTCAACAAAATGGTGAACAAAGTTCCCGCTTGGGATTCATCCAAACCTTGATGGAAAAAATGTTTCTTTATTAACGCACAACAACCAGAAGTGTGCTATCAGCTGAGAAGGGCTAGGGTGGCTACTTTGGAACTTGCTCAATCTTTGGCCATAGAAATTGAAGATGACTTAATCATGGCAGGAAAATTCAAGAAAATTTCCCTCAAAGGAAAGAGTCAAGAATCCCCAACGCTTCAGAAACTATACTCACTAAGTTGGCTAATGATGTGCTGGCTTTGAAAAAGCAAGTTGCTCAAAGTAGTAAACCTGCTCCTTACAAAGACATCCCAAGAAAAGGATACATTCCCAACAAATCCAGGATTGCAGGTGCTCCAATGAGGCTTGCTATTGAAGCAGCTCCCACAACTAATTCAAAATGTGATGTCATTGAAGAAAGTGATGATGAGATTGAAGTCATCGAGGTTGATGAGGAAGAGCCGGATTTTGAGACATTTGAACCTGAAGTTGAAGATCCTGAGGGGGAAAGTAATAATCATTTCTTTGAGTATCGTTCAGAGGAAGAAGATGAATACGAAGAAATTATAGAAGATATGAATAGTCAATCCTTTGCTGTCTTCACACACTCTCGGAAAAGGAGTAGGATATGAATAGTGAATCCAAGACAAATGAGGCTCCTAAAGAGTCCAAGGCAAGGCGAGGTTTCAAAGGTCAAAAAATCTTAAAGAAAGGAGGGCCTTTGTTAGATCAATTAGTTGGTAAACCAACTACAAAGAAAGCTTCTTCTTCCACATCCGTATCAACCAAGCCCGAGGTAAAGGTCAAAAGTGTGCCATCAACAAGTTTGAAAGAACTTATATCTAATACTTCAAGTAAGGTTACTTTGCCTAAATTTGATATCATTGATCATATCAATAAAAAAAAAATTTCCACGTCACAGAAGAATACTTGAAGTCCAATAAGGATCAGCTCGAGAAATTGGTCCAGTTTATCAAAGGTAACTCTACTATTCATTCCTCCAAAGGAATTCTGAAAACTCCCAAAGATGGGAAAACTCAAAATATTGTGGCGGCCACCACACCTTCACATGAAAAGATTGAACCTTTCTTTGTGTGCTTTCTGATCAACAGATGCAAATTAAGTAATTCCATTATAGACTTTGGAGCCTCGAGATAATGTGATGCCGGCCAAAGTAGCACATGCTCTTGGTTTAACTTGTACAAGAAGATTCGGATCGTGTTACTCCATGGAAACCAAGCAAGTTCCTTTGATCGAGTAGATGCCCAAATGGTTTTAGCCCAATTCCTTCAAAAGTGAGTTAAGGTAACTATTTTAGTTCTTTGATATTCCCACCTCGTATGGGATGTTGTTAAGCGGGAAATTTTACGAGAGATCTAGGTGGAGAAATTCAAATGGATTGGTCTCACACCATGATCCATATCAATGGAGAAATGAAGAAGCTTATTCCAGAAACTTAGGCAACATTCACGGTAACTCAAAACTCAGAAGACCCTCGTGCACATGAGATCCTTTTCCAAGGCTCAAGTATGGGTAACTATATGATGACCGCAGAAATTCATACCCCTGAGATCACTTGCCAAGATTCCAATGAGATATGGACTCTTGAGTTCGATGGAAGTTGTCACTCGATGGGTTCTCAGTGCGGGAGTGGTGCTCATATCTCCAAATGGTAAAATATTTCCTTTTTCCTAAAAACTCAAATTTTCGAATACTAATAACACTTTGTAGAGTATGAGGCATTAATCCTTGGCCTTTAAAGTTGTAGAGGAGAAAGGGCTAAAAAATTTGGAAGTCTTTGGGGATGCGGAATTGATCGTGAAATGGGTAAGAAATCAGTTCCAAGAAAAAGTGATCATTTGGACACTTGAGAAATAAAGTGTGGGATGCGATAGAAGTCTTCGATGCTTTTTCCATAAAATCTATCCCTCGTGAAAAGAATGACAAAGCAAATTCTCTAGTAGTCTCAGATTCATTAATGATTCCTCATTCAGAATTTGATCAAGTCAAATACACCATTGAAATTTTTTTTAGACCGAGTGTTCCTGACAATGCAGAAAATTGGCAAGTATTTAATGATGATCAACAAATTATTGCCTTCTTGGAAAAGAGAGAGAATTTTGAATAGTTGTACTTTGAAGGAAGTGATTCTACATTTCATGAATCAACTACCTCACCCATTCAGGAAGGAGTTGAGAACGAAGATCCTAGTGATGGCATCATCCAACTCAAAGGAAATAAAATTCCCAAAGGATTGGTTTCACTTGAAGAACTTTTTGACAAACATGACAGGTTTATCAAAGAGAAAGAGCGAGCGGGGACTGTGAATTCTACCGACTATGAGCAAGTTAACATCGGTACCAAGGATAAACCTCGCCTAATCAATATTGGTAAGTGTTGCTCACCTGAGGAGCACAAGAAATTCATAAGTCTACTTACCAATTTTTTGACGTTCACTTACTCATACGAAGACTTGAAATCTTTCCAACCCAGGGAAATGGAGCATGCCGTACCCTTGAAGCCTGGTGGAGTTCCATTCAGGAAAAAACAAAGACAATATAATCCCAAGATTTTAGGGACAATATTTCATGAAGTTCAAAAGATGCTAGATGCACAAATAGTGTTTCCTATTTGACATTCGACCTGGATAGCTAATATTGTACCGGTTCGCAAGAAAAATGGAGAAAATAGGATTTGTGTGGATTTCAGCAATCTTAATCAGGATTCCTTAAAGTATAACTACCCACTGCTAGTGATGGACCATATTTTACAGGAAGTAATTGAATCAAAATTTTTATCTATGCTAGATGGCTTCTCTGGCTATAATCAGATTGAAGTAGCTAGAGAAGATCAACATAAAACCGCATTCACTACCCCCTGGAGTACGTTCGCGTATAGAAGAATGCCCTTCGGTTTGATTAATTCTGCGCTACTTTTCAAAGGGCTATGGATATGGCATTCACAGATTATAAAGAAAAAATCATCATGATATATCTAGATGACTTGACAGTATTCTCAAAGAAACGAGAAGATCACATAAGAGATTTAGAGAAAATATTACAAAGGTGCAAACTTCATAAGATTTCTCTGAATCCAAAAAAGTCCGTGTTCGAGAGTTACAAAAGGGAAAATCCTAGGTCATATTGTTTCTAAGGAAGGAACTAAGATCGATCCTGAATGTGTTCAAGCTATCAAAAATATTTCCTTGCCTACAAGTAAGCTTGGAGTCCACTCATTCTTCGGGAAGGTGAAATTTTTGAGAAGGTTCGTGCCAGATTTTACCGAGATGACTAAGGAAATTGCTGATATGATGAAAGGAAAATAATTCTTCAAATGGTCAAAGGAAGGTAGAGAGGCATTTAAACAAATCAAGGGTGCTATTGCAAAATCTCCTACATTGGTGTGTCCCAATTTTAAAAAGGATTTTATAATCTATTGCTATGCTTCACCACACACAATCTCTGCCATCCTGACGCAACACAATCAAGAAGGAATCGAATCTCCTATTGCATTCATGAGTTCTGGATTCAAGAAACATGAACTCAATTACACTCCCCTTGAGAGACATGCGTACGTGGTGGTGAGAGCCCTGAAACACTTTAGGTACTACGTGTTGAATTCTCACACCAAAGTCTTAGTTCCAGACACACCGAGTGAAATCAATGCTGACACAACATGAACCGGGATCTAAAAGAGGTAATTGGGTCTCCAAGATCTAAGAATATGATTTGGACATCAAGCCTACCAAGTTGGTTCGAGGAAGAGGACTCTGCCAACTCATTGCAGAGAATGAACCATGAGATAACTCTAAAGAAGAACTAGTTGAAGAAAATTTACCATTGGTAGTTTTTGTCAGTACCACAGATGAATGGTATTCTAATATTGCCTACTTCCTCACATATGGCGAGTGTCCAGAGAATCTGATAGCTAAGGAGAAATGAGCTATCAAACTAAGAGCTGTCAGGTACGTCATTTGGGATAACATGTTGTTCAAGAAAGGAATTGACGACATGTTCCTCAGATGTGTTGATAAAGAGCAACAACCTAGATTGTTGGAAGATTTCCACAATCATGCTTGTGGTGGTCATTTCTCTGGCCTAAGTAACAACCCATAAAATTCTGAGAGCACATTATTACTGGCCCACTATGTTTTCCAATGCTCAGAAATGGGTGACAAAATGCGAAGCTTGTCAACAATTTGTTGGAAGACCAAAGTTGGCAGCTTTTCCTTTAAAGCTAGTTGTCATTGAAGAACCCTTTCAACAATGGGGTTTAGATTTCATCAGGGTTTTGAATCCTAATTCTAGTGCTGGTCATACTCACGTGCTCACCGTAACTAACTACTTTACAAAGTGGGTAGAAGCTATACTAGTGAAACAAACATCTATTGTAGTAATCTGTGATTTCATCAAAGAAAATATATTGGTTCGTTATGGAATTCCACACAAGATTGTGACGGACAATGCCTCAAATTTTTCTTCTGCAGAGATGATAGGTTTTTGTTATGGATATGGGATATCCTTGTCTCATTCATTAGATTACTACCCTCAGGGAAATGGTCAGGTTGAATCCAATAACAAAAACCTCATTACTATTGTGCGCAAGTTAGTCAAAGAAAATCAAAGAACTTGGCACAAAAAGTTATATGATGCATTGTGGGCTGATCACATAACTCCCAAAAGGGAAATCGGGATGTCTCCATTTCAACTTTTGTATGGAACCGATGCTCAAATTCCCGTCACACTGGAGTTACCAACATTAAAATTAGCTCAGGCAGTTGATGATGAATGCTTCACCAATGCATTAGATAAAAGGATCATGTTCCTAAGCAAGCTCGAGGAACAAAGAAGTCAAGTGGTAAACATGATTGAGGAACATCAATCCAAGGTAAAGAAATTGTTTGACAGGAAAACTAGGGAGAGACAATTTCAAATCAATGACTTAGTTCTTCTCTGGGACAAAAGACGTGAACCGAAAGGAAAGCATGGGAAGTTTGACTCATTGTGGCTAGGCCCATTCAAAATAAGACACTTATGTGGAGATAGTACCTATTACTTGGCATATCCTGATGGAACTCATTTGCCTTTGCCCTATAGTGGGAAATATCTCAAGCATTATCAAAATTGAAAATGGGTTGTTCCCCATATGTACATAGGTAATTAGGATTTTGGTTTGTTTGTTTCCCTGTTTTGAGTCTCCTCTCTTGTGTCACCCCATTTTTGTGCCCCATCATTTTGAGATCATGCTCATGAATATTTTGGTCTGGGTTCATTGCGTTGCGTCCATGAAGTCCTTGTCCCCAATTAGAGCCAGCTGTTATCGCCATTTTGACTTCGTAAAATTAATTAAAAAATAAAAATAAAAATGGAAATTTTGAAAATTTTCAAAAGTGTTACTTTGCATGGTTTATCACCCTCATGATGACCATCTCCTTTTTGTGATCATTTCGGTCTTTGTTTCATCCTTTTCGGGGAGAACTCCTCCCACTAGGCTTTAAATTGCATTAAAATACATTAAAATTAATTAATTAATATTTAATTAATTAATTGCTCTTTGTTTGATAAAATTAATTTTTAAATAACTTGGGAGTATTTAATTAAATAGATATTAATTGAAAAATTCATTTGACAAATTTTTTTATTTTATTGTCGAGGAAGTAAGCTTATGCTTCTAATTGCCAGAAATGCCAATCTAGCTTCCCGAACCCGGATTTCCTCTTTCTTGGCAATCTTCTTTTAATTTCCCGCTTGTGGGATTTTCTCCACCAATTTCCAAATCATGGATTGGCTAATGGGAAAGAAATCTCCCAATTTCCCACATGGGGAAATTGAATAGAGATTGCCAACCCACTTTGCCATTCCCATTGGCAATTGGCCATTGCTTTCCCCATTCCCCGACACTTAATTCCACTACCCGGGAAGAGAGGAAGTTGGATTAATCCTCATAACTTCCTCCGTCAAACTTGTTGGAAATAGTCGTAAGCTTTCCGATTGCTTCTTATTTCTTCTGAAGGACATAATATTTTATCACATCCCACAATACTGTGAACGCCATTGCGAAGAAGAAATACAAGAGGACAACCATAGAAGTTTTATGCAAAAGAAAGATATATCCAAAATTGAAAGCAAATTCCACTAAAGAGCCACGTGCGAGTGAAGGAAAACTATTATCCATGCAAAGTAGGAAGGGCCACAGAGGGGGTGTATAAAATACAAAAGAACAATTTTAAAATCCCAAGCACAAGTAGCTTCCATGCACGCAAGGATAAAGAGAAGGAACATTCCAAAAAATTGAAATAAAAGAGAAGCCACCATGTGTGGTAAAAGGAAGAAGCAAAATTGAAAGCAAAATTGAAATCCAAAGAGCTGCACAAGAAAGGAGGAGTTTTCATCATAGGAGAAGCAGTCAAAAATACTTCCACGCAGCAAGCAATCGGAGGGGACAATTTACAAATACCAATGCACCAAGTAGTAGACCACGTGTGAGGAAGATGGAGATTCCACGCAGAACAGTTAAAGGAATCACCACGTTTTGGAGGAAAATAATCCAAAAATTGAAAACAACAAAAAAAAGCCATGCGTGAGGAAAGGATAGAAGAATACAACAAATCCAAACCAAATCTCCATGCATTCTACCAAGAAAATTCCACTAAAGACCAC